>CM050524.1:58385789-58898289 GCA_027563665.1 Antrozous pallidus
GGGTGGTAGCTTTCTTTGGCCGGCGGCTGAGGGGTTCTCGGAATGGGGGGGTTGGAACCAGGAGGATTAGGGAGGCTATTGTGCAGGTACTCAGCCAGTGCTGGGCAGCAGCATGGCTTCTTGTGTGGATGCAGCCAGGCTCTCGCTAAGACCAGTGCACAGACACGGAGGTGGATGCTTTTCTGGGCGAACCAACCCTGTTGCTGTGCCATTTCTCCGGAGGTAACAGGATTCTGTGGATAAGTGTTGCCCACCAGCGTGTTTTCACAACAGCGTGGTCAGCTGATTGTTTGTAGAATTGGGACATGAAGCTGCAGAGGTGGTCACAGCAGCTGTCTTTGCAGAATGAAAGGGTTACATTCAGTTTTCGACGGAAGAGGGCAGGTTTCTCTCCACCCAGCAGATCCAGCAGTGCAGGGCCGGGCGTGTGTGGTACAGAGACTGACCAGCTCGTGCTCATCCTGTCTCCCCCTCTCCTCACCCACAGACACTGACCAGGTCCTCGCCCTCTCAGGGCCTAGGTCCCCTGAGCTCTGAACCAGTACACAGTGTGTCCCCTCAGGTCCTGGTGAGGACTGCATGAGTCTGGGAGTGTGATGCCATGGAGGAGTGCCCAGCCACAGTAAGATGTAGGTATTTCTCTCGTTCCACGTGCAGCGTGGCTAGAGAGCGGTCCAGTTCCTGAGCAGGGGCGGCTGGGCATTTAGAAATAAAAGAAAGAGATAAGACACAGACATAAAGGGGAAAGGCTGGTACCTGGTGGGACCACCGTCCTCTTCTGATGGAGAGACAGGGACAGGGACCCAGAGCCAAGCCAGCGAGTTTATTTTATATCCAAATACCAGGAAGTTTCACCGAAAGGTCAAGACAAAAAGAGATTATTTGCATTCTTGAGTAGGCCCAGAGCATTCCTGGTGCTTGGCTGGATTCAGATATCAAAACCACTTCCCCACACAAGGGCTGAAATGAAGGTCAAGCTGACAACACCCTTGCCCTTTTGGCAAGGTGTGTTCCCAGGGTGTGGCTTTGCCACTGGGTTTACCTGATAATAATTAAAGAATGCCCATGTGCCTTCCCAGGGGGCCCTCTACAGTAAGGATTAAAAAGTAACCCATGGTGGTGAGTCACAGATGCTGAGAAAGCTGTGATTGAAAGTGTTAGAAGTACTAAGTGCCCATCAGCAGAGGAGTGGATTAAAACCCTGTGGATTAAATCTACACAGTGGAATACTACACTGCATTGTAACAGCATGGATGGACCTGGAGAGCATTATGCTAAGCCAGTGGTCTGCAAACTGCAACTTGCAAGCCACATGCGGCTCTTTGGCCCCTTGAGTGTGGCTCTTCCACAAAATACCACAGCCTGGGTGAGTCTATTTTGAAAAAGTCGTGTTAGGAGAAGTTTAAGTTTTAAAAATTTGGGTCTCAAAAGAAATTTCAGTCGTTATACTGTTGATATTTGGCTCTGTTGACTAATGAGTTTGCCCATCACTGCCAATCAGAGAAAGATAAGTATCACATTTATTTATTTCTGGAATATAATGAGCATCATAAACAGAAGAACAAAAGATACAGAAAGAGACACAGAATCATCAAACAGACCATCAAATCTAGAGGGAAGGCAGGGGAGGGTGGGTGGAGGGATTAAGAGGTCAACCAAAGAATTTGTATGCATATATGCATAACCAATGGACATAGACATTTGTGTGGAGGGGTGAAGGCTGGTGCTGGGGGCAGGGGCAGACGAGGGGAAGACTTTGGGGGGAGAAGGGAACATATGTAATATTTTCAACAATAAAGAATTAAAAAAGGAAGAAAGTGGTGGAAGGTATAGGTCTTTGACACTCAGACTTTGTGGAGAGCATGGCTTGGTTCTCAACTGGCTGCCCGCAGTTCTCTGAGTGACAGTAAAAGGAGGAAAAATAGACCTTGGGAAGACTGACAGAAAATCCAAATGAGGCATTCAAACCACTGCTCAGCTCTTCATCACTGAGAAGAAGCTTGTTTTTGCATATTTAAATGATGGAGGAGAACGCATACATATTAATTGTAACTCAGGCTTTCTAATGTGGTAGAGCAGGCAGAGTGATTTGCAGGGCTGGGCCAATGAAGCCTTCACTCTCAGGTGAACACATTAGTGTGTGGAGCAAGAATAAATTAATGACAGCAATCCGGGGTGAACCCAGAGCTCCTCAGTCTGCGGGCGGGCGGGTGTGCTTATGCACGCACATGCCCCTCACAGGACTGGAGGGAAGATGCCGCGAGTCTGATGAACACACTTTCGCTCCCTGATTTAAGATCAGTGAGGGTTTTTAAGTCTTCGGTAACATTGAGATTACCATTATCAAAGCAAAAGAATGACTTACTTTTCCAAGATGCAGAAAACTATGTTTCCCCCCCCCCCCCAAACCATGCTAAGTGTTTCACCAGCCAGAGTCTAGCAAATCCACTTACTAACATGTGTTGCCCTAGGAAGCAACTTGGATAAGGTTCTGTGATAGAACAATTGTCTGTGTTGGTGATGCGCTCCTTACAATGTGCTGACAGCTAGTTCCATGGGCTCCCTATCCCAGCAGCTCGGCACCCCCTGCAGTGAATCTGTGGGGGTGGGCCCTCCCGGGCTAAGACCCTTGCCTGGGACTCTCTCCTTGCTAGCTCGGAAACCCAGCCCAGATGTGAGTGCTGAGGTGACTCACGGCCACCTACTTGTTTTCAATCAGGAACCAATAGAACCCAATTCCGATAGTGACAGGAACAAGGGCTTCTGTGTGTACTGAGAAGCATCCGCCTTCATTCTGACAAATGTCAGCCTCTCGTAGTCAGTAGCTCCCTCTTTAGACCTGCAAGTTACCAACGTTTGCTTATGCCCCAGAAATTCTGATTTACGGGGGCTTTGTGTAGGCACCTATTGAAATTCAGTTGCTGTATTGATTTTGGAACCAACATTCTACTTATGGAACAAGTAAAATCTTTGGAAATAAAGGATTGAAAGTAAATTATGTCAATCAAGTGCTAAAATGGGGGTGAAGTTCTCCCGAAATATGAGTTAATGAATTGATGGTCTTATAGTCTGAACCCAGTGGGCATAAAGCTGACCTAAAATGCATAGGCTGTTGATGCTCTCATAGAATGAATCCAGTGGCAATAGAACCCAAATACTTCAGATACAACAGCCTAGTTCAGCCAGCTGATGAATTAACATCACAAACACTAAGCTTTTGGGCTTGTTTTTCAATGGAGCGGTATCAATATCTTATGTGTGGCTTCCTCAGCGACTTTTCATCTCTCTCTCTCTCTCTCTCTCTCTCTCTCTCTCTCTCTCTGAACATGACTCGGCAGTGGTGTGTTTTTCGATGGGCCGAGCGAGCTGCTCAGAGCTTCAGGGATTGTGGGTCTCTGTGAGCTGGGATTTTCCGCATTAAATTCGGAAGCCACGCCTGTGCTTAGTGAATTAGTTGCTTCTCTCTCTCCTTCTCCATCCCCATCTTCTGTAGGAACAGGTTTATTTCCCCCAAATAGACACCTAATCGATTTAAGAGAGTTTGTAAAATTTTTAAAACATTGTCACAGATCTCCCCAAAGGAGGAAGAAAAGAAAAATTACTCATTATACTACCACATGGATATAGCCACCCTTCATGTGAAGTAAACTTCCTTTGGTCTGTTCCTCTATAACATGTTTTTGTGAAGTTAGAATGGAGCTAGAAATACAGTTTGACTTTTCAAATAAATCAGTGTTATAACAAGATCCATTCTCTGCATTTCTCCCATGTAATTAAATATTTTTTTAGAAAAAAATACCACTGAAAATTTCTGAATATTCCTTCAAATGGAAGTACAAGCGGATTCAGACACTGTTGTCCTTGTAGATGGTGCCATGTGGTGTCTTTGACGGGCTTTCTGAGTTTCCCTCAGAGCATTTCCTGGGTGCACAGAGTGAGTGGGCACCTTCGAAAGATTGGCCAAGTCACTGTTCATAGCGGGCACTTACTTCACAAAGACTCTGATGTCAATTCTTTAAGACGAATCGGTTTTGGCTGGAATTGTATTTCCCAAGCTGTCCTAGCAAACATCCCCTTGACTGTGTGTTCATGAGCAACTGCTTTAAAAGGAAGAGAAAGCCCAGATCTGCCCCAGAAGTGTGGGATGGGTATCTGGGTGGCATATAGCTGAGGTGTTTCTCATTACTATTTAATTTACATCTTTAAAGCAGTTATTATGAGTTAATGAATCAATTGACACTCCAGGGAACATTTTAAAAGATTTACTGCCTTATAAAATGTATATGGCTCTCAGCTAAGCAGCCCAGGTTATAATCATCAGCAGTGGCCTGTCACACTTCTGGTCCTTCCTTCTAGAGATGACCAGATGGAGTTTGTCCCCATCCGAGTCCACTGCTCAGTCTTGGCGCTTCATTGAGGAGTCATCCCTGAGAACAGAGCCCAGTAGTGGGGGAAGAGGGGGGGACGCTGGTAGTTCCCCAGGGGAGGCCAGGGATGAAACAGTGGGGTCCTGCCCACGTACCCCAGGGAGCAGGTGACAGTGCCACGGCGGTGCCAGGTGCTAAGGTGGCACACGGTCAGGCTCAGTACCCACCATCTGTCAGGGTTAACGTGAGCGCAGAGAAAAGCACCAGGAGCTCGTAGCAGGGCTGTGGTGATGGTCACACACATGTACATGTGTGCTACAGTTACCCAGACCTAAGTCGGCAGCTGCACACACAGGCACATGCACAGGGCATGGATAATGGAGAAGTGGGTCCATTTCCCTCTGCGATGCTGCTGTAGTTAGGCGAGGTGTAGTCACTGCAGGAACCCATGAAGGCTGTTGAGTCTATCATTTTTTTTACAAAAGTGTGTACATCTACAGTGATCTCAGAATACAATCTTAAAGCGCCCAGCACAGAATCGGACATGCAGTTGACACGAAAATGCAGTTCCTCCAGGCCTTGTCTGAATTCTAAATTAATGAGCATCTCTCCTTGAAAACAGAAAGATACTCCCCCAGGTTCCCCCCGCCCTCCCAAGGCCTGAGGTAACTTCCTGTAGGCCTGTTTCAGAGCAGGTCTCACTGACCAAGCCTCAGAACTCTTCCCCCATCCCTCTCTCTGTCTTCAGAGACGGTGAGCTCTGGGGAGGCAGGGACTAACTCAGACTTCCCTGTTTCCTCATTCGCTTCCTCGTTGGCATCCTCTCTTCCCCTGCACGGGTTTCTCCCCTCATTGGACTTCCAGACAAGGGCTGAGATTTCCCATTTACGTGAACATACATTTTTTTTTTCGCAATTGTAACGGTTATCAAAGGAAGACACTGGTCATATTTCTTAGCTGCACTTCTCTCAATACTATCTTAGAGCGGTTAATTTACCCCCCCTGAACCGGATTGTCTTGGGGAGTTTCTTATCAGTGCTCAGCGAGACTCTGAAGATAGGAGGAGCTGGTAAGGCAGGGTGCCATTCCCCCAGAGCCTGGGATCGGAGATTAGCCGGTGAGGGATGGCACAGGAGCCTAGTTAGCTGGGGGCTGCCGATGGGCGTGCTCTCCTCCTGGGGCCTTGCAGGGCCGGTGGGTTTTCGGAAGCAATGGAAAAAGAAAGGGGGCCTGGGAGGTTTCTAACAGAGGCTGACTTTCCCCGAAGTGGGCTGTCCTTCTAGTTAGTGTCAATAGGCTCCGTGACCTTGGTTGGCGAGCAGGTAAATAGCCTGTTAGCCAAGGGCGTCTGGCCTCTGCCTCCACCTCTCGTGCCCACACCCAGCAGATAAGAGAGAGGCCGGGCGCAGGCAAGGTCATTAGCCCTTCCAAGCCCTTCCAAGATGGAAACACTGCCCTCGTGCGTTTTAATGAGCTTCTGGCCCCGGAGAACTGAGGGAGCGTCCGGATAAAAGGAGGTTTCCGAGAGGAAAGGAACGGCCCGCACTCGCAGGAAAAACTGCTTCTTGCCCTGAGTGCCAGTCTGTTTCCCTTACTGCCCACACCCCGCCCGCCCGGCTGGCACCTGAGGGTCAGTGATGGCCTTGCATTTCTCCGCCCCACTTCCTGGGTGCAGGGAGCCCGCCCCCTGGCACCCACCGCCTTGAGAGTTGGAATCCAGTCCCCTGGGAGGTGGGCGGGGGTGTCACTCCTGCTTCTGCATTTGTGTTTTTTAAAAAATATATTTTATTGATTTTTTTTTTTTTTTACAGAGAGGAAGGGAGAGAGATAGAGAGCTAGAAACATCGATCAGCTGCCTCCTGCACACCCCCCACTGGGGATGTGCCCGAAACCAAGGTACATGCCCTTGACCGGAATCGAACCTAGGACCCTTCAGTCCACAGGCCAATGACACTCTATCCACTGAGCCAAACTGGTCAGGGCTGGTTCTGCATTTCTTGAGCTGATGCTGTGAGGGTCCTTATTGGTCAGCCCGGAGCCTGCGGGGGGGGGGGGGGGGGGGGGGGGGGGGATGAGGTGGTGGCTCCATTTCCTTCTGTCTGCTGAGCTGTATTTCTCCCCCTGCCCCGGGGTGTTCTTTTCTTGCTCCCCTTCCCCACACCTTTTCCGAGAGGCGGGGATCCAGTCTCCCAGCATGAAGGAGAGGGGGTGGCAGAAAAAAGGGGCCGGGTGGGGGGTGCTGACATCCTTCCCCAAGCCTAGCCAGAAAATTGGATCAGCCTGTCACACTGGGGGACTAAGAGCTGCCAGCAGATGGTTAAATCAACATCTATTTACTCCTGTGCTGTTTCCTTGGGCCAGGAGCCTGCCTCCTAGTGTCTGCTGAGCCCGTTCTCTCTGGGAGAGAGGCAGAAGTCACTTCCTGTGCTTCTGGGACTCAGTCCTTGGCTCCCAGGGGCTGCCCTCACCCCAGCCCTTCACAGCTGCACCTCCCCTGAGAGGGACCCCCAGCACCTCCCCTGAGAGGGGGCCCAGTACCTCCCCTGAGAGGGGGCCCAGCACCTCCCCTGAGAGGGGGGCCCAGCACCTCCCCTGAGAGGGACCCCCAGCACCTCCCCTGAGAGGGGGGCCCAGCACCTCCCCTGAGAGGGACCCCCAGCACCTCCCCTGAGAGGGGGCCCAGCATCCTCCCCTGAGAGGGGGCCCAGCACCTCCCCCTGTTGCTTAACTCGAAGTCAGGAGTGAAAAACCTCACTCATCACAGGCGTGCCCTCGTGTATCAGCAGGTGACACGCACCCCCACAGGGAGGAGGTCACCCAGGGCCTGCCTCATTGGAGGTCACCTTGGGGTTCTGCCCACCCCCAGGGCAGCAGCTGTCCTTCCATCACTCCTGCTCACACTGAACCCCAAAGGTAACATGCAAGTCCTGAGAATTCACTGAAAAATGAATCACTCCTCATTAGCAAAATAACTTCAAGAAGTAAAATGTCACCTTCATCATTATTAATTGCGTATCTTACGAATGAAGCTCCCTGTTGGCACCGGGGATCTCCCGGGTTCTGAGGGCGGCTTGGCTTTTGACCCGCCGCACAGACCACGTCTGGGATGATCTGCTGCTTGTTTTAAAGTTCATCTTGTGAGGAGAGAAAGCCGGTAGCTGCCATGGGTGTGAGGGTGTGGCTGTGGAGGCCTGCTCCTCACACACATCCTGCCCCCCAACACACATCCCTGTACCTGCTCCTCACACACACCCTGCCCCCCCGACCACCTGTACCTGCTCCTCACACACACCCTGCCCCCCAACACACATCCCTGTACCTGCTCCTCACACACACCCTGCCCCCCCGACCACCTGTACCTGCTCCTCACACACATCCTGCCCCCCAACACACACCCCTGTACCTGCTCCTCACACACACCCTGCCCCCCCGACCACCTGTACCTGCTCCTCACACACACCCTGCCCCCCAACACACACCCCTGTACCTGCTCCTCACACACACCCTGCCCCCCCGACCACCTGTACCTGCTCCTCACACACACCCTGCCCCACCACCTGTACCTGCTCCTCACACACACCCTGCCCCCACCACCTGTACTGGCTCCTCACACACACCCTGCCCCCCACCACCTGTACCTGCACCTCACACACATCCTGCCCCCCCACAACACCCCTGTACTGGCTCCTCACACACACCCTGCCCCCCCACAACACCCCTGTACCTGCTCCTCACACACACCCTGCCCCCCAACACACACCCCTGTACCTGTTCCTCACACACACCCTGCCCCCCGACCTGTACCTGCTCCTCACACACACCCTGCCCCCCCCACCACCTGTACCTGCTCCTCACACACATCCTGTCCCCCCCCCGCAACACCCCTGTACTGGCTCCTCACACACACCCTGCAGCCCTTCCCCTCCCATACACACACCCCTCCCTGTACCTGCTCTTCACATGCTAGCCCTGCAGCCCTCCACACACACACCCCTGTACCTGCTCCTCACATGCTCACCCTGCAGCCCTCCACACACACACCCCTGTACCTGCTCCTCACATGCTCATCCTGCAGCTGCGCACCTGTTCTAACGCTGTATCTGTCATCAAGTGCTCAGTTGTACAGCTGGCCCCCCTAGGCCAGGGCCACCGTTTACCCATCTGCCCAGCATTTGAGTCTCCCCATTGCTGTAAAGGGCTCCCATTTGCAGAGTGGCCTCCCTCCCTGCCTTTTGTTCGCTAATCACTAAGAGCAGCCCTGCTAATCACAGCTCCCCGAACCTCAGCTCCGCGGTAGCTGTTTCTCCTGGCTCAGAGCTCTGTTTTCATCCCACATTAGGTGCTTGCATATATATTGAAGTAATGACTTAATGGGGGAGGGGGAGAAAGTTCAGGGCTGGCGTCTTGACCCCAGATCAAAGTGAAATACTTCCCAATGTGGATTCACAGCGTGAGCGGCTCTTTTAATTGACAGGTGTGGTTTCCAACTGTTTCCACGGTTGCCTGGAAAAGAGAGGGGATGTCTCCTCAGAATCTTTGATCTCTAAGTTGTGGATGAGTTCAAGGGAGTCAGCCAAACATAAAAAGCAGCGGCTTCTCGAAATCGAGATTCACGCACCCCTGCACAGGTCTTGCTGTGGGACTCTCCCCGGTCTCACTGGCCCCGAGTGACACGTGGCCTGCGGGTTTCCTCAGACTTGTCAACAGTTTATCTCCTTCTTGTTCATCTGTTTTTCTACAAAACACAGCAAACGAAGAACCCATTCTCTGAATGATACGGAGAATTTTAGGCTGAGTTCATGCGAAAGCTAAATAAAGGGTTACAGGACCAGGGACTTGGGGAATACGTCTATAGCAGTGGTCGGCAAACGCATTAGTCAACAGAGACAAATATCAACAGGACAACGATTAAGATTTTTTTTTTTGAGAGCCACATTTTTTAAACTTAAACTTCTTCTAACGCCACTTCTTCAACATAGACTTGCCCAGGCCGTGTATTTTGTGGAAGAGCCACACTCAAGGGGCCGAAGAGCTGCGTGTGGCTCACGAACCGCAGTTTGCCGACCGCTGGTCTATACCACAAAATACCAACCTGCAAATGTTACTGGTCATTCGTGGTTCCCATGGGGACAGGAGTGAGCCCTGGGAGGTGGCGAGGGCCGTTGGACATGTGTCTCGTTTGCTCACCTGTGAAAAGGGGGTGGCAGTTGCACTGCCTGTGGGTCTGTTATGAGGAGTGAATAAGTGATTGGTGTGGACGAAAGGGGCCGCATACTAACCCGACCAGCTCAGGGAAAGCCTGCGTGGCAGTCCGGAAAGTAACCACAAAGGGTGGTCTGAAATGAAAACTTTTTAAATTAAAAAGCCATTGATAGCGGGTAGTCATATCCTAGGCTAGTATCTTCCCTGACAACGATCAGCCACCTGTCTTTTTGCATCCAAGGTCACATACCTGTAGAATGTCAGGGTAACTTGTAACCTCCCTTTTCCCAGACCCCTCAGGGCACAACCAGTTTGCCAGCACGCAGACCACACATTCCCTCATTGTTACTGTGATCCTGACAATTGTCCCCTGTTAACTGTCCTGCACGCACCTGGGTAAGAGGGGTCTATAGCTCTCATTTCCCTTTTTACCCAATCCCAGAGGTTTCCCTGCTTTGCTTTCTCCTGCCTCCATAACCTCTCGCCAATGGATTTCATGTAACCCACTTCCATCTCCTGCTTTGATTATCCCATATAATAAAAGAGTAATATGCAAATGGACCAAACCGCAGAATGACCAGTCACTATGACATGCACTGACCACCAGGGGGCAGATGCTCAACGCAGGAACTGACCCCTGATATCAGTGTGCTCCCCGAGGGGGAGAGCTGCACAACCAGAAGCCGGGCTCATGGCTGGTGAACCTAGCAGTGGTGGCGGGAGTCTCTCCTGCCTCTGCTGGAGGCGAGCAGTAAGGAGCGAGGATGTCCTGGACTGTGAGAACCCCGAAATGTGAGATGGATGTCTGACTGCCAGCTTAGGTCCGACCCCTTCGGGGAGGGGGATAAATAAGGCTAAAGTCAGCAGGTGGACATCCCCAAAAGGGTTCCAGACTGCAAGAGGGCCCAGACCGGGCTTAGGGAACCCCCACCCCAGTGCACGAATCTCGTGCACCGGGCCTCCGGTAATGTATAAAACAAGGTGAGAAACTGCTATTCTCCGGAGCATTATCCCAATCTGTTGAGATTCTGCTTCCCAGCAGTTTTCTACAGTTTGGCTCAAATGAACTCACAACAGTTCTTTACGGGACGGAATGTTTCATATGCTCACATCGGGTTGAGTAACTGACATCTACCTGGTGCAGGTGAGCCCTCGGATCTCAGCATAAAACGGACTCAGATCGCCGAGGGCCCGGGAACAGGATTCCAGGGACAGTCACCAATCCTTCCTCTCTTTCCCAAATCCCCTTTCTAGAGGTTCGATTCAGAGTGTGAATTTGTGTGAGCGCGTATGCTACCGATAGCAATGTGAACAGCTGTGACAGTGAGGCTGTAGATGAAACCGAGCTGGAACGAGGCAGTGAGGTCCCTGCAGGTCTCAGCTGGGCAGGTGGCTCCGCAAGCCCAGGGGAGACCCAGGCCTCCTTCCTGTCTGAGGTGCAGGTGGCGCGTCCCCTGGCCCCGCCCTCACTACAGCTCACCCTGGCTCCGTCCCTGTGAGCTCTGTGCCTTTGGATGAGTCACTTAGACCAGTGGTCGGCAAACCGCAGCTCTTGAGCCACATGCACTCTTTGGCCCCTTGAGTGTGGCTCTTCCACAAAATACCACGGCCTGGTCGAGTCTATGTTGAAGAAGTGGCGTTAGAAGAAGTTTAAGTTTAAAAAATGTGGCTCTCAAAAGAAATTTCAATCGTTGTCCTGTTGACATGGGGCTTTGTTGACTGATGAGTTTGCCGACCACTGGTCTACCCCATAGAACTAACCGGAGGCTTAGGTGGGTTTGGTCTCTGGAAAAGTTAGAACAGCGCCCGGCACGTGTGATGCCGCCCGTGTTTGTTAATCCGTCGTCACAGTACTGAGCCAGGGCACCCATTAGGGGGGTGCCTCCATGCCATTGCCCTGGGGGTCCCAGTGGGAACCCCACGCAGAGGTCAGAGGTCAGATATCTGTGACAGAACTGAGTCCGCATGTGCGTAAAGAATAGGATGTGTGTACATGGAGTCAGGCTTAGAAAGACTTGCTGGCTGATCGGTTCCTCCCTGGTGTTGTCTCCAGCCCTTCCCAGGGGTCAGGAACCTTCTGGAAGCCTGGGGCCACCCTGGAGCGCTGGCAGGGGTGACAGGAGACCAGGTGCCATCCCGTCCCAGCTGATCTGTGAAGGCAGGAGAACAGCATTAGGAAAATTCTGAAACTGTAACTTCAGGATATGACCAGAAATGGTGCCTGCGATAGTCTTTTCTCCTAGGACAGTAGTTGGCAAACTGCGGCTCGCGAGCCACATGCGGCTCTTTGGCCCCTTGAGCGTGGTTCTCCCACAAAATACCATGGCCTGGGCGAGTCTGTTTTGAAGAAGTGGCATTAGAAGAAGTTTAAAAAGTGTGGCTCTCCAAAGAAATTCCAGTCGTTGTACTGTTGATATTTGGCTCTGTTGACTGATGAGTTTGCCGACCACTGGCCCAATGGCAGGTCACATTAAACACCGGATGGAGGGCGGGCAGTGCGCTCATCCATCTGTCAAGGTCTCGTTTGCAGTCTGCGGGAGGAGACTGACGCATTAACACAGAGGAGACCGAGGTGTAGCAGCTGTTACTCTGAGAATGTGGACGCTCTACCTGCTTCGGGGTCGAACACTTTTCAGTGCACGTGGAGAACATTGTCTGCCCCTTTTACAACTAAAAATTAATATCCTCACTGTAAAAACTGTACAGAAAAGAAGGAAACAAAGATATACTTTCTAATCACTCCTCTCTGTTCAAGTTTGGTTTCCTTCTCTTTATGTTCAGTGTGTGTGTTAGTGTAGGTGTGCACTTACAAAATTTATAAAGTCAAAATTTTATGTCTATAGCAGATAATGTTTGGAATCCTTTTTTTATTTGCTTCATCATGTCATGGCCCTTCCCCCACCTTATTTCATATAGTCTTCTTAATAATTACCCTAAGTCAGTGGTCGGCAAACTCATTAGTCAACAGAGCCAAATATCAACAGTACAACAATGGACATTTCTTTGGAGAGCCAAATTTTTTGAACTTAAACTTCTTCCAATGCCACTTCTTCAAAAGAGACTTGCCAGGCCGAAAACCGACCTTCTGCACATGGGCCACGAAGTTTCATTCGCACTGTACATATGCACCCACATCTAGTATTTTGTGGAAGAGCCACACTCAAGGGGCCAAAGATCCATACGTGGCTCGCGAGCCGTGGTTTGCCAACGACTGCCCTCAGTGGTGTCTAGGATTTCATTTGTGTAACAAATCCCTTTGGCTGAGTATTGGTTGGGAAGCTGTTTCCTGCAGCACGCCCCTGCACAGCCTCGCACACCTGACTTCCAATGGTTTCTTCAGGCCCGATCCCCCAGGGGAGGGTTTTATGGGTTTTAACCTCAGCACCCACACTGTCACTCGAGCCCTGGAAAGGTTCACCCACGTAAACTTGGGGTGTCATGAGAATGTCAGTCTGCCCAGCAGCGCCAGCCCTGGGCTGTACTGGGTTTGAAATGCTTGTCAGTGCAACTTAAAATCTATTGCCAGTGCCCAGACCAGTTTGGCTTGGTGGTTGGACAATTGGCCCACAGACCAAAGGGTTGTTGCAGATTCCTTCCAGGTCAAGGGCACGTACCTAGGTCGTGCCTAGGTTCCTGGTCAGGGCATGTGTGGGAGGCAGCGAATAGATATGTCTGTCTCTCTCTCTCTCCCTCCCTCCCTTCCTCCTTCCTGTCACCTCCCCTCTTCCTCTCTGCTTTCCACCTTTTAGAAAACCTTCTAGAAATCAATGGATGAAATACCCTTGGGTGAGGATTAAAAATAATAATTATTTTTTTAAAATCTGCTAAGGACAATGCATAGCTTTTGCCAGTCTCCAGTTTGATTGTTTGCAAAGTGATGACAGTAACAGCACCCAAACGTGTAAGGTTGTTGCATGAAGGGTGTTAATACCCTGCATAGAAAGTCTGAACTGTGCCTTCCCTCAGAGTACATCCTACCTAATAAAAGAGTAATATGCAAATTGACCATCACTCCAACGCACAAGATGGCTGCCCCCATGTAGTCAAAGATGGCTGCCCTCGTGTGAACACAAGATGGCCAGCACAAGATGGCCAGCAGGGGAGGGCAGTTGGGAGGGAGCAGGCCTGCAAGGGAGGGCAGTTGTGGGCAATCAGGCCAGCAGAGGAGGGAAGTTGGGAGCTACCGGGCCTGCAGGGAATGGCAGTTGGGAGGGATTCAGGCCTGCGGAGGAGAGCAGTTTGGGGGGACCAGGTCTACAGGAGAGGGCAGTTAGGGGTGACCAGGCCTGCAGGAGAGGGTAGTTAGGGATGACCAGGCCTGCAGGGAGAGCAGTTAGGGGACAACAGGCTGGCAGGGGAGCAGTTAGGCATCAATCAGGCTGGCAGGGGAGTGGTTAGGGGGTGATCAGGCTGGCAGGCAGAAGTGGTTAGGGGCAGTCAGGAAGGCAGGTAGGCGAGCAGTTGGCAGCTAAGTCCTGGATTGTGAGAAGGATGTCCGGGCAGTTAGACATCCCTTGAGAGGTGCCAGATTGGAGAGGGTGCAGACTGGGCTGAGGGACACACACCCCCTGCATGAATTTCATGCACCGGGCCTCAGTGTTTAATAAAGGTGAACCACATGCTGGTGGACACAGGTGGCATCTTATTACAATTCCCGTATTGAGATGTGGCCTGTGCGGGCTCCGCAGACAGCACCCCTCCTTGTCCTGCTCTCAGCTGCGCTGTACCCACAGGCGCCGTGTTTCCCACGGGCTAAGGTGAGACCCTCACTGCCCAGGCCACCACAGGGCGTCCGGAGCGGCCTGTGTCTCCCAGGGAGGCCTGCTCTGTGCTGCCTCTGCCTAAGCCATCCCCACTCTCTCCGCAGGCACGCTCACCCTGTTCCACCTGCGCCTGGAGCTCGTTAACTCCAAAAGGAAATCACTTGTTTCTCTCGTGTTTTTAAGTTATTTCCTCTGGTTCTCCTTCCCGCTGACCTTCTCCGCCCGAAGCTGCGTGGCTGGCAGTTCCTCACAGTGTCTGTGCGGGAGCCGGGCAGGCCGGCCTCGAGGAGACCACGGAGCACCCCGTGCGTCCCCTGGGCGTGAGCAGCAGCGCCCCCTTTTATTCCTCGCTCTCCGAGTCTTCGCTGTCCTTCAGGTTTTCTTTTCATCAAAATCAGCGGCTCAGAGACTGAGTGTCGGCCTCTGAACCCAGAGGCCCTGGTTTGATTCCCTGTCGGGGCACAGGCCCGGGTTGCGGGCTCGATCACCAGTGTCTGCAGGAGACAGCCGGTCCATGATTCCCTCTCATCACTGATGTTTCGCTCTGTCCCTCCCTCTCCCTTCCTCTCTGCAATCAATGAAAATATATCTTTATAAAGTTTTTAAAATTTTAAGATGTAAGAAATCGTGGACTTGATGAAGAGAAGGAAAGGGAAGAAACTGGATATTAAAACCCAGAGAGGGCAGAGTTTGCGCCAAGTGAGGATGTTCGTGTCACCTGCTCATCCCGGCTCTCCCCAGCAGGTCCAGTGCAGGGCCCCCACCCCGGCTCTCCCCAGCAGGTCCAGTGCAGGGCCCCCACCCCGGCTCTCCCCAGGAGAACAGCACTGGCCTCTGCAGCACCTGTCTCACCCGATGGCGTGGCTCCGAGAAGTCCTGGGACTTGGTTCCAGGCGTGTGTGCATGTCAGACAAAGGCGCTGCCTGTCAGTGGGAGGGCGATTCCCAGTGGCTCCCTCCTCACCTCCCAGACCTCTGTCCCCACACCAGGCGTTGTTCCCCGTGGCACACAGCCCCTGCTCCTCCCCACGTTCCAGTTGAGGTTCTTTTGTCAGTTGGAAAGTCCTCCCCTCCAAGTGGGGAGTGGACTCCACCCCCGGGGGAAGGAGTGGGGCGATCTTAGTGTCCCCCAAAGTGGGGAGTGGACTCCACCCCCAGGGGAAGGAGTGGGGCAATCTTAGCGTCCCCCAACACGAGTGTGGGGAGACTGAGCCCCGGCCCAGAACTGAAGCAAGTGGTCGCACACGCAGGCCATGGCTTGTGAACGGATGCCTTCTTCTGTGTGAGCCGCACGGTCCCGTCCAGGGAGTTTGATAATTACAAACTGCAGCCGTAATGAGAGCTTGAATATTCATAGGCCATTAACATGCCTCTGTGCATTTCAGCAATGCCCCGTGGACGTGTTGCTCATTTTTAGAAATAACTGGGCTGGAGTAATAAATCCCCACCTCGTCTGAGAGAGGGAGGGACGCCTTGTTTAGGAACCTGTTTATGGCTCCAAAGGCTGACACTGGACTTCTGAGGTGGCCGGCCCCTCGATTAATTTGAAGCATTTGGGATGGTTTTGACATAAGATAATGCCAGTTTCTTTTATAACCTTGAAGGTCACAGGCAAATTTTGAATTAAAAAAAAAAAAAAAAGCCCTGCCATTTGCAGGTGTGCAGGCCCCTCCTCTTAGGAGTGGCATGGGGCCAGGGAGGTGGTGGGGGGCCTCTCAGCTCACCTGATGTGGCCCGCTGCCACCCCCTCCCAGCTTCCCCTGCCTCAGAGGTGGCGGCATTGGGTGCCACCCAGCCCCCTGTTCCATGTGCTGGGGCCCTCGAAGTTACACTGACAGGATAGCAGGCTGGGGAGGGCCCCTGTCTCCAGCCAGGTCACAACAACCTCTGGCTCAGGGTCCCCTTGGGGGTGTAGATCGCTGAGCTGAGCCATGGATGAGCTGGGTCCCTGAACCCCTGCCTGCAAGAATGCCCAGAACTGAAGACTCGGGTGAGGTTTTCACTACACAAAGCAAACATCTGCCCCAGCCAGTGTGTACCGGCGATTAGAGCATTGGCCCTGGATCTGGAGGGTCGAGAGTTCAATTCCAGTCAAGGGCACGTACCTGGTTTGCAGGTTAGATCCCTATAGAGGGCCCCCAAGGAAGGCACCTGGGCATTCTGTAAATCATTGTCAGCTGAATGCGAGGCATCAGGCAGAGCCACGTCTTGGAAACACATCCACCAAGAAGGCTGGATGCCTTATCAGTACTGACTCTTAACTTGCTTCAGGTGTCGGGGAGAGGGCCTTGAAATGTAGATTCAGTCGAGCCCTGGGAATGAGGGAATGTGTGGGGCTTGGGTCCACTTAAGCTCCTTTGATCCTAAGTTTTTTTCCAGTGAAACCCCTTTGTATTTTGGAATATAAATAAACACGCTGCTGTTGGGTTTGGATTCCTGTCTCTCCATCAGAGAGAACAGAGATTCCACCCAGCCCCAGCTTTTATTTCTATTTCTGTGTCCTCTATTCCTTCTTTTATTTCTCAACCCCCAGCTCCTCTGCTCAGAAACTGGACCACTCTTCTTTCCACACTGGACGTGGAAAAGAGAGAAAACCCCTACAATTCCCCGGCTGGCTGGCCTTCCACTCTCTAAAAATCAGTGGGGAAAATGTCCTCAGGTGAGGATGCACAAAAACAAACAGAAAACAAAGGAAACATCCTCGGCCCCTCTGACACGTGGGAGGGTGTTGACCACAGTCGCCAGCTTCAGTCCAATAACAGCTGAGGGATGTCACACTGTGTCACCCCCAAGGGCTCGGGTTCGGTTCCATGTGAGCAAACACAGCCTCGATGGCTGTGGTCCCATAATCCCACTCGCTGCCCAGGAGGCTCCAGAGGACAGAAGAACATCTTGAAAATGTTCTCATTCGGCAAAGCCCCTCCCCCAAAGTCTGTTTTCCACCCAGGCTACCATCTTACTCTGCGGTGACAAGCAACGCCCACAATTAGGGCGAACTCACCGCAGACACTTAGCAGCTCACCGGGGATTAATTCCTTCCGCATTGTGATACATTTTACACGACACAATGTTACATTGTTGGTGGAACTCCCAGCAGGTGGCAAATGATTATAACTTCATTACTGATGTTTGAAAGATTGTGACTGATGAGGTAAGCCTTCTGCTTTCATATTTCTTTTGTTTCTACTTCATTCATCTTATAAATAATTCATCGAGCAAAATTACTGTCCCAGAAAAATCCAGTCTGTTTCATCGGCCCTTTATACCATGTTGATCAGTGCATATAATTTTTAATACCTAGCTGTGGAATTTATAAATTCAGTCTTTTTTTGTCTGTGTTTCTGGGGACTTTAGAGGCATATATGTCTATGCAAATATTTATAGTTATAAACCCTGTTCTGCAAAAGCATCGTCCATAATTCCTTCTGTTTTCACCCTAAGTCCGCTCGATATTAAGGGCAACTTTCAGTCAGTTGCTATAATGAGAAAAAACAGCCATCATTTATTAGATGCTTATGAATCATTTTATTTATTATCCCACTTTTTTCCTCTTTATATCAATGCTGTGAGATATTATCATATCCATTTCACAAGTTAAGAAATTGAGCTCACAGATATTAATCTGCCCAAGGGCCCTGAAGAGGTAGTGCTGGAATTCCGGATTCAAATTCCTGGGGTTCTGAGGCTGGAGCCCACATTGTCTGCCCTCTGACTCGGCCTTTCAGAACCAGAACCAGAACTGGGCCAGCCCAAAGGGCCAGCCCGAGTCAGGGGTCACGTGTTTCCTGAGCAACCCCTGGGATTGAGATTTGTAACAATCCTTCCAACCCGATCCCTGCAGAAAGTGCTAGTAGGTACGAGAACCTTTCTGTGTTGCCCAACAAAAGCAATCCACCTGCATCATCTGTGTAGGTCCGTGGTCGGCAAACTGCGGCTCTCGAGCCACATTCGGCTCTTTGGTCCCTTGAATGTGGCTCTTCCACAAAATATCACGGCCCGGGCGAGTCTATGTTGAAGAAGTGGCGTTAGAAGAAGTTTCAGTTTAAAAGATTTGGCTCTCCAAAGAAATTTCAATCATCCTGTTGTTATTTGGCTCTGTTGACTAATGAGTTTGCAGATCTCTGGTCTAGACTCATCTGATTTTGCCTGAAGGTGCCCTTTCAGGTGCCAAGGCCGAGGGTGCTGACCAGCACGGGGACAGCCAGGGGACAGTCAGGGGGCAGATGGGTGCCCCGGGAGAATCAGGTGCCTGAAATGGGGAATGGCGGGTACTGGGGAGTCACGGAAGCGTCATAGTGGCGGGAAGGACGGAGCAGAACTAAACAGGGACGTGAGGCCGGGCGATCAGACTAAACAGTGTTGGAGCCACTGACAGCAAGCAAGTCAGGATCCTCTCCCGAGGGCCTCCCAGCCCGCCTCAGGTCACACAGCTGCCCTGAGGGCAGAAACGTTAGGCTGGGCCTGGCCTTGGGGAGGATGGCAGGGCCTCAAGCAGGTGCTGAGTGTGAGCGCAGGGACTCTGGAACAATGGGTGTTTTTACGGGAAAAGTGACTTGTGAATCCTGCCCCTTTTCACCTCGTTCCCTTCAACTGGCACCTCCATTCCAGTTTTACCTGCGCGAACATTCAGATGGGCAGTGAAATTTACCTTTTAATATGATGTTTATCAAAAATATTTCAGTGGGGCAGACTGGCGTCGACCTATGAACCAGAAGGTCACGGTTTGATTCCTGGTCAGGACTCATGCCCGGGTTGTGGGTTCAATCCCCAGTGAGGGCTTGTAGGAAGCAGCCAATCAATGATTCTCTCTCATCATTGATGTTTCTATCTCTCACTCTCCATCTCCCTTTCTCTTTGAAATCACTAAAAATACATTTTAAAAGATAATTCAATTTAAATGAAGTCCCTCAATTATTATAGACTCTCCACTGTGTGTGTGTGTGTGTGTGTGTGTGTATGTGTGTGTGTGTATGTGTGTGTGTGTGTGTATCTCCCCTCAGGTTTTCCAAATGCAATGTTAGAATTTTTATAAGTCATCAAAGACAATATATAGTGAATGTTTGTTAAAAAGTTTGAGATTTTCTTAGAAATGAGTACGAATAAAAATGTGCAAACATCTTGTTTTAGAAAAACGGAAATGGAACTTTAATTGTTGCGTAGCTCTGTTACCAGTCCTCTCCATTAGGTCAGCTCATTGATAATTAGACTTTCCATGTGAGGGAATTCAGATTCTTGTTAAATCGCTGAGTTGATTAAATAAAATATAGACGTGCTCTATCAATATAACCTTGATAAATACAGCCTGCATCCTCTCTAATAAAATGAGACAAAATTATGCATGGTTTGTCTCTATGTATAGATAGACATCTACATCTACTTTCATACATAAATGGATGTGTTTTTTAAGGGAGCACAACAAGGAGGGGATGGAGAATGAGCGGTGAGGGGATGAGAAGGGGAGGGAACAGATTGTGTAGGCATTCACTGACGAGTCCCTTCCCCGCCTCCATGTGGGACTGCTGACACTGGTGGCAGCATGGGCCACGGACTGTGGAGCCCCTGCCCTTCTTGGTGGTGCCAGGCCAGGCCACACTCCGAAGCCAGGACCCACATTTGCAGGCTGGCATCCTGGAGTCTGGTTCTTAGTCATGTGGCTGCCACTGGGTTGGCCCTCATCGCTTTGGTGTGGCTTCCCCATGTTGTCCCCCTGCCATCATGCCCCTCCCCCCCCCCCCCCCCCCCCCCCGCACTGCCTCGGCTTCGGTTGTCACCATATGTTCTCGGAGCAGGTCTTTCCCAGGTAGCTGTCTTGAATAGGCCAGGAACTGATAAGGGACAGGTCACTGGTCCTTGGGCAGATGTGTCCTGTCCACAGCCCAGGGCATGCGGGAGGAGACCCTCTCTTTGAGGGTGGGAGGGAAGACGGGGGCAGAGATGGGAGAGATTTCTTCTGACTCATGTCTACATAATTTGGAGAGAAACTAGAAATTATGTGAAAGATGGTCTACCTAAAATTCTTCTGTGAGTGTTAGAAAGGGTATACTTTCTAAGTTGCCTTGGGAACAGTTTTATGGTTTAAACACCACTTTTTCTGTCTCACCTTAAATTACTGTGTGTGTCCTGATTGCCAGTCTTACCCGAAGGAAGACTCCAGTCAGATGGGTGTAGGGGTTTTCTCTTTTCCATGTCCAGCGAGGAAAGAAGAGTAGGGTCCAGTTTCTGAGGAGAGGAGCTGGGGATTGAGAAATAAAAGAATAGAGGACACAGAAATAGAAATAAAAGCTGGGGCTGGGTGGAATCTCTGTTCTCTCTGATGGAGAGACAGGAATCCAAACCCAACAGCAGCGTGTTTGCTTATACCAAAATACAAAGGGGTTTCACCGGAAAAAACTTAGGATGGAAGGAGCTTACGTGGGCCCAGGCCCTACTCATTCCCTCACTCCCAGGGCTAGGCTGAATCTACATTTCAAGGCCCTCTCCCCGACACCTGGAGCAAAGTTAAGAGTCAGTACAGATAAGGCATCCAGCCTTCTTGGTGGATGTGTTTCCAAGATGCAGCTCTGCCTGGCGCCTCGGATTCACCTGACACTGATTTAAAGAATGCTCAGGTGCCTTCCCTGGGGGCCCTCTACAGACAGGTGCTTACCGAAGAGTTACTATGTAAAGGGCTTTTTGCAGTGTGCACCCTCTCCCACAGGGGACAAAGGAAGTAGCGAGCCTGCTCGTCCTAGTTTTATGGTTTACGGGCCAGGAGACAGTCCTTGATGTAACTTACCTTGAGCCATTCACTGGGTGTGTGATAACCAGGGTGGGGAGCCTGGTCTGCTAACTCGAAGGGGAGTGTCACATGTCACCAGGACGACATACTCATCCCCCCCACCCCCACCCTGAGGCCTTGGAGAAATAGTTCTTAATTCCCCAAGACGGGGCGGGGAAGGACTTGATAATGAATCAATTTTTCCAAGCGGAGAGTAACCCAGCTCGCAACCTTTCCTTAAGAACCAGGGGAAACTTGAGCGTGCTAACTCAATACCTCGTTCACAGCTCCCCCTCTCCCCCGTGGGCTGACACGGTATGGACTAGCTTCTTGTCACTGTTTGAGCTGAAAGTGAGGGTTTTGAAATGCTGGAGAAGCATCACCATGTGGCTAATCACCGGGAGCGCCGTTTCCGCAGATGTTCTGAAGAGGAGCAATCCGGTGCGCGGTGCCCTTGTCTGGTCTGTCTTTCTCTTGCTCTGCGGGTCTAGTAAAAGGGTGAAATGAAAAAGTCATGTTGAAAAAGCACAGCACAGACAGTGGGTTTTTACCACTGACAGTTCAGGGGAGTGACAGGGACCTGTTACACCCCTGCATCCCAGGTAGCCCGGTGGTGAACCCAGAAAACCTCTCCGCTTCCCCAAGCCCTTTGCCGGCAATTTCTCGCAGCTTCTCCCATCAGTAAGGGGGTCTGCTCCTTGGTCCATTGATCCCGGGTGGCCTTGCGATCAGCTCTGGTAGACAGGATGCGCCCCTCTGGTCCTGCGTGCGTCCTCGCCTTTCATTGTGTTCCCCCACAGCCATTAGAGGGACCGGGCCAGCCTGCTGGGTCCAAGCAGAGGCAGCAGCCTAGCCAGGGCATCGTAGGCCATTCTGTCCCCAACAGACAGGACAGCGGAGCCCGGAGGCGTGGGTGAGCCCAGCCCCCAGGAGGCAGACCTGACAAGACCCTCGCTCATAGGAGACCAGGGACAGGGCCAGCCCACGGCTTCAGGGCTACAGACATGGTTACTTTAGCCGAGACTGGTGTGGCTCAGTGGATAGTGCATCAGCCTGTGGGCTGAAAGGTCCCAGGTTCGATTCCGGTCAGGGGCATGTGCCTTGGCTGTGGGCACATCCCCAGGGGTGGGGGAGAGGGGGCAGGAGGCAGCTGATTCGTGTTTCTCTGGCATTGATGTTTCTGACTTTCTGTCCCTCTCCCTTCCTCTCTATAAAAAATTAATAAAATATGTTTTAAAAATAAAAAAATATATATTTTTAAAAATGGTTACTTTAATAGGGCAGTGAGCTTCTAGGCCAGAGGTCGGCAAACTGAAGCTCACGAGCCACATGCGGCTCTTGGGCCCCTTGAGTGTGGCTCTTCCACAAAATACCACATGCGGGCACGCACATACAGTGCGATTGAAACTTCATGGCCCATGCACAAAAGTCCAATTTCGGCTTGGGTGAGTCTATTTTGAAGAAGTGGCATTAGCATACTCAAGGGGCCAAAGAGCCGCATGTGGCTCTCGAGCCGAGGTTTGCCGACCACTGGTCTAGGCCAAGGGCCATGTGAGCTCCAAGAAATCATTGGGTCTGGCCCTGCCGAGGCATTAGGGATGCGTTAACTCGATGTTTGACCAAACAGAGCAGGCTGATGTTTAAGTGGGTAATTGTGTGTGGCCGGAGAGTGATGTCATAAATACCCAAGTGGCTCTTGGCAGAAAAAGGGTTCCCCACCCCTGCTTACGCCGTCACATTTGTTTGGTTGGAAGGGGGTGGGGGGCTGGCAGGTAGTGGCTCCTACTTAGTAAAATGGATACATTTGGGTGTGCACCCCCCATTCCAGAACCTGCCAGCTGTGAGCTGGGCGGGTTCAAGCTGCCTCAGGTGTGGGCCTCACAATGCGGGGTGAGAACCTGCTCCCTGAGGGTCCCCCCGTCTTTCTTGGAGCACCTGGGAGAACTGCACCCTTACTGTCCCGTGAGGTTCACTGTGGTCCTGACTTGCTTTACCCGAGAAGTGGGAGTGGGAGCCTTTATTTTTGTTTTAGTTGTTGAATCTGTCTTCCCTGTTGAGAGCATCGCCGATATCTGGCCCACAGGGACCCTGGGGATTGCAGATGTTTGTCCTCCTCCGCCCAGCTGGTGAGCGCGGGAATTGTGCCTCTCCGCAGAGGCATCCTGGGAAGTGCGGGTGACCTCGGCGCACGCGCCTGGCACATTCACCGTGTTCCGTCGTAACTGGCCTTCGCACCGCCTGCCGGACAGCCAGTCGAAGCTCTCCTCGGGAGACAGGGTGCAAAGGTTTCTTTAAAAAAACCACAACCTTCTTAATTAATATTCATGCACCATTTTAATATTATCCTACAGTAAGTCAGGGCTTAAAACGTTGTTTACCTGTCCACTCTACTAAGAAAAGTGGTGTAATTGGAGCTTCATCTTATTTGCTTCATCTTTGACTCCTTAAACGTCCTATCGGGTATTGTACTTCTTGCCTTACAAGAGTTTTAGAGTGGCCTCAGGGAGCCGAGGACCCTGACTAGGGTCCACATCACACTTTCCAGGCTTAGCTTTGGAGCCTTGCTGATGCATGTGGGTGTGCTGGGGCACGGCAGAGAGAGGCCTAGGGCAGTGGTGGGCAAACTGCGGCTCTTGAGCCACATGCGGCTCTTTGGCCCCTAGCGTGTGGCTCTTCCACAAAATACCAAGGCCTGGATGAGCCTATTTTGAAGAAGTGGCCTTAGAAGAAGTTTAAGTTTAAAAAATGTGGCTCTCAAATTTCAATCGTTTTCCTGTTGATATTTGGCTCTGTTGTCTAATGAGTTTGCCGACCACTGGTCTGGTGGCGGGAAGGGTTGCCTGACCAACCTGGCTCAGTAGTTGAACGTTGACCTTTGAACCAGGAGGCCAGGGTTCCATTCCCAGTCAGGGCACATGCCGGTTGCGGGCTTGATCCCCAGTGTGGGCGTGCAGGAGGCAGCCAATCAGTGATTCTCTCTCATCATTGATGAGTCTATCTCTCACCCTCTCCCTTCCTCTCTGAAATCAATAAAAACAAAAAAATATTTAAAAAAAAAGAGAGAGAATGTAATGCGCATTCACGCGCATTTGGGGAGATAAGCCATCGGCAGGCCCCCACTTCACGAGCTCCTGGTTTGCACGGTTTGTGAAGGGTCTTCCCCGAATACCTGGCTTGTGATGGCACGCTGGAGCTGGGCATCTGCGCACCGCTGGGCCGTGCCCGCAGGGGGCGAATCCAGGTGAAGTAACAGACATCACTGACGGGGGAGCAAGGACCCCTCGGGTCAGGGCTCTCCCCGGGGACCCCGCCTCCAGCAGATGGTCAGCAGCACCTGGCAGAGGCAGCGCTTCACAGAGTGTGGTCGTGGTCTCCCCAGGTTCAGGTGGACATAAGTCTTGTGGGAAAGTGGGCATTTCAGGAAATGTCCTTGTAAACCACAGAATAAAACTAGTCATCATGTTGAAGAACGTCAAACATTAATGCCTGCAAAGAGTCCCAGGAGCAGACGGCAAAATAAAAGAGCCTACTGTGGAACGCCACTTAAGGTAATGGGCGCTTTTTCATGATCGCCAAGTTTTGAGACTCAACAATGCGGGGTGAGAGCCCAGTTAGAGGTGGGTCATTTTTGTTTTTCTTTTTTCCCCCGTTTTTTTTTTTTAAATACATTTTATTGATTTTTACAGAGAGGAAGGGAGAGGGATAGTCAGAAACATCGATGACAGAGAAACATCGATCAGCTGCCTTCTGCACACCCTCTAGTGGGGATGGGCCTGCAACCAAGGTACATGCCCTTGACCGGAATCGAACCCGGGACCTTTCCTTCTGCAGGTCGATGTTCTATCCACTGAGCCACACCGGTTTCAGCAGAGCTGGGCTGTTGTTAACGTTTGGTAAACGGCAGCTCGTTTTAATAGCTTGTTGGTGTGCTCTCAGTGCAAAGCGGCCACGGTGACCGCACACACCTCTAAAACATTCCTGTCGAATCCATAAAGAGTCGCTCTGCAGCCTCTGGAACGGTCCTCTGCTGTGGCAGGAACACGTTGAGAGGATCAGGAGGTTTTCTGGGGCTTCTTCACTTTTACTTTCCTGGTCGTTGAGAGGAGTGTTGAGAAGACCTGTGAGTCTGTGGCTCAGCGAGTGAGTGCACATGATGAGCTACTGTCAGAGGGGAGGGGGTTGGGGGGCTGGGTGACGGGAATAAGTAAAAATGAATGAAAAAATCATGGGCACCACAGCGTGGTGATTGCCAGAGGGAAAGGGGGTGGGAGAGGTGGGAGGGGGAAAAAGGCGGATAAATGGTGATGGAAAGGAGGCTTGACTTGGGGTGGTGAGCACACAGTGTGACATACAGGGGATGTATGGTGGAATCGTACACTCGAAACCTGCATGATGTAACTAAGCTATGCCACCGCAATAAATGCAATTTAAAAAACTTAAAAAAATAACAGTCACTCCAATCGTTTTTGAATTCGCGCTGGAGTTTTCAAAGAGTCCTTTGATGGGAGTGTGTGTGCCCGCCGTGTGCTAACTAGAACCCAGGCACCCTGTCTGTGGAATGGGACCTCGGGCGTTGGGCTGACTGCTGGGGTTTCCCTGCAGGGTCGTCCCCTCCTAGATCCCAGAGCCCAGCGGAGTCGACCCGACACTGAATTTGCAGCGCGTTCTCAGGCCGGAAGGACTGTTCCTGCCACAGAAGCGTTCATGTCGATTCCGTGGCCGAGTCATGAATTATTGAGAATGGACACTCCGCAGCCTTTGGCCAAGCCGCTCTCTCATAGTTGAGTCTTGTTCGTGGTGGACTTGAGTTAAGCTCGGTGGAGATGCACAGAATTTTATTTCTCAGGATCGAAATGCTGAAACAGGAGGTTCTCAAAGAGATGACACCCGATCTATTTCCAGAACCTCTGACTAGTCGGCGAGTGACATCCCTTAGAAGCCCGAACCTTTGCCAAATGGGAGAACTGTCTTTATGTATTTTTAATTTCGTCATAAAAGCGAACCGTCCCGTTCTATGGCTTGTGTAAAACAGCTACGGTGAGTCCAGTTTTTCACTGAGCACAGCGGGAAACCAGGTACATCGCTCCTCTTGAAACTCCACGGACGTTTGCCTCCTCAAATAAATTGTTATTTCTGGTCATAAAAAAAAAAATGTTGTGCTTCAGTCGTGTCCTGGAGATCAGAGATTAAAGAAAACACATTTCAGAAAGGCAACTTGCAGCAAAAACATAAATGAAGGGCAGCGAACCTTGGCTCATGTAAGCCCAGCGCCCCGCCTCGGAGCCGACAGACATTCAGGCCCGAGAGAGGCTCCTTCTGCCGAGGAAGCCGCCCGAGGCCCGGCAGGGCAGCAGAGCAGAGCCCCGAGGAGCTGGAGGCTGCCTCGGGCTGACACAGAGCGCCCTGGACAGGAAAGAAACGGCTTCATCAACCTCTGCTGAACCCTGGTCCAGACACGACACGCTTCCACGAGTTCACTCTGCCCGAGTGGGGGGTTTCTGGGGGAGCCGCCAGGAGGGCTGTGAGCCCATGTGGGTTGCGGGAGAGTCGAGGGGCTCAGGTCGCCAGTGCCTCCCCCCAGGGCCTCCACCACAGTGTGCCCCGAGGTGGCCCCATGGGGCCGAGCCTGCGACCTTAGTTGGCTCCATGTGTCCTGGCCTCTCTTTGTCCATCTCCCCCCTATCCTTAGGGTCCCCCCTTCCCCCCAAGCCTCTGTAGCTATTAGAGAATGGGAATTTCTGAGCACTACTGAGGCCGTGGATTATGCCCCAGATAGAGTAGTCAGTGCTGACACCAGGCCAGGCCTTGAGATACGGTCTCATGGCCCCTTCCCAGCACGTAGGCCTTCTTCCATAGAACACGGTCAGCTTTCTGAAGAACAGGATGACCCTGTGAGTAACATGGTCATCAATGGCATGATCCTGATGTAGCTTAAGAAAAACTGTTTTGTCTTGGTTCACGTGTTTTGCAAAAACAGGATGTGGTGAACGTGCTTAAAAGTGGTCCTGCACAAAGGGTCGGGGCTGCTCTCCAGACCCCCTGCGTGGAGAAAGGCAGAGCAGATGCTAGCTGGCTAATAAAGGCTCCCTAAATTTTAATTCGGTCTGGGCTCCAGGGGTCGTCCACTCGTGTTCGCTCCCACAACATAGCCACCCTTACCTCTGGTTCTGCTCTGGGAGAGGGGGAAGTATGACTTAGGAGGAAGGAGTCAGAGGTTGGTCAAGAGACAGTTCAGAGACACACGGGTCTGTGGACACTGCTCCCTAGGAGACCCTGAGGTCGGGGTGTGGGAGGGGCCAGGAGAGGGACAGGGGAGACAGGCCCCTCAAGCAGGGTCTTGTCTGTGACACTGAGCAGTTGGGAAGACATTGGTAAGCCTCTGGGTAGGATTGCTACTTAAAACACCAAAACTGGGGGGTACTGGGGGAATAAAGACATATATGCAATACCTTAATCAATAAAGGAAAAAAAAACACCAAAACTATGCAGCAAGTGTGGGAACTAGATGAGAAGAGGGCTAAGACCTTTCTGGTCATGTGTGCCCCCTGAGCTGCTGGCATGACAGTCAGCTCTGTACGTGTGTGGAGGAGATTGGCAAACCCCGAGTTTGACCATCCACCTGTGTCTGAGAGCTGCCTGGGAGGGCCGGGCACCCCAGTCAGTGCAGGGCCATCTGGGCTCGATGACTTTGGTGACCTCGGGGTCCTAGACTGATGGTTTCCCAGCGA
Organism: Antrozous pallidus; assembly: GCA_027563665.1. NCBI lineage: Eukaryota > Metazoa > Chordata > Mammalia > Chiroptera > Vespertilionidae > Antrozous > Antrozous pallidus. The sequence continues at coordinate 58,413,606 of CM050524.1, forward strand.
ACTGCCTTTCTGGAAATGGTCGTGACCTTGTCCCTGAAGGGCGCGGTGTGATGGAGCCCCTCACTGTTAAGTGAAGCCCCCAGGACCCTCTGGCGGGGGATCTGTGCCGGTTGACACAGGTCGCTGTCAGACACAGAAGTATCTCGGGGGTTCCGAGAGGTCACGCTCAGAGGCTCTTTCTGGCCCTCAGGAAGCTGCCTGGGAGGGCGTGTTTATCAGTCATCCTTCCTGTGGTCAAGGCAGGCCCGGAGCATGCAGCAGAGAGCATGCTGGGACACTGCCAGTGGCAGTGGGCGGCCTTGAGCATGCAGATGTGTGTTTACTTAGATGTGGCCTTCTTGCCCCTTTCTCTGACAGTGGTTCCTTCCCCGGTAGGATTTGGAAAATGTGAGACATGTCAGTTCGCTGCTTCTCTCAGAATAAATGCATCTGCATGTGCCTCTGAATAAGTTTGTATTTACCTGTCTGTACATATGTACGTAAAATCCAAAATACTTGAGACATTTAAAAGCCAAGGCTGGAGTCTAAATTAGTAAATATTAGGGTCATCTAGGAAATATTTATTCTGGAAGCACCTGGCAGAAATCTCATATTATCCAGGATGAAAGGGTTTGTAAGGGCAGGAGGGGTTTGGGGGGAGGTGAGGACAGGAGGGGCTGGAGGGGGGTGAGGACAGGAGGGGCTGGAGGGGGGTGAGGACAGGAGGGGCTGGAGGGGGGTGAGGACAGGAGGGGCTGGAGGGAGGTGAGGACAGGAGGGGCTGGAGGGAGGTGAGGACAGGAGGGGCTGAGGGGGGTGAGGACAGGAAGGGCTGGAGGGGGGTGAGGACAGGAGGGGCTGGAGGGGGGGTGAGGACAGGAAGGGCTGGAGGGGGGTGAGGACAGGAAGGGCTGGAGGGGGGTGAGGACAGGAAGGGCTGGAGGGAGGTGAGGACAGGAGGGGCTGGAGGAGGTGAGGACAGGAGGGGCTGGAGGAGGTGAGGACAGGAGGGGCTGGAGGGGGGTGAGGACAGGAGGGGCTGGAGGGAGGTGAGGACAGGAGGGCCTGGAGGAGGTGAGGGCTGGAGGGGCTGGAGGAGGTGAGGACAGGAGGGGCTGGAGGAGGTGAGGGCTGGAGGGGCTGGAGGAGGTGAGGACAGGAGGGGCTGGAGGGGGGTGAGGACAGGAGGGGCTGGAGGGGGGTGAGGACAGGAGGGGCTGGAGGGAGGTGAGGACAGGAGGGGCTGGAGGGGGGTGAGGACAGGAGGGGCTGGAGGGGGGTGAGGACAGGAGGGGCTGGAGGGGGGTGAGGACAGGAGGGGCTGGAGGGGGGGTGAGGACAGGAGGGGCTGGAGGAGGTGAGGACAGGAGGGGCTGGAGGGGGGTGAGGACAGGAGGGGCTGGAGGGGGGTGAGGACAGGAGGGGCTGGAGGAGGTGAGGGCTGGAGGGCCTGGAGCAGGTGAGGGGTCCTGTCCCTGCTCACACAGCCTCCCGGTCTGCACAGCAGCCACACGGACTCCTGCAGCCTCAGAGGCTCCATGAGCAGGAGCACAGTATTGATGCCCGCGCTGAGTCGGAGCTTTACGCTCACCGGTGACTGCAAATGCATCACCTGCAGCCTCTGTGTGGAGAGACCGTAACTTCTCCCGCAGTGGGAAGAGCCGGGCACGGGCTGTGTCGTGAATCACACTAACAAGTTGAGGTGCGGGAGCGTACGTCTTGCAGCCCGCTGCTTCCCGAGAGGCTCTGCAGTGTCTGTGTCTGCGGGTGGCCCCTGGGGAGATGCTGGGGACCCACACCCATTCCCTGCGCTGCCTGCGGGAGACCCGGGGGGTGAGTGTGAGGGCCTCGGTTACTGTGGGCCAGCCTGACAGCCGGGCTGGTTATTCACAGCGGAGATGGGATCGATGGAGGGGGTTACTCCTGTCCGCTCCATTTGCTCAGCAGCATCTGCAGTCCCTCCTGAGCTGGCTGTGCCCGGCTCTGGGGCCGGCGAATGGCCTCACCCCGGCTCAGAGAGCTTGTGATTACAGAAAGAAATGAGACGAGCATTTCAAAATGTTGCAAAGGAAGAAAATGATGTCTTCATCTGTGCTCGTATATTTCGAAGGCACAAATGCCTTTCTAGGAAAAAATAAAGGAGACAGTCTGATGGTGTAGGCAAGGCCCTGTTGACCTCAAAACGTATGTCAATGAAAAATTACCCTCTCTTCCATGTGGGCCATTTTTTTATTCTTTTTTTTTTAAACATATTTTATTGATTTTTCACCGAGAGGAAGGGAGAGAGAGAGAGAGTTAGAAATATTGATGAGAAAGAAGCAGGGATCAGCTGCCTCCTGCACACCTCCTACTGGGGATGTGCCCGCAACCAAGGTACATGCCCTTGACCAGAATCGAACCCAGGACCCCTCAGTCCCCAGGCCAGTGCTCTATCCACTGAGCCAAACCAGCTAGGGCCATGTTTTTATTCTTCATACGAAATTTTGATTTTATTTTACTTTATTTTACATTTACTGTTGGCACACATGTATTTGTTTCTCCTACCCTTTGTTGGACAGAAGTTTTAGAAGTTAATTGGTGGCCAGCAGATTCCACATAAAAATGTGACTCCCGGCCTCTCCTCTCTGGCAGCCCTGAGCCTGTTGGTGATGCAACTGTAGGGTCAGGTGGGGTGTCCGCAGCCACAGGTGATGTGGAGGCAGCACTAGGCCCCCCATGACCTCCCTGAGCTGACCCTCATGCCATTCTTGAACCCTCTGCTTGACCTCTGAGAAGTCCGCCCCGCACCCCGGGGAGGGGCTCCCACTGCCTTCAGGGTCCCCCCTGTTTTCTTCCTCCACTTTGATCACCGTTCCTTTTGTCTTCAGCCACTGTGACGTCCTACATTTACTGAGCATCCTGTCTCGGGGGTCAGCAAACACTCTCCGTAAAGGGAGCCACAGCCGAAACCGCTTTGGCTCAGTGGATAGAGCGTCAGCCTGTGGACTGAAAGGTCCCGGGTTCAATTCCGGTCAAGGGCATGTACCTTGGTTGCAGGCACATCCCCAGCGGGGGGTGTGCAGGAGGCAGCTGATCCATGTTTCTCTCCCATCAATGTTTCTACCTGTCTCTCTCGCTCCCTTCCTCTCTGTAAAAAAATCAATAAAATATATATATTTTTAAAAAGAGGAAGCCACAGTGAGCCCCGGGCTTTGCGGGCCACGTGTTGTTGGTCACCCTCTGCCAGAGCGCCCCCATGTGTCCGTCAATGGTGGGGGCAGCCGCTCCCCTGTCTACACACTTGAGATTTGAGCTCCAGGTTGTGGGTTTGATCCCCAGTAGAGGGCATGCAGGAGGCAGCTGTCCAGTGTTCCTCTCTCATCACTGATGTTTCTCCCTCTCCCTCTTAAAAAAAAAAAAAAAAATCAATAAAAACATACTAAAAAAATAAAAATATAAAAGTCATTCTTAGTTCCCAGGCCACACAGACCAGGGGGCAGCCTGGCCCCCACGGTGGGCGCAGCCCTGCGGCCTCTGAGGGTGCCCACCAGCAGAACTGCACCCAGACAGCCGGGAGCCCACGCATGTGCCCGTGTCCGTGTTATTGCAGGAAAGGAAAGCAGATAACACGCCTGACTCCTTCACTCACTCCTGCGGAATCAATACCAAAGAGCCCCGGTTTGGCAGAAAACATATAATTTCTTCTGAAGTTTGCTCTTTGGTCATTAATCAAGCCCGCCGGCCTGTGTGACTCCTAGAGATAGTCAAAGAGATGGACCGTCCCCTCCAGCAGCTCGTGGCAGACCTGGATCTCGGGGGCTCGAGGCTGGGCCTCCCTCTCTTGCTTCCCTCCCCTGCCTCCCCTCTCCCGCAGCCCGCACACCTGCCCCCATGCAGGGCAGCCTTGGCAAGTGTAGCATTGTCTGCGTTAGCCAGACGGTGAGCGGAGCCAACCATTCTGCCACAGATGGTTCTTAAAATGCTTCATGCAGCCTGGCTGCTGTAGCTCAGCGATTGGGCATTGACCCAGGAACCAAGAGGTCACTGGTGTGATTCCAGGTCAAGGGCACAGGCCTGGGGTGCGGGCTGGATCCCCAGCAGGGGGCGTGCAGGAGGCAGGTGATCAATGATTCTCTCTTATCATTGATGTTTCTATCTCTCCCGTCCTTTCTGAAATCAATAAAAATATATTTTTTAAAAAGTGAATGATTATATAGTGTATGTAGTATTTTATATTCAACTACAGTAGTAATTTAATTACTGAAATCTATAATTATACATAAATTACAAGTAAATTATATATTATGTAAATTACATAATTTACATGAAGTATGTGTTTTATTACAAATTCCATTATTTTATTTGTATTTCTTATAGACAGTCTTTCTGTATATTGTTACATAATTATGGAATTATAGAAATACTAGGGGCCGGGTGCACGAAATTCGTGCACTAGGGGTGGGTGGTCCCTCAACCCAACCTGCCCCCTCTCACATACTGGGAGCCCTCAGGGGATGTCCAACTGATGGCTCACCCCCAGCCTGCCGCAGGTCTAAAGTCATCGCCATGCTCAGCTCAGCCCTGGCTGCCTGTGACTACCCGGCCCCCAGGACTGGGCACTGGCTGCCACTTCTGCTCACAGCACCCGGGGGCCGGGCGCTCCCTGCCGCCACCACCACCACCACCACCACCATCACCACTGCTGCTGCTGCTGCTTCCCCCTAGCCACCACTGCTGTTTCATCTCCACCCCCAGGACCTGGTGCTCGTGCCACTTGGCCCCGCCCCCGCTCCTGATTGGCTGGTAGCATAGCCAATCAGGAGCGAAGGTACAGTCAAATTTGCATGTTTCTCTTACATAGGAAGTATTGGATATTCTAATTAGGGTAAACATACGTTGAATTATCTATAAATATCAGCACTAACATTTTAATATCTGCTGTACCCACCACAGAGAACATGGTGTGTGTTACATGTGGAGGGTGTGGTGGGGGCCTGGAGGTGTGAGTGGGGCTAGGATGTGGGGAAACAAGATAAGAGGGGATGGGGTACAGTGGGAGGGTCAGAAGCACTCTCATTTCCTCTTTATATGTTTACTAGAGGTCCAGAGCATGAAATTTATGCACTTGAGGGGGGGGGGGTCCCTCAGCCCAGCTTGTGCCCTCTTGCAGTCTGGAACTCCTCACGAGATGTCCACTCGCCAGCTTAAGCCTGACTCCTGAGAAGCCAGGCTCACTGCTCCTCAGCGCTGCCTCGGAGGTGGGAGAGCCTCCCGCCACCACTGCTGCACTCACCAGCCGTGAGCCCGGCTTCTGGCTGAGCAGCTCTTCCCTTGTAGGAACGCACTGACCACCAGGAGGCAGCTCCTGCATTGAGCATCTGCTCCGTGGTGGTCAGTGTGTGTCATGGTGACTGGTCATTCTGGTCATTCCACCATAGCGGTCACTGGGCTTTTATATATATAGATGTGTTAATTTGATTTCTTAACTCTAATATGGATTTATTTTATAAGAAGCATCTCTTAAAGAGTTTAAAAACGTTTGTGCTTTTATTCTTTTCAATTGTCATGCAAGTTGGTAGATAAGAGTACAAGCCCATATGCCACATTTGAAATTAGCCCTTCGTGGCTTAAAGGACAGTGCAGGTGCCTCCGGTGCGAGCTTGGCTGTGGGTCCGAGAGCTGCCCCCAGATGGCAGTTCTGAGCTGCCCCTTCGGTCCCTGCGGCTGGAGTCGGCCCAGGGACAGGGTCCGCCTCACAGTTTCCCTCAGCGTCATAAGTAAGCTACTGCAAATGGCCAACTCAGTTTTACAGACCCCAGTGTTTGAACCGCGTGGTGATAACCAGACCTTGCTTAGCTATTTTTAAAATTTTCCACTTTGTGATTTTAGTTATGACTGGGAGGTGTAATTTATCAAAAGCACAATGAGAGGTTATCAAACTCCCTTTCCAGTGAAAGAAGGGGGAACGTTACCCTCGAGAGATAAATCTTTCATTAAACTCCACAAAGACCTTAAGCAAGTGCCCCCTCATTTATCATCCCCAGGCCTCAGGATGCACCGCGGCTGTGACATAGAGCAGTGGGGGGCGTACAGGGCCAGAGTCCGGGACAGCGGGCGATCCTGTCCCTTCACCTTAGAAAGTCCCTTTAAAATCAGCCATGTTGTTGAAACTGGTTTGGCTCAGTGGATAGAGCATCGGTCTGTGGACTGAAGGGTCCCAGGTTCGATTCCGGTCAAGGGCATGTACATTGGTTGCAGTCACATCCCCAGTGGGGGCTGTGCAGGAGGCAGCTGATCGATGTTTCTCTCTCATGGATGTTTCTAACTTTTTATCCTTCTCCCTTCCTCCCTGTAAAAAGCCAATAAAAAATATTTTTTTAAAATCAGCCGTGCTGGGCTGCACTGTGGTCGTACACTAAACTAGTCAATAAATATTAGAATTTTCGAACTGTGATACAAAGTACTTCATCACAGGAAAACATGTCCAAGAGAAAAAGAATTCCACAATTTTTATATGTGATCATAAAACCAAATTTTATTGGATGAAAGCATTCTTGTGACATGTAAATGCCAATTTGATATTTCTCTTGTGTCTTAAGAATACGGGCAGAGACTCTGTGTTCACAGTCGCTCTGTCACTTTTTTCAGCGTGCCCATCACCCCCTCCGGCCATCCTGCTTCATGTGCCCAGTGCTTTCTATGGCCTGTCCTCCCCCAGAACCCCAGGTCCTGGAGGGAGGGACCTGGGCCCACCCACTCACTTGGCTTCCAGTACCCAGAAAGCTCCTGGCACACACAACACAGTCGCCTAGTTTCTAATAAATGATTTGCATGAGTGAGTGAGTGAGTGAGTGAGTGAGTGAGTGAGTGAGTGAATGAAAAGTTTTAAATGCTTCCCAGAAGGCTGCGTCTTCCTGATATGATTCACAGTGACAGCAGGCTGTATCTGTGTAATAACTGACCTGAGAATGGCCACTCAGCGGGCTCCCTCGGTCTCCCTGCCATCCTCCCTCCCAACCGTCTCTCCTTCCTTCTGTGTTTATTCTAGGGATCACACTTTATCTTCTTGGAATCCTGGAGCTGCCCGGAATGTCCCCTCCTGCTCCTTCTTCATCAAAATCCAACACCCTTCCTCCTCCTCTTCCTCCTCTTCCTTTTCCTTCCTGCCTGACTCTTCCTGCATCAAAAGTCCAAGAATACTTGCATGCTTTCCAAACATACCTTAACTATTACTCTCGCCTGGCTGTTGCAGCTCAGTTGGTGGAGCATTGTCCCACCAGGAGGTCACCGGTCCATTTTCAGTCAGGGCACCTGCCCCGTTTTCCGGCTCAATCCCCAGCTGGGGGCTTGAAGGAGGCAGCTGATCCGTGTTTCTCTCTCACTGATGTTTCTCTCCCTTTCCCTTCCTGTCTCTGAAACTGATGATTATATATATTAAATGTGGCACTTGCTTTCCAACTTTTGCGCAAGTTCTGTGAGGGCAGGGATATGCGTTGTATTTCCCACGTCCCTCTCAAAATCCAGTCGCACAGAGGAAGTAGAACTTGTAGATCCAGGGAGCCCTGCATCAGCACCATCGGGAGAGAAGTGTGCCAGTTCTCCCTGGAATTCACCCAACTCTCACGGACCCCTAAGGTAGATTACATCAGTAAATAATAAATTTCAGAAATGACATAAAACCTAGGCAATATTAAAAAGGCTTCAACCACACATTTGGTAAAAATGAACTTCATGCCGAAACTGGTTTGGCTCAGTGGATAGAGAGTCGGCCTGTGGACTGAAAGGTCCCAGGTTCAATTCCGGTGATTTTAGTTATGACTGGTAGGTGTAATTTATCAAAAGCACAATGAGAGGTTATCAAACTCCCTTTCCAGTGAAAGAAGGGGGAACGTTACCCTCGAGAGATAAATCTTTCATTAAGGTAAGGGCATGTACCTTGGCTGCGGGCACATCCCCAGGAGGGGGTGTGCAGGAGGCAGCTGATCGATGTTTCTCCCTCATCAATGTTTCTGACTTTCTATCCCTCTCCCTTCCTCTCTGTAAAAAATCAATACAATATATTTTTGAAAAAATGAACTTCATCCTAGTTCTACAAATTCCTATTGGGTGCACTGTCGTACTTGCAGAAAAGTGTCCATCTTGTCATCTTTTTTTATTATTCAAGGGGAAATTACAAAGGCCAAAAACGTGGGAAGCTCAGTAATGAAAATCCAGTCAATGTTTCTAGCTTGTCATGAAGGCCGTGGAAATTTAAGGCACTGCTGTCCAATGGATGAGTGGAGGGTATTTTCAGAAGCAGAGCATGGAAATGAAGAGAGAGCAATTCGGGGCAAGGTCTCCTCTCAAGGGGCTTCTTGGAGAAGCATTGGAATTTGTTTCGCTTCTTACTATGGGCCTGAGTCTTCTTTCCACCTTCTCTGGCTAGAGCTCGGGGGTAATGAGTCAAGGGAAGTCAAGGACAAAGAAACTGCTCTCTCCATGTTCTATGCTGGCCCCACCTTGGAGCAAAATGGGACAATAGCGACAAACTGGCCCTGGGACCCCGACTCTCTCCTCCACCGGAAAGGTCTCAGATTGGAGTAATGTGATTAATCGACTCTGTCATGAGTTATATGGAGTTCTATTTCTCTTTCAGATTTTACTTTTTTCTCTCTACTTAATAGTCTGATTTATTTTAATGGCCATAATGTATTCTGGCAAAATCCATTTAATTTTGCATTATCTATATTGAATGCCTCTAATAAAAGTATTAATCAGAAAAGCATGGGAGACTATCCTGAAAGTGATGAACGAGGCCTAGTGTTTGTTTTATGAATTGGCCCCATTTTAATAATTTTTGAAAATTTATAGGGTCCAGATAAGAAACTTGAGACAGTGGAATGTCCTTCAATAAAATCACCCTGGCCAAAATTACGAGGACGGAAGAGATAGGTTTCTTTCCATTTCTTTTATATGTTTTTGGTATTTGCGGAAGTCACAAATGAATCCTGAGGGAGATGTTAATCTAGGTGTTTCTTATAAACAGTGGCCTTTTTATTTTTTTTAAATAGATTTTATTGATTTTTTTTTTTTTTTTTACATAAAGGAAGGGAGAGGGATAGAGAGTTAGAAACATCAATGAGAGAGAAACATCGATCAGCTGCCTCCTGCACACTCCATGCTGGGGATGTGCCCACAACCAAGGTACGTGCCTTTGAACTGAATCGAACCTGGGACCTTTCAGTCCACAGGCCGATGCTCTATCCACTGAGCCAAACTGGTTTTGGCCTCAGTGGCCTTTTTATATCAACCAAGGGAGTTGGATGTCAAAGGACTTATGTTTTTGTTGTTAATCCTCACCCCAAGATATTTTTCCATTGATTTTTAGAGAGAGTGGAAGGGAGCGGGGAGACAGAGAAGGGGAAACATTAATGTGAAATAAGAACATTGATTGGTCGTGTCCTGCACACCCCCAACCTGGGGCCAGGGATTGAGCCTGCAACCCAGGTACATGCCCTTGACCGGAATTGGACCTGGGACCCTTCCATCTGTGGTCCAACGCTCTATCCACCGGCCAATCTGGCTAGGGTAGGATGTGCTTTTTTAAGAGGGAGGAATTTTATTTTATATTTCCCGTGGTTTATTATTGATGTTTTGTATGTGCCTTGTTTGTTCTGTGCTTCTGCTTAATTTTACGTAAATACACCATGGCAACAGTAGTAACAGAACCACAGCAATCCCAGGATTCCAATGCACTTCTGTGCGCCTGTCCCCTCAAGAGCTCTGCAGCTGCTGAGCGCTCACTCCAAACCCTGGCCAGACCCCGAGTGCTGTTTGTTAGCCTGGAGAAGGCAGAGGCGATGTCCTTCCTGGATGTTCTTGACCCTGGAAGTACCGAGGTTCTCGCAGGTCATCCTGCACCACCAGACCTGGGGTACAGCCAGGTTCTAGGCTGCTATTGTCTCTGGAATTTTCTTTGAACAATACTTAAACAAAAATTACAGATGAAACTGTGAGTGGTGACCCCAGGCCTTTTGCGGGTCTGCTGGCTTGAACGTGACCCCAGGGGCCAAGAGTGTTTTCTTTCTTTCGTGCACCTGCAGCTCATAGATGCTTTCATCAGGATCCGAGAGACTTTCAGTCTGTAGGGTCATCACCCACTTAGTTCTAGAACATCTTTCTCAACTTCCTGCAGGTGGTTGTGTTTCTCAGGTCTAACATTTTAGGCCAGACCTGAACTAATACACACAACACCGTCAAAGGAGGGAGGGAAGGGGTCCCTCAGAGCGGTCTCATCGCTCACTGTCAGATGGCAGCTCATTTCTGCCGAAGGAGTAGGATTTTATAATGACGGGAACCTGCCCTCCCTGACTTTCCCCAAATTTGCTTTTGTGATTCTTTTTGACAACTTTTACCCATCGCCCAATACCAGCAAATAATGATAACGATCCTATCTAATAAAAGAATAACATGCAAATTGACCATGCCTTTGCTACACCCACAAGCCACGTCCATAAGCTACGCCCACAAGCCAATTGGAGCAAGTATGCAAATTAATCAACCAAGATGTCAGTTAATTTGCACATCCACGTGCAGAAGACATTGTAGAAGGAAGTTAAGCATTGCAGAAGGGAGCAAAGCTGCGGAGAAGAAAGCAAGCTGGGCGGGGGAGAAGGGAGGCAGGAGGCAGAGGAGACGAGAGGAAGGGAGGCAGCAGAGAAGGAAGCGAGACAGCTAAGAAGGAAGTGAGGCAGCAGAGACGGGAGCGAGCAAGGCAGCAGAGAGCGAGGTAGTGGAGAAGGGAGCGAGGCAGCAGAGAAGGGAGGGAGCTTTGCTCAGGCCACAGGAAGCTCTATTCTTTTTTAAAAAATATTTTATTGATTTTTCACAGAGAGAAAGGGAGAGGGATAGAAAGTCAGAAACATTGATGAGAGAGAAACATCGATCAGCTGCCTCCTGCAAACCCCCTACTGGGGATGTGCCCGCAACCAAGGTACATGCCCTTGACCGGAATCAAACCTGGGACCTTTCAGTCCGCAGGCTGATGCTCTATCCACTGAGCCAAACCAGTCTCGACAGGAAGCTCTATTCTTGCAGGAATCTTCCTGCAACGTGTCTCTAGTAATAATAATTATAACGATGAAAGCATTTCCAAATTTTAAAAAATGAATGTACATTTTTATCTTGGTTTTAATGTTGACATTGGATGTTGGGTAGAGAAGGTCAAAGAAAGCTCATAGGGGGCAAGAAGAGTGAGGCTGTGACTGTGGAGGGTGCCGGGTGGGAGCCTGACATTCGGGGTGATACCGGGTGTACCATATGGCTGCTCACCACTGTGCTGTCACCGGAAACTCATGTCAAACCATATTCATTGTCAACTGGGATCAAAAAATATAGCCTGTGTCAACATATACGGGGATGAATGTTTATGAGAATTACTCTTTTTTTTCTAAAGCAGTAAGTGTAGTGAGTGAATGCTTCATTCCTGGGCAACATAATGTAATTTTTATCATTATACATGTCTTTGTCAGATTTTCCTGATAATCGTGCTGAACCTCGTCACAAAATTTTTCTTCCTTCACAAACAAAAAAACATCCTGCACCGGCCCATTTTAGTTGTTTTTATGTTGTACCACTCTGAAGCCGTTCTTTGTGCACGAGGGAGAAGTCAAGGTGATGCTTTCCTGGGTATGTTTAGGATTTCATCTTTTACTGAGAGCGGGAACCAATTAAAATGGCCAGTTTGTACAGAGAGCTTTCCTACATCGTGGAGGGCCGGCTCCTCCGCCCCCATGACACACAATAACCTCCAGGAGAACACTCGCCTTTGCCTTCCTTATTTCCCAGTCACCCTGTTCTCTTTGGGGGATCTTATTTTTCTTCATGTCAGTGTTGGATTTTAAGAGAAGCTTGGTCATCATACGAGACATATTTCTGTGGAAGTGATTTATATGGATTATGGCTAATGTCCTCGGAAAAGACCAAGCAGCTCCATCTGTATCTTTTTAAAAATATATATATTTTTATTGATTTCTACAGAGCGAAAGAGAGAGGGACAGAGAATCAGAAACATCAATGAGAGAGAAACATCGATCAGCTGCCTCCTGCACACCTCCTACTGGGGCTGTGCCCATGGCCAAGGTACATGATCTTGACCTGAATCGAACCTGAGACCCTTCAGTCCACAGGCCGACGCTCTATCCACTGAACCAAACCGGTTAGGGCCCATCTGTATCTTGATGAACCCAACAGTGGGGTTGTGCTGATGGCTTTGGCTCAGCGGTTGGTCTGTTCTTTGAGGTGTCAAACGAAGGAGTTGTTTGGGGCGATCTGGGCCTCAGAATCCAGTTGCTGTATTGGAATCCCAGAGGTTTCTTTCCCAGTTCAGCCCACCATTACTGCAGATCTCGGACAGATCGCTGTGGCCCGAGAAACTTCGTGTGACCTCTCAGATGCTGCGCTGACAGGTCAGCGGGTCACCAGGGAAACAGAAACATGGCCACGTTTTCTGTCTCAGTTAAAGAAATTTAAGTTCAAGTTTGGGTGAAGGAGTCAAACTTTTCATTTTCTGGTTCTCTCCATTCCTTAGTGGAAAGTCTCGAACCCTCATTTCTGTTTTTCCCAGGATCATGCAGATAGGCCTGGGGACTGACAGGGATCTGACCCCGCCTCTGAGGGTGTGGCCGGGACTCTGGCCTCAGGAAGGCACAGGGTCCTACTGCAGGGGTGCCGGCTGTCACTCAAGCTCGGGCCCCCATCGCCTTAGGGGGCGGGCTGTGTGCCCAGTGCCATTGGACTTGTGAAGAGAAACTGGAATTGCAGAACTTTATTTGAAATATCTTGGTGTTTTGGGTTTTTTTAACATTGGCAAAATTTAAAGTTACCGAAACATTGTATAGACCAGTGGTCGGCAAACTCATCAGTCAACAGAACCAAATATCAGCAGGACAGCGATTGAAATGTCTTTTGGGAGCCACGTTTTTTAAACTTAAACTTCTTCTAACGCCGCTTCTTCAACATAGACTGGCCCAGGCCGTGGTATTTTGTGGAAGAGCCTCATTCGAGGGATCAAAGAGCCGACCACTGGTACAGACAAAGGAAAGTCTTCCTCTAAGTAACTGTGTCTGCGGGCTCCCGTTTATGGCCCTCACAGCCGCTGCTGCACAAGGAGTGCTGCCTTGTCCTGCTCTGGGGGGTCCCCCTGGAATGTGAATGACCATCAGGACGACCCTCTGCAGCTGGCCCCCTTTTCTCGGCTTCGTGTCTGATGCCTGGCGGTTTCGTCACCCCGTACTGGCTTACACACGTTTAAAGTACGAGTCTGGCCTCCCTGGACTCGGGGTGCTTCTGTCCAACAGCAAAGCCCTCGGTGTCACAACTTCTAAGGCTGGGATTTCGGGCTGCACTTGAAATGCAAACCACGCGGCCATTGAAATTCTTCCTCAGATGGAGCTTAAGGTTCATTGAAGGAGCGGCTGCAGGAACGGCCACGTTTTGCTCATCGCCAAATTAATGATTCCCGTTACTTCTCTTAAGTGGTGCTTGTTCAAGCGTTTGGTTGTTGAATTCATTTCAGAGCCGGGAGGGTGCCTGGCTTTATTTTTGTTGAAAGAGGATATAACGTTCAACTAACCGTGGAGGCACATAAGCAAATGAACCTAAGAGATACCAATTCAAGAGATTACTCCAGAAAGGACTTGACTCGGAGTCATTTCTGGATGGAGGGCTGCCGCCCGGGCAAAGGCAGTGGCCCACACTATGCTCAAACCACCAACCTATTTACGATTCCCCTGACAGGCGCCTTCCCCCTCAGGGGAAGAATGGCCCTCCTCTCTCATCCTGACCCCTGTGCTGACCTATGGATCCCACTCAGCTTGTTGAACAGTAGGGGGCGCTGTCGGTCAGCCAGTGAGAGATTTCTGGCTGTCTTGTTTTCCTCTGGACCATGCTGACCTGGAATTAATGCCAGCTCCACGTAGGATGCACTGTGCTCTCATCTCAGTACCTTTGAAATTATCATTTTAAGGAATATTCTTTTTAAATATATATATATATATATTTTTTTTTCAGTATAACTTAGATTTAATAGTAGTACATATGTTTTCCTTTTTTACCCCCCATTATCCTCCCCTCAGCCTCCTCTACCCCCCAGCACATGTCCCCACCCTCCCCGCCCCAGTGTTTTTCATTCATTGGCTATTCTCTTTCATCATTGATGTTTCTATCTGTCTCCCCTTCTCCCTTCCTCTCTTAAATCAACAATAAAGATGTATTTTTAAAATACTTAAAATTAGTATATTTTGTGCAAATGCGTGAACCTCCGGGAAGCCCCACTTTTAACCAGTGGGTATAGGCGGAGGAGACCGTGCAGAAGGTGGAGATACACTTTCAGGGACATGGAAAGTGAAACTCAGCCCTAACCGGTTTGGCTCAGTGGATAGAGCACTGGCCTGCGGACTTAGGGGGTCCCAGGTTTGATTCCGGTCAAGGGCATGGACCTTGGTTGCGGGCACATCTCCAGTAGGAGGTACGCAGGAGGCAGCTGATCGATGTTTCTCTCTCATCAGTGTTTCTGACTCTGTCCCTCTCCCTCTCTGTGAAAAATCAATAAAATATGTTTAAAAAATAACTCTCAAATTCTTAGGAAGGAAGGAAGGAAGGAAGGAAGGAAGGAAGGAAGGAAGGAAGAAAGAAAGAAAGAAAGAAAGAAAGAAAGAAAGAAAGAAAGAGAGAAACCAAGGAAGGCAGGGCCAGGTGGCTCCTTTGGGGGGCTCGGGGCGGGGGGGGGCGTTGTGTCCTAGGAACATGTGACAATGAAGGGAACTTCCTGAAAATCTCATGTTGTTGTATATTCTAATTTATTTCATAGGTATCCTATTTACTTGTTTTTGCTTTATATATAAGTGCTTGTTTTCTGTTCTCAGTGTTTTCATGTTACATTTTGGTATTTGATTTTCAAAGTGTGGGTGGACATGGCTAGGGAAGGCTGCCGCCTAAAAGAAGGAAGACGGGGGGAGTTATATTTATCTTTTCCTGGAACGTTATTTGCCAGAAAATTTTCTGATGGTGTGAGAGAGCATCCTCCACTTTTGAGTTTCACAGCAAATGACACAGACATTATGTTTTCAGAAACAGCCAGGGGCTTCTGGAGCTTTCTGTGGGCCGTCTCTTACTCAAGTCACTTCCCCGTGAGTGCTGACCGTGTCATTGTCTCCGACAAGGGTTGCACGGTTCATCACGCCGCTCGGAGGGGTAAAATCCTGTGTGTAAACGCCTTGAGGTTGAAGAAATTCTCCAGTGTCACTCTGGTTAACTTCAGGATGGGTGGTTTCACTTTCAAATGGCTTTGTGCTGCCTTTCGTTTGGGTGGGAGAGTCAGCAAAGGGATGGGCTCCTTGGGGAGGGGGTATGGAGTGGAGATGGATGCTCGAGAGGGTGGAGTGTCAGGTGGGAGCATCTTGTCTTAGAGCTTCCAGTCCCTTCTTGTGGGTCCCTACTCTGAACCCTAGAGTAAGCACAACCACTTGGTCTTTTAAAATCTTATTTCTGGCAACTGTGAGTGTAGATGTTGCTGAAAGGGCTTTGCCTTTTGACTTCATATTATGCTTCCTCTGTGCACTGAATGTGGGTTCCTTTAATGGTCTTCCCAAGTACACATCTCTCATCACTGCACTAGAGGTCCGGTGTATGAAATTTGTCCATGGGCGGCAGGGGGTTGTCCCTCATTCCAGCCTGCACCCTCTCCAATCTGGGAACCCTCAAGGGATGTCCGACTGCCCGTTTAGGCTCGATCCCACCGGGCCTAAACAGGCAGTCGGACATCCCTCTCACAATCCAGTACTGCTGGCTCCCAACTACTTACCTGCCTGCCTTCCTGATTGCCCCTAACTGCTTCTGCCTGCCAGCCTGATCACCCCCTAACCACTCCCCTGCCAAACTGATTGATGTCTAGCTGGTCACCTGCCAGCCTTTTTGCCCCCAACTTCCCTCCTCTGCCAGCCTGGTCACCCCTAACTTCCCTCCCCTGCAGGCTTGATTGCCCCCAACTGCCCTCCCCTGCTGGCCATCTTGTGGTGGCCATCTTTTGTCCACATGGGGCATGATCTTTGACCACATGGGGGCAGCCCTCTTGTGTGTTGCAGTGATGGTCAATCTGCATATTACTCTTTTATTAGCTAGGATAGAGGCCTGGTGCACAGGTGGAGGCCAGATGGTTTGCCCTGAAGGGTGTCCCAGATCAGGGTGGGAGTTCCCTTGGGGCATGGGGCAGCCTTGGTGAGGGGCCTGTGGTGGTTTGCAGGCCAGCCATTACCCCCTGGCAACTGAAACAGAGGTCCTGGTATCTGGGATTTATTTTTATTCTACAATTGAAACCTTGTAGCCTGGAGCAGAGCCAAACCTTCTACTCCCTCCTTGGTAGCAGCCATTTCTGTTTGGGTTTATTTACCTTCAATAATTGAAACTTTGTTCCCTGGAGTAGAGGCCTAGGCCCACCAGGGCTGCATAAGCTTGACTTCCTCCATCGCCCAGGCAACCCTAGCCTCTGCTCTCTCCAGCTCCGTGGCTACCGCCATTTCTGTTGGAATTATGTATCTCCTATAATTGAAACTTTGTGGCATTGAATGGAGGCCTAGGCTGGCAAGGGCGGGCGGAAAGCTTGGCTTCCTCCATTGCCAGGGAAACCCAAGCCTCCCTCCTGCTCTCAGTGGTGGCAGCCATCTTGGTTGGGGTTTATTTGCGTAATTTGCTCCTGATTGGCTGATGGGCGTGGCTTGTGGGTGTAGCAGAGGTGTGGTCAATTTGCATATTATTTTTTTATTATATAGGATGTTATATAGCATTACATCTGTGTTCTTCACCGTCATAGCCTGACAGGTCAAAGCGATCTAAATGAATAGCCTGGACTCGACTGATCTCAGTGGTTATGACCTATCTCAGGGCCAAAATGTTTTGTTGCTGTTAGTAATCCTCATCTGAAGACATTTTTTCCCATTTATATTTTTAGAGAGTGTGGCAAGGGAGGAGAAAAAAAGAAAGGGAGAGAAAGAGAAAGAGAAAAGAGAAAGAGAGACAGAGAGACAGAGACAGAGACAGAGAGAACATCGATGTGAGAGAGGCACATTGATTGGCTGCCTCTTGCACTCACCCCAACTGGGGCCAGGGATCAAACCTGCAACACGCCCTTGATTGGGAATCAAACCCCAAACCCTCTGTGCTTGGGGGCCATGCTCTAACCCCTAGGAAACACTGGTGGGGCTCAGGGTCTAAATATTCGTGCTAGTGTACAAGCTTATCTCTCTGGCTTGCGCTGAAATATGGGTTGTGTGGGAAGGCG
Organism: Antrozous pallidus; assembly: GCA_027563665.1. Taxonomy (NCBI): domain Eukaryota; kingdom Metazoa; phylum Chordata; class Mammalia; order Chiroptera; family Vespertilionidae; genus Antrozous; species Antrozous pallidus. Next base: position 58,430,878 of record CM050524.1, read on the forward strand.
GTCCCCTGATTTGCCATGATTGCCAGGTGAGGGCCCACTGAGTCCGGCCTTTGCCAGAGACGCAAAAACCCGCATCCACCTGGGGGAGATTGGACCTCGTGTCCGAGCTTGAGTGCTGGGGCTGAGTGCTGGGGACCGCCCAGGATCTCACTGTGGGGCAGTGAAGAGGAGCCCCCTGATGGGGGTGTGGGCTGTCCCTGATAGAGGCAGGAGGGCAACAAGCTTCCTGTGACTCTGAGAGAAAACGGGGCTCTCAGTCCCCTGATTTCCCTGTTCCAGAAACCAGCGTGGAGCTTCTGCATGAATGCCAGGGCCGATGTAGCCCCCCAGGGCTCTTCCCTCTCCTCCTCTGCACTCCCTGCTCACCCGGAGGTGGCTGATTGGGTTTCAGACAGATGATCCCCGCGTTCCCAGTGAGTGTGTGCACAGGGAATGACCAAAAGCGCTGGGAAAGGGGAGGAAATGCCGTCGTAAATGTCAGGGCAGAGCATCTGGCCTGGCACCAGCGGAAAGGCAGGGGTTCCATTGATGTTTCCTCATCCACTTTCCCGATGTGGTTTCTGGGTCGCTCACTTCCCGATGATCCTTTGTTCTTTACTGGCTTTTCGAGTTCCTTCGGGCCACATCAGAGGATCACTCTGACTTCTGAAGATTCAGCGCGGGCAGTGAGCTCAGCGTGCCCTGTCAGTGGTCACCTCATTCTGCCTGGCACCGGGGTGGGCGTGAAGGCTGGGCGAGGTCTGCAGGACTGGCATTTTAATTCCACGTCCTAAGACTCACATGGAGAAGGACAGCATGGTGTTGGCTGGAAACACTCTCAAGCACCGCTTAATCTGCATACACATGGCTCGTCACGTGAAATCCTGCATGGTGACCAGCTGAGTGTGTGTGCACTCCACACACTGGGCACGCTCCCGGAAATGCATGTGACATAATGGATAAAGTTAATGTATCTGACGATCAAAAGGTTGTCTCCGAGTCTGCCTGTGCAAGTTTTTGCTTTGAGTTAGTCTTTCTACATGTCTGTGGTTGGACAGCAGCGGGGCTGGGGTTCCGGCGGTGCTCACTGTTCCTGGTGATAGGCTGCTGGGGTTCGGGAAGGTGTGGGCGCACCAGACCTCTGTCCTCAAGGGGCTGCCTGGTCTCCAGCCTCAGCCAGAAGCAGGAAAGCTTGTCCAGAGAACAGGCGAAGCTCCCATCTCCTGTATAATGAAGTAGGTGCCTGGGTGTGGCTCCCTCCCCTGTCAGAGGCAGCAGAGGTTCCTCAGCTCCCAGAAGCAGGCAGGGACCAGATATGTAATAAACACCATCCCACTGCAGGGATCAGAAATCTCCCAGCCTGGTGCGACCTCTAGTGGGCGTTTCCGTTCAGACCTGATAAAGCACCAGCAAAGCAAACATAAAAGTTGCCTTAAAAATCACATTCTTGCAAGGCCCCTGTGGCCCAGTGGTTGAGGCTCCACTTACGAACCAGGAGGTCACGGTTCAAATCCTGATCAGGGCACATGCCCGGGTTTTGGGCTCAGTCCCCTCTAGGGGGTGTGCAAGAAGCAGCTGATCAATGATTTTTACCATTGACGTTTCTCTCCCTCTCCCTTCCTCTCTGAATCAAATATATATATATATATATATATCACACACACACACACACACACATCTTCCTCCTCCTATATAATAAAAGAGAAACATGCAAATTTGACCATACCTTTGCTCTTGATTGCTATGCTACCAGTCAATCAGGAGCAGGGGTGGGGCCAAGTGGTGTGAGTGCCAGACCCTGGGAGTGGAGATGAAACCACAGTGGTGGTGAGTGCCCAGTCCCCGGGCAGGTGCTGTGAGGGGAAGTGGCAGCAGTAGCGGCAGCAGTGGTGGTGGTGGCGGCAGGGAGCGCCTGGCCCCCGGGCGCTGTGAGCAGAAGTGGCGGCGAGCGCCCAGCCCCTGGGGCCGGGTGGTCGCAGGCAGCCAGGCCTGAGCTGAGCAGGGCAATGGCTGGGTGCCCAAGGCCTAAAGCCTCGCCTTGGGCAGGCTGGGGGTGAGCCATCAGTTGGACATCCCCTGAGGGCTCCCAGTATGTGAAAGGGGGCAGGTTGGGTTGAGGGACCACCCACCCCCAGTGCACGAATTTTGTGCACCGGGCTCCTAGGGTGTGTGTGTGTGTGTGTGTGTGTGTGTGTGTGTGTGTGTAATTGAGAGTCCTTTGTAAAATAACTTTTTAAAAAATCATGCAGAGCCAGTGTGACTCAGTTGTTCGCAACGTCATCCTCTGTACCAAAAGGTTTCGGTTCGATTCCCTGTCAGGGCACAGACAGGAGGCGACCGACTGATGTTTCTTTCTCTCTCTCCCTCTTCCTCTCTCTGAAAAATCAATAAGCGTGTCCTTGGGTGCGGAATAAAAAGATCACGTTCTGTGTTTCTGCAGCGATTCACCTTTTTAGAAAATAAGGTGTACTTTGCCAGACAGAGTAAAGGACACAGCCAAAATGATTACTCCTCCAGGGGGAAAAAAAGGACGTTTTAAATCTGAGTGCATTTGTGCTCAAAAGCAACTGCGTTTTTCGCTTTTTTAAATAAAGTGCTGCAGAACCAAAATGGAAGTGTCAGTAAAGAAGTTGACAAGCAGATATTTTTATCTGCCCTGTTTTTTGCACTCGATGAGATGCTACTTAACATGAACTAAAATACAATCCATATGAAACTTCCAGGTGTTTTCATCTCCAATTAGAATGTGAGCTGAACTGCATTATGGGAATTTTTGTCACAGCTCCTTCCCTGGGGGTGGTCCTAGGAGCACTGTTGCCATCACACCCTTCGGAGCCTCAGTAATTACGAAAAGCCGGTGAGTTTTCCACACGCAGATCGCTGTGCCCCTGGGCCAGCAGACCCTGGGATGAGGACACGGCTGGTTTCTGTTTCCATCAACCCTTTAATAAAGAGAAATCACCAAGAACAAAGACTTGAAGATGCTGTTAGGAAGACGGAGAAAGCAGCCGGCTCGGGGACTTCAAAGGGAATCATTGTGGACAGATCCGATTGAATGTCCTTTGAACTTCTGTGCCCAATAATGACGATCCGTGTCCCAGTCTCTTCCAATCAGCTGACACTGTCATGAAAGGCATGCCCGTGGCCAGGCCGGCGCGGACACAGATCTCGTTCCGGACCGTTCTACGGGAGACAGGACTCAAATAGAGTATCTGCTCCCACTTTATCGAACACCAAGCTTTTCAAGAGGAAAAGCACTCTCTCTCTCCTTTTTCAGACTCTAATCCATCGCATGGTGGACGTGGACACGTTCTAGGAATTATAAATGTTGCCACTCATTAAAGTTTAAGAGAAAGAAGGTATAGATTTAGACATATAGATTTAGTCATAGACATAGCTCTCTTAGCGATAGACAGACACAGGTGTAGATATAGGGATATACATAGTTCTAGCAGTGGGACAATGTTTCACATGGGACGTGTGTGACAATGACAACGAATTAAAAGCAAGCATTCTGGCAACGGTTCCTGTCTTTCAAACCTTATTTCCCACCAACTACAAACACCCACAGGCGATGCCTAGAGCGTGTGTGGATTTCACCTTCATCCCGGGTGGTCCAGCCCTGGCCCGTTTGGCCCCAGCGGATAGAGCGTCGGCCTGCGGACTGGAGGGTCCCGGGTTCGATTCCGGTCAAGGGCATGTACCTTGGTTGTGGGCACATCCCCAATGGGGGGTGTGCAGGAGGCGGCTGATCAATGTTTCTCTCTCATCGATGTTTCTGGCTCTCTCTATTCCTCTCCCTTCCTCTCTGTGAAAATCTCAATAAAAAATATATTTTTTAAAAGTTACCGGTGGTCCAGGGCACCTAACTGTCTTCTCTTAAACTGTTTCCACTTCTCAAGGGGGGTGAGAGACCCAGCAGGACGGCGGGGTCACAGTATTGTTTCAGCCTCGCCCTGCTTTCGGTTTTCCTACCACGGGTGGAGTGTGAGCATCCCGAACATTTCACGCCTCCGTCAGTGACATCTGACAGCCTTTCTTCCCCGGTCATCACAACTGTTCTTACTCGGGATCTGGTTCTTGTACGCCCTCCCTGCTGTCCAGCTGTAACATCAAGATGTGCTGTTAGGTCCAGCTGGCGTGGCTCAGTGGTTGAGCTTGAGGGTGCAATCCTCGGTTGGGGGGCGTGCAAGAGGCAGCCGATCACTGATTCTCTTTCATCTTTGATGTTTCTCTCTCCCTCTTCCTTCCTCTCTGAAATCAGTATATTTCAGCACTCACTGCACAACTTCAGGCAAGTCACTTCTTTTACGGTATTCGTTGTAAGATGGAAGTGATAATGGCCTCTCTTACCTATTTCCAGAAACAAATAGCTAATGGATCTGTCTGAGCTTTAAAAACTGTGCTGTACCTAAAAACTAACTAATTCGTAATGATTGGTACAATTTCGTTTATATCAAGTAGCTCATTTCTATCTTGGCACCTACCTTCTGTTTACCTGATCCGTCCGGATCCCCCATGTTTTCAGGATTGTCATGGTTAGAACTAGAATGACCCAACGCTGTGCACAAGGGCAGCGAGAGCAGCGACTTACTGTGGGGTGCTGGGGTGTCTTCACGGGGGCTTTTCACTTGAGAAGGTCTTTCCACATCTGCACGTTTCGGGGAAATACACTTAACGATGAATAGGATGAGAGTCTCTTTTCTTGAGAATGTAATAAGGTTCCCCAGAAACCATGCAAAATTAGATTTTTGTTAATGTTCAGAAATGGAATGTAGAACCCAGCTGTTGACTCTCATTAGTGTCTTTCTTTACACATAAAGAAGAGGAGGCAGATGGAGCTGTAGGTAATGGAAGTCTGGGACCACATGGATGCGTCCGTCTAAGAGCAGCTTCAGCGTTGTGGGGCTGGGAGGAGGGGAGGAGCACAGGAGCCTCCTGGGAGAGAGGCCTTGGAGCAGGGTCTGTGCTGAGTCTCTGAGTGATCGGATTCCAGAGGAACCGAGGAGCCTGCAGACAATGAAGGCTGGAGCCCAAGCCCTGATGGGAACTGATCACAGGATACCTCTGTGTGTGTCCGCCTGAGAACCCCAGTATCCCATGGCATTAGGTGAAGCAAAATACGGTCAGAATGATGTTACAAGGGCTTGAAATAAACAGATATGATGACGATGATGATGATGATGATGAAGACGACGATGAAAGTAGACACTAGAAAAGATTCGTCCAAGTTCTTCTGCTGCAACCCCAGGACATCTGAGCTGGGCCCACACAGACAGTCTGCTGTGATTGGTCACCCAATACAGTTAGCTGCTGTGATTGGTGGGCCAACACAAGCAACTTGTTGTGATTGGTTGTCCATTACAGGCAACCTGCTGTGATTGGCTGCAGCCCTTCTGAAGTGGCCATGACAACATGGAGGCCGAGCTGCAAAGCCTGCTGGGCCTCTGCGTCCAGAGGGCTGGTCCTGGGCAGACTCTGAGCCCCGTCACACACCACGTCCCATCAGAGTGCCTGGCTTTGGGCATCAAGCTGACCCACCTGCAAACACCAAGGTGATTCTGATTGGACTGCTTGAAGGACCAGACTCTGAGAAACCTTGTGCTAAATATTACCTTGGTCTTTTCAACTTTTTTATAGATCCTGGCAATCAATACAGATGAAGAAAGCAAAGATCTTGCCGAAACCGGTTTGGCTCAGTGGATGGAGCGTCAGCCTGCGGACTGAAGGGTCCCTGGTTTGAGTCCAGTCAAGGGCATGTACCTTGGCTGTGGGCACATCCTTAGTAGGGGGTGTGCAGTAGGCAGCTGATCCATGTTTCTCTCTCATCGATGTTTCTGACTTTACCTTTCCCTTCCTCTCTATAAAAAATCAATAAAATAATTTTTTTAAAAAAAGCAAGCAAAGATCAGGCAAGTATGATAACACGATCTACAGAGTGATGATTTCAGATAGGTACCTCCAGCCATATTGTTCTGGAATTTCAAACTCATATCTCCATGGGCTGCCCCTCACCCCATTCCCTGCAGCTGGCCATTGCATCCACTTGATTCCTGAAGCCAGAAACTAGGGGCCGGTTCCTCCTTCTGCCCATCAGCCTTCACATCCAAGCACATCACCTGGTGTGGCCTGCCTGTGTTTGTTTAAAAAATAAGATATTGTCCTAGCCAGTTTGGCTCAGCAGACGGAGCTTCAGCCTGCAGACTGAAGGGTCACAAGTTCAATTCTGGCCAAGGGCACATGCCTGGGGGTGCGGGCTCGAAACCTGGCGGGGGAGGGGTGTAGGAGGCAGCCAATCGGTGATTTTCTCTCATCATTGATGTTTCTATCTCTCTCTTCCTCTTCTTTATTCTCTAAAATCAATAAAAATATATATTGAAGAAAAAAAAAAGATCTTAACTACTGCCACCTTCTTCAAAGCTACCAGACTGCCACTTGGAGGCTAATGGAAACGCTTCTTACTTATCCCCCCTGCTTTAACTCCTCCTCCTGAATCCTTTCCCCGCTGGGCACTCAGAGCGCTCTGGTAGAACTGCTCAGCAGAAACAGCCAAATACAGCGCTGCCCAGACCACAGCGTCCATCACGCACGCACCCTGACCTCCAGCTTGCAGGTGGCAGATGGCTCTGAGGTGTTTAATGATGTCCTCATCCCCCTACCTTGTTACCGGAGACAGGTGTGGTGGAGGGCCCTGGCAGCAGGCTCCTCATATTTGTATCCAGGCAGCCGCACCAGCTCACGGAGAGCCACTCACCAAAGGCTCCAGCTGCTCCCCCGTGAGAACTGCTCAGTGCATTTATCCCGCATCATATTTTAAAACACGAAACCATGGAAACGCCGCCTGCAGAATGAACCTGACAAAAACGGAATTTCCTGATGGCTGCCAGCCCAGGTGCCTCCCTCCCCCCCGGGGAAACAATTGGTTTATTGCAACTATAACAATATTTGTGTCACCTCATCACTTGGCTCCATTATCCCAGCTCAGCAGACTCGCTGAATCCGGGACAAACGTGTTGAAACGTGTTTTCTGTCTTTTGCTGTTTCAAACCATGTTACAGATAGGATGTCAGAGGACTCCCACGTTGACATTTGTGAAACTGGATATTGCTGGGATGAAATAGAAGCTCGTCGATAATTCTCCTGCGTAAATGGATTGTACAAGGAGCTATTTGCAGTGGACAGTTTTCATCCCACTGAGCACAGAGTTTGGAAATAGCTGTGAGACTCACCTCGTGAGCTCTGTGTTGGACACTGACCGTTCACTCGGGATTTCTTTAATGTATTTTTAAAATAAAAGATCAGAAATAATAGTATACAGACGTGTAAATGGTTTTATAGTTTGCCAAAGGCTTTGTCTCTAGCATCTACTCTACTCTAGTATAGAGTGTGGAACAGGAAATACGTAGGGGTTGTGATACTGAGGTGCCTATTCTGTCAAATTAGTGGGACGCAGCCCAGAGAGGTGGTCAGAGCAGAGACTAAACTTGGCCTTGTGGCCGAAGCCGGTTTGGCTCAGTGGATAGAGCGTCAGCCTGCAGACTGAAAGGTCCCAGGTTCGATTCCGGTCAAGGGCATGTACCGAGGCTGCGGGCATGTCCCCAGTAGGGGGTGTGCAAGAGGCAGCTGATCGATGTATCTCTCATTGATGTTTCTGACTTCGTCTTTCTTCCTCTCTGTGAAAAATCAATAAAATAAAATTAAAATAACTAAACTTGGCCGTGTGGACAGAGCTTGGTCACCACTAACTAAGAAACAAAGCAGCTCCACAGTGAGGCATGGCTCAGTGGTTGAGCATCAACCTGTGAACCAGGAGGCTACAGGAAACCAGCCATTGCTTCACCAGTAGAGATGTAAAGAGAACAAACAGGAAACCTGGTCAACCTTAATGGCTCTGTAAGTCTGAACTATTCACTCGCTGCTTAGGTGAGACATTGGTAGCTGAAGCAGCTGCCACTTTTAGTCTTATGTTAATTCTTGCTGGTTGACTCATTGTTGGAACTTCCTGACCTAAAGGACATGGATGTATCACATAGTCCCAATAAAAGGGGATAGCAAGGCCAGAGCTGGGGGTGTCCTCCCCCTAGAGGAGGACTCCTGCCTGGCCCCCATGATTCCCAAATTGATGCTTTTCCAGTCTCTCTTCATTTGTGTGCAGCCTTCTCCAGATCCTGAACCCTGACATGGGAACCCTGGATACTCGGGACCTGAAAAGGATTTCAACAGGAGGTCACAGTTTGATTTCCAGTTGGGGCACAAGCCCGGGTTGTAGACTCCATCCCCAGTAGGAGGCGTGCAGGCGGCAGCCAATCAATGATTCTCTCTCATCATTGATGTTTCTCTCTCTCTTCTTCTCTGAAATCAATAGAAAACATATTTTAAAAAATATGAGGAAGGGCCCTTTCTAGTCTGGACTATATGCATACTACCCTATTTCCTACGTCCACACAATTTGCACACTGTCTGTGTATCTACGTCCATGCTGCTTATATGACCTGAGAGCGACTAAAAATAGTCACTTCCCCATTGTCCTGCCCAGGGCGGGGTAAGAACCACATCCATGAGACAAACGTAGAGAAAGCAGGAGAGAATTCGCAGGGTCTTCTCTGTTCCGAGTAGTGCTTTTGTTGTAGTCCGTCCCAGGGACTAGAGGGTCGGTCTGCAGTGCTGAAAGCCTGCCTCATCGTCAGAGTGGCCATTAGAAATACAAACGGCATTCAGCAAAGATACAAAGATATGCCCATCCCACAGGTAATCTAGAAAATGCAATGGAATGCGAAGTCAGATTTCTTCGGCTATTAGGCTGGCAAAAATTACTCCAACTAGCAATGTACCCAGCTCATTAAGTTGTAGACAGACAAATGTTTTCATGCACTGCAGGCCTGTAAATGGGTCTCGCCGTTTCAGAGGAGAATTCATCAGAAACGATCGGATTTTAAATGGATGTCACCATCAGATCAGGCAATTGCGCTGTTAAGGAATCACTTTTACTTTTTTAATTTAAACAATTTTTTAAAAATATATCTTTATTGTGCCGAAACCGGTTTGGCTCAGAGGATAGAGCATCAGCCTACTGACTGAAAGATCCCAGGTTCAATTCCGGTCAAGGGCATGTACCTTGGCTCCAGGCACATTCCCAGTAGCGGGTGTGCACGAGGCAGCTGACCCATGTTTCTCTTTCATCCATGTTTCTGACTTTCTATCCCTCTCCCTTCTTCTCTGTAAAAAAAAATCAATAAAATATATTTCAAAAAATACATTTTTATCTATTTCACAGAGGGAGGGAGAGGGAGAGAAAGATAGAAACTTCGATGAGAGAGAATCATCCATCGGCTGTCTCCTGCATGCCCCCTACTGCGGATTGAGCCTGAAACCTGGGCATGTGCCCTGACCTGGAATGGATCTGTGAGCTCCAGGTTCGTGGGTTGACACTCAACCACTGAGCCACTCTGGCCAGGCTGAGGGATCTGGTTTAGATGCATCTTTATACATATGTACCGAGATACCCATGTATTCATTCAGCCAATGTCATAGAGCCAGTCGTATCCAAGTCTGTTCCAGAAATTGTCTGTGTATAGTACAAAGTGGGTGGTGAGGGCAAGCCTGTGAGGAGATGAGTGGGGAGATAGTGAGGTGAAGTGGATCAGAGGTTTCCCGGGAAGGTGGTGTCTCAGGCAAAGGCTGTGTGGGAAAATAGAAATACATTTTGGGGTCCCAGGTACAGAAAGGAAGAAAAAAACCAAGACCATTGGTCCTTGGTGTAGTCACATGGTTTGTCAACTACACGGAGCTTCAAGGAGAAGAGGTGCATGTAGGGACCCAGACGTGTGAGAAAATCCCATATCTAAAGGCAGGGCTGAAAATCTCGGTTTTTTTGTGCGGAACTGTAAAATTTAAGCAAAGAGCGTTTGCCCTCTGCTGGCGTATTTGGGGAAGAGCATAAAGTGATGTTGAACAGGAGGTGCAAGAACAGGCTGGACAGACAGAAAAGGGACAATAAGGAAGAGGGACGGACGACAGAGGGAGGGAGAACGTCTGTGCTGGAGGAAATATATCCCAGGTTGCATTGCTGTGGATCACACATTTAGTATGTGCCTGTGTGACTCCAGTCCTGCTATTTTCCCAGTTCTTTTAAAAAATAGATAGGTTTTTATTGATTTCAGAGAGGAAGGGAGGGGAGAGAGCGATAGAAACTTCACTGATGAGAGAGAATCACTGATGGGCTGCAAGCACCACGCAGGGCATGTGCCTGAGCGGGAACAGAACCTGACCTGGTCCATAGATGATGCTCACCCACTGACCACGCCGGCCAGGCTCTGTTTCCAGCTCTAATCTGCAGGTGGTCCCCAGGGCAAGGCTTTCACTGACGACCTTTCTGTGGTTGCAAACGTCGCCGGATGAGAGAGCATTCCCGCGGCCTGAACGGATGGCTGGGGTTCCTTGTCTTCGAAAAGATAAATGAGGTTTTGAAAATTTAACAAGAATTCCCCAACCTTAATGAGTTATTCATTAGTACAGCTTAAAGTGATTCATGCCTCCCAATCAGCAAGGTCCGTGTTTAAATGCGGACTCATCCTCCGAAGGGTCCGTTGTCGAAAGGGTCTGCGTATTTGTAGCCGCTCCGGACGCCAGAGGGCGGGCACCACACTGACGGCCTCCAGCCCAGTGACTCCCCGTGAGGGGCGGAAACAGGGCAGCTTCCGTCCATGTTTAATTACCCATCGCGATTCATTGCTTGATCTCAAAGACTCCTTCCCCAGCACCTGCCTCCCTAGGTGAGCCCTGAAGGATTGGCAGCCAAAGCTGCCTTGTCCTCTTAGGACAGTGACTGTCGGCCCGGCCCGGGCAGTGTGGCTCAGTGATTGAGTGGCGACCGTGACCCAGGAGGTCACCATTCCATTCCTGGTCAGAGCACAGGCCTGGGATTAAAAAAAAAAAAAGTTTTCGTTATTTTTCACAGAGAGGAAGGGAGAGGGATAGAGAGTCAGAAACATCAATGAGAGAGAAACATCGATCAGCAGCCTCCTGCACACCCCCTACTGGGGATGTGCCCGCAACCAAGGTACATGCCCTTGACCTTCCGGAATCAAACCTGGGACCCTTCAGTTCACAGGCTAATACTCTATCCACTGAGGCAAATTGGTCAGGGGTTTTTATTGATTTCAGAGAGGAAGGGAGAGGGAGAGAGAGAAACATCAATGATGAGAGAGAATCTTTGATTGGCTGTCTCTTGCCCACCCACATGGAGTTGGAGCCCCCAACCCGGGCAGGTGCCCTGACTAGGATTCAAATCGTGACCCCTGGGTTCATAGGTCGACACTCAGCCACTGAGCCACGCCAGCCAGGTGATGCTGTGTGCATTTAAGCACAATTTTTTAAAAATGAGGAAATGAGGAAGGGAGGGCGGTGGAGGGTGAACAGGCCTGGGGAAGCCCCTATAGAATATTTTCGGGGCGGGGGGTTTCCCTATGCAAGTGAAGACAGCCTTCCAAACAGAGTGATAAGTGTCCTCTTGTCACAGCAGGACGCCAGGGTTCCTCCTGGGCGCAGGGCACGTAACATGCTTGTCCCCGGCGTCGCCTCTGCCCTCGCTGGTTTGCACAGGGAAGCCCGCTTGCACCCTCTGTCGCCAGAGAAGGTCCTTTGGTTCGGAGAGAAAGGTCCCTGGACGCCCTCCTGCTCGGGCACCGGCGAGAGATTGCCTTTGGAAGGAGGACCATTTTTCAGGCCGTCACAGCCGCCCAGGCACCAGATTAAACTGTGCATGTTTCTAGTTGTTGGGGTTTTTTTGTTGTTATTGTTGGCTTTTTAATAGAAAATTCTGTAGTTGGAGACTTCTGTCGGTTGGAGATTTTTCTCATTTGCTGCAATCTCGTTTTAAGGTTGTGTTGAAAATAAGATTGCGTTTTCAAATGCTTTATTACTACCCGACGGTTGAGTCGTTCCGGGATTTCTGAGCGACGGGAGCTTAATGGGTGTTTGAAGCCTGCAGACTGCTGACTCTCGACTGGAGGGAGGCGGGGAGAGAGTTATAAGGTGTTAGTCACATGCTACAAAATTTCAACCGTAAAGCCATGGGCATATTTTAATGAAAATGTAATGTCATAGGGACGTTGCGTTAAATGATTGTGCAGTCTGAGAAAGAATTGATAAAAGCTTACTTCGTGTATGGTTTTGAATACATGTAATTTATGAACCCAGTCATAATTAGAAGCAGGGGAAAGATAAAGTAACTAATTACACAATTTAAGAAAAAAGAATCTTAGTGTTCTTACAAGGGCTGCTATAGTGTAGCAATCATTCTTGAATGCAAACAGGATTTCGATCAAATTCCAACATCACATCCAAGGGGATTTTTCTTCTGCACCCAAAGCTCCCATGTCCACACCTCCCCTTTGGATGCAGCTCGCCTTCCACAATCATTCCCTTTTGATTTAAACATTTCCCAGGGTCCATCATCTGGATCCGAGGTCGGAAAACTGCTGCTCTCAAGCCATATGCGGCTCTTTGGCCCCTTGAGTGTGGCTCTTCCACAAAATACCACGGCCTGGGCGAATCTATTTTGAAGAAGTGGTGTTAGAAGAAGTTTCAGTTTTAAAAAATTGGTTCTCAAAAGAAATTTCAATTGTACTGTTGATATTTGGCTCTGTTGACTAATAAGTTTGTGGACCACTGGTCTGGATGATTGTAGTAATATGTTTTTAATGTTTTTATTGGCACTTTTTTTAGAGAGAGAAGGAGAGACAGAAAAACATTGATGTGAGAGACACTGATTGGCTGCTTCCTGCATGCCCCCTACTGGGAATGGAGCCTGAAACCCAGGGGACTGGCGACCTCCTGGTGCACTGGACAATGCTCAACCCATGGAGACACATCAGCCGGGCAGATGTTAGTGGTATTTTCCTTGGCTGTCAGTCTTTCCTACCTACTGGCCATTCTTCCATCTCTTGCATTTGTTTTGTGGCTCAGAGCTGATGCCCACCTCCAGCAATGCAAAGCTCATTTGACCTCAGAAGCCAGTGTTTAGAACTGAATGGTACCAGGAACCAAAGAGCCTTCTGTCGAACCTGCACCGAGAGAAAGCCGCTGAGGAACAGTGATAAGTAAGCCGCTGAGGAGCATGTGATGAGTAAGCCCCTGAGGAGCACGTGATGAGTAAGTCCTTGAGGAGCACGTGATGATTAAGTCCCTGAGGAGCACGTGATGAGTAAGTCCCTGAGGAGCACGTGATGAGTAAGCCCCTGAGGAGCACGTGATGAGTAAGCAACAAAAAAGAGCATGAGAGGTGCCAGTCACAGTCACAGTCCCCGGAGCCGAGAATATGAGCCTCCGTTCGTGCAAATCTCCTGCAACAGCCTGAACAGAGACAGCGGGGACCCAGGGACGGGCTGGGATGAACGCACCTTCCAATTTAATGGGTCTGCTTTGCTTCATTCAGTAACATATTTCCACCTCCTTTGCGCATCATGACTTTTAGTTTAATGGTGTTAGAGGGGGTCGGGTGGGGCTTTAGAAGTGGATACAGACAGACACGAAGTTTCTTCCTCTTGGTCCAGCCCCAGGGTTTCACCCAAGGTCACTAACGATCTCCCAGCTTCCGGGAGGATGTGCCTGTGAGCGTGCTGGCACCACTGGTTTGGGGGTGAGATGCAGTCACGCAGCTGGGAGAGAGGTGGGCGTGTGCTTCGACAGGGCACCTGCCATTCGTCCAGCAACCACCTGATGTGTGTCCAGGTGCAGTCACCTGTCAACATTCAGAGTTTTCTATGAGCCACATTTATGCGGCTGGGAACTCCCGTGTCACTAGCTCAGGGGCCGGCAAACTCATCCGTCCACAGAGCGAAAGGTCAACGGGACAACGATGGAAAGTTCTTTGAGAGCCACATTTTTTAAACTTCAACTTCTTCTAACGCCACTTCTTCAGAATAGACTCGTCCAGGCCCAGGCCGTGGTATTTTGTGGAAGAGCCACACTCAACGGGCCATGAGCCGCAGTTTGCTAACCACTGGGATACAGCATCAGTTTGGGGACTGAAGGGTCCTGGATTTGATTCTGGTTAAGGGCACATGCCTGGGTTACAGGGTCCATCCCCAGGAGAGGGCGTCCAAGAGGCAGCCGATCAGTGATTCCCTCTCATCATTTCCCCCTCCCTCCCTCTCTCTCTCTCTTTTTCTCTCTCTCTCTCTCTCTCTCTCCTTTGCTCTTTTCCCTTCCTCTCTGAAATCAGTAAAATATATATATAAAGAAAGGAAAACGAGAGGGTGAGGCACAGTGGTGCATTGAATCAGGGACTTTCCTGCATTTCTACAAGTTTAGCAGGGGCGGGTGAACTGCAGTCTTACTGGGAAACCAGCACTGTTGCTATGGAGACTATTTCCTCCTTCCTCCCCTCCCAGCACCTGCTGCTGCTCCTATGGCTGGGCTGGGACCACAGTGGTCAGGGGCGTCTGGGAGATGTAGTTCTGAAGCTCTGGGCCCCTTTTGGAAGCCAAGGAGGCCAGTGTGAGGCAACCTGTGCAAAAACACAGGTCCTGGCACAGCACCGGCCACACAGGTGCGCCATTCTCTTACCTGCTGACAGGTGAGTGCATGGGACCCGGATAAGGGATTGATTCGCTCAGTATCACCTACTGTTGACGAGGGAATCAGGCCTATTCTCCCTTTACTGGGGACCCCAGGGCTCCCATTGGGGTGACTGACAGAGACAGAGATACTTGTCCTCACCTTTACTGTTGTTTTTTTAAAACTGTGTCTGGGACACACATTCTCCCCGTTGTCATTTAGGCTGCAGGACAAATGTGGATAGATGTAAGTGGGTGGGCCTGTGGCCCGGTTTGGAATCAGAGAGGCACTCTGTAGACTAACGAGAAAGACACTAAGAGGTCCCCTCCTTCAGGGACAGACAACCAGGCTGTGGGCCAAGGAGGCACATCCAGACCCCACATCACCCCCGCCACAGCCCATGGCTGGAACACCATACTGGAAGCTGGTGAATGAGACCGGAATCTGCCAGTGGGTCTCTGGGGAGAGGCAAGTTCAGGCCCAGCATCTGCCTCTTCGTCTGGGTTAACTCCAAGTTCGGGCACGTGTCTCTGAGCTGCCACGTGAGGATCACGGCCTCCAGCTAAGGGAGTGGCTGTGAGCAGCAGTTTCCGATTCCGCCCAGAAGCAGGAAAGCCTCTGGGTTCAGGGGTGAGCCTGCCTTAAAGGATCCCCGGAAAACTGTCATGTTGTAGCAAAGGATGCTTTTCTGAAGTCTGTAGTAGCTGGTGAATAAATGAACAATCTCAAAGGCCCAGGTTAGCCCTAGATGGTGTGGCTCAGTGGACAGAGTCTTGGCCTGCAGTCTGAAGGATCTCAAGTTTGATTCCGCTCAAGGGCATGTACCTGGGTTGTGGGCACATCCCCAGTAGGAGGTGTGCAGGAGGCAGCTGATCAAAGTTTCTCTCTCATCGATGTTTCTGGCTCTCTGTCCCTCTCCCTTCCCCTCTGTAAGAAAGAAATAAAATGTATTTTTTTAAAAAGGCCCAGATTAGAGTCAGGGGTCACTCTCTCCTCCTCTTTACCAGGACACCCTTTCCAAGGGGACAGAGAGCTGATGCGCCTGCTTTCATTCCCACTCTCTCGCAGGCCACAGCCTCACCCTCCTCTGCTCTCGCATCTGCAGCAGAATGTATTGGTTGAAAAACCTTCTTTTCCTTTATCTCAGCTGCGCACGCACCCTTCTCGCCCTGTCACTCTGAGAAAACTGAGCCGCTCCTCTGGATCTGCTTCTCAGAACCTTCCATAGTGTCCATCCCCAGTGCTCAGCGGCTCTTCCGTCTCCTGGCTGGAGGCACTGATTGATTGCCTGTGTGTCCCGTGCGGGCTCTAAGCCCAGGGCTGTTATCTGCCATTACCAGGCCCTCGCCTCCCACCCTCCAGTCCCAGCCACAGGGCCCTGGTGTTGCCAGTTTTACTCCTTTCTTTCCATAGTAATCCCTTCCTCTCCCTTCCCTCAACCAGGAGTCCCCAGGACTCGGGGGCCTCGCTGAACACCCAGGTTGTCCTGACAACGCCTGAAGGGCATCTTCCCCTGGATGTCTGGCCTCACGTCTGTCTGCCCCAGGCAGGCGCGATGCCATCCCTCATACTTTCGGTGGCATTTCCCTTCTTTCTGTGGCTACAGCTTGGGGCCAGGGTGTTGGCCCCTGCCCTCTGGAGGGAGATGAAAAAGGCATAGATATCGCCATACAATCAAGGCCTACGTTTGCCTTCCTGCCCCGTTCGTTTCAGGTAAAGAAAGTAAAATGCTGTAAACACAATAAGGGTTTCTGACTACTCCCCAAATCGCATCAGTTTTGCTCCTTCCCGGAGCGATCGAGGGGTCATGTGATATGTTAACGTAAGAAACATTCAAATCTGTAAGGAGTTTTTGTGAGTTTATTTGAACCGAACTGTCAACAATTGCCAGGCAGCAGCATCTCAGTGAATTAAGATAATGCTCCAGAGAATGGTTGCTGGTTTCTCAGCTTCCTTTATACACCACAATCAAAGGAGGAGACTTTCAGTGGGTTACAGGAAATCCATTGGTGATAGATTAGGGCAGTGGTTCTCAACCTTTCTAATGCCTCGACCCTTTTAATACAGTTCCTCATGTTGTGGTGACCCCAACCATAAAATCATTTTCGTTGCTACTTCATAACTGTAATTTTTTAAAAATATATTTGTATTGATTTTTTACAGAGAGGAAAGGAGAGGGATAGAAAGTCAGAAACATGGATGAGAGAGAAACATTGATCAGCTGCCTCTTGCACACCCCCTACTGGGATTGTGCCCGCAGCCCAGGTACATGCCCTTGACCGGAATCGAACCTGGGACCTTCCAGTCTGCAGGCTGACGCTCTATCCACTAAGCCAAACCGGTTTTGGCCATAACTGTAATTTTGCTACTGTCAATGAATCAAAATGTAAATATCTGTGTTTTCCCATGGTCTTAGGCGACCCACAGGTTGAGAACTGCAGCTATAGAGCCTAAGACCACGGGAAAACAGAGATATTTACATTTCGATTCATTAACAGTAGCAAAATTACAGTTTTGAAGTAGCAGGCATTAGAAAGGTTGAGAACCACTGGATTAGGGAGGCAGGAGAAAGCAAAGGGGAGGGGCAGGAGGGAATGGGAACCTTGGTGATTGGATGAAAAGTGAAATGATAGACACATACTTCTTTTACACAGGGGAGTGCAGGATATTTAACAGTCAACAACAGATAACCATACAATGAAGCCAACAACAGATAATACCGATGTATTGGTTGTGCCCTGAGGGCTCTGAAAAACAGGGAAGTTACAAGTTACCCTGACATTCCACAGGTTGTGTTCTTTTAGATGCAGAAAGTCCACCGGCTCTGTAGAGATTGAAGTTGATCTTTATCTGGGAAGGTACTGGCCTAGGACATGGCTACCCACTATAAACTGCTTCTTAATTCACGTTTTAATTTCGGACCATCCTTTGTGGTTATTTTAGGTCCCCGGAGTTTGCAAGTCCGGCCACTCAGGCCTTTCCTGAGCGAGTCAGCTGAGCATGTGGCCCCTTTTGCCCACAAATGTCATTGCATCCCAATCCCTATAGGCTTCTTTGGATCTGCTCCCCAGAACCTAAGTGCATCTGCATACACCGTAGGCATTGCATTGGTGTATGGGAGGTTTCTGTTAATAGGAATGGCAGCGCAGGTAATTACCTTTTGGTGATTTGCTGTTTTCTAAGCATCGTGTTTGTTTGTAAGATCTGCTTGAAGACCTTAGCTGTGACGCATGCCACTCTCCTATTCACTCCTTTCCCTGTTGCGACCACATTCATGCTGTTTCCAAGTGCTCATTTTACCCCAAATTTTTTAGTGGGCGCATTGAGCGCATCTCTGTGTGAACACAGAGTTTCCTCACTCAGAAGATGTGTGCAGGCCAGTCATCCCTTAACCTTCTGGGAGGAAGTGGGTGTGCAGTGCTCCAGAGTTTGTTCTGTGACATCGCCACACGAGGGCGGTAGAGAATTATGCTTTTTATCTGCTGGCCCATAGAATGCTGGTCTTTTTCTTCCTGTGCAGAAATAATTATTGAAATGTATTCCACGTTGAGCTTTGGGGCATTCTCCTTTGTCATATACGTTTTCACTCACCTAGTGTGGCATCCGCAGGGCAGGGTGGCTGCTGGCTGGACCCCTCAATGCAGGTGCTCCTGGGAGCACATACCTGGGCCTCTGTCTGCCCAGACACGCTTAAAACACAGCGGATGCATGCATGAAGCATGCGCCCCTTGTCACTGTCAGCCTGCTAATCTGCCATGATACATCAAATAGAATTTTCCATGGGGAGATCTCTATTTTAAGTCCACTTCCCATCTTGTTTATGAGATGGAATATTGAAGGGGACCCAAGGGCTGGTCCAGGGTTCCTACTGGGATGTTATTGGGGGGCCTGCTGTCCTCTGTCCCCAGTGTCCTTGCCCAGGTGGCTCGGCCCGGCTGGGGGCTGCGTGGATTAGCGGGTCATACACTGCACAGGCTTTGGGAAGCCACGCCCACCAGGACTTGTGTGGCATTAAAACCGTTCCCTCCGCATTGAAATGAAATCTCCGCCCCCCACAGGGGCTCTCTCAGAGACTGGAAAACATGGTGGTCACTCTGTCCTTCTTCAACTGATTTCCCTTTTCCCCTTCATTTCTCTTCTTTGTAGCTTAATCATTTCTGAAATTCTGACAGAGGTGTGTTTCCTTGCTCTCATCGGCTTCTTCTTTCCAGAGGTGCAGCTCACGTGACTGTTTGCCTGGGGTCGCTGTGCATGTGTGTATGTGTATGGGTATGCATGTGTGTATGTGTATGGGTATGCATGTGTGTATGTGTATGGGTATGCATGTGTGTATGTGTATGTGTATGCATGTGTGTATGGGTATGCATGTGTGTATGTGTATGGGTATGCATGTGTGTATGTGTATGGGTGCACAAGTGTTTTATGTGTATGGGCTCACTACAGCATGTGCATGCATGTCAGCTTTAGTGTTGTTTGTTTATATAGTATGCATGTGGCACCTGTGAGTATATGTACCTGTGCACCCATGTGGACCTGTGTTGTGTGCTGTGCATCAGTGTACAGGCATGCCTATGTGAGTGCGGGATTATATATGGGGAGTTCAGTGGGGTGTGTGCATGTGCCAGTATGTGTACCTGCACTCGTGTGTGTTCTCGATGGGAGTGTGTATAGGTAAGCCCTTAGGAGTCATCAGAAAATGGGAGGATCTGTGGCTCTAATGAACCCTGTCACTCAAAGATGCAGTGCCGTACTCAATGCAAAACTAAACATAAAGTGTTTTCTTTTTAAAAAAATATATGTTATTGATTTTTACAGAGAGGAAGGGAGAAAGATCGAAAGTTAGAAACATGGATGAGAGAGAAACATTGATCAGCTGCCTCCTGCACACCCTCCACTGGGGATATGCCCACAACCAAGGTACATGCCCTTGACCGGAATCGAACCTGGGACCTTTCAGTCTGCAGGCCAACGCTCTATCCACTGAGCCAAACAGGTTTTGGCAACACCAAGTGTTTTCAATGAAAGGAAAAGGTGTCCATGACTCTGCTGCCCCTGTGCCCGCCAGCGCATGCCATTCATCTTCGTCTGCACAATTAGCCGATCTAAGCAAGAGTGATGGTCAGTTAGTAAATGTTGTAGGTTTGTGTTCATCCAGTCGTAGCGAATCCACTGTGGTCATTACTGAGTCCAGATGAGACCAGGCCCTGGTGTCACATTCAGCCCCTTCTTCAGGAGCCACAAAGCCATCCCTCCCGCAGGGCCATTCTGTCCTCTGGGGTGGAAGAACAGTGGGATATGGTATCAGATGTCACGGTGGAGTGGGATCGATCGCATTCCTGAGTGCAGGGTGTGCAGACAGGGACGGTCACTGACACTAAGAAGGTGCAGGGGAGACTATGGAGGGACCCCCGGCTTGTCTGCCCTCGTTCCAGACCTACTTCAGCCTTTTGTATCGTCACCAAACTTTACACAGTAAACTTCTCCTGAACAGCTATCAAACTGTGGGAACCCCTTTCACATCCCGCTTGGTTCAGGGTTCTGGTTCAGGGTTCGGGTTCTGCAGAAGGCTGTATGCAAATGAAAAGAGACTAGAAAAACATTAATTTGGGAAATGGGGGCCAGGTGGCAGCCCAACTCTAGTGGGAGGACTATGCCTTGCTTTGGCCTTGCCATTCCTTTTATTCAGGTTTGGGACACACCCATTGCCTTTAGGCAGGCAATAAGCAGGTTATCTCATCAGTAAGGATTTAGATGACTGTTTTTGGCTCTGACCTTTCAGAGCTTCGAGGTCGACCAGCCTTCCGGGTTCCTTGTCCACACCTTTCTATTGGTGAGGCATAAATCGGTTTCTGGCATCAGATGCCACATACCAATACAGTGCAGGCAGCGTTAACACCACTGGCACATCTCCGACCATAGTAAATGCTGAGACCAGCCACCAGGCAGAAGCCGGATGAAGGAAGGCAGAGCTTCTGGAACACGGAGACAGTCTTCTGCTGTTACGGACCCCGAGTTCCGGGCACAGCTAACATGTGCGGCCCGTGGTTGGACCTTTTGAGGACTGTGTCTTTCTCCTTGGCTCCCTGACCCTGTGCCTGTGGGGCACCCGGGGCCTGCCCAGTCTCCTCCTGCAGCCGCTGCACCCCTGCCCCCTGCCACCCACTGGTCCCCAGGAATTCCATGCTGGGATCTTCTTATCCAAATGATTCTGCCTCAAGACCCATGTCCCATTCAGGCCACATGTAGGAGGTGGCAACAGTCATTGATGCATCAGTCACTGTGTTATGCCCAGATTTCAAGAGCCCCAAAGACCAACAGGGAGCTGAGTCCGATGCAATAGCAAAGAGCCTTTATTACAAGCTCGAGCTTGGCTCTCTGCCTCCACTGACACAATGGCAAGATACAAAAGAGAGCGAATTTTGAGAGCACAGTGATTTTATAGGGAGATTGGCTGATTCCGATTGGTTGGGTGAGGGCTGGGGCTAGTGATGCAAAGGCAGGGTACGGCCAGGGTCTGGCTACATAAAGACAGGATGTGACCAGCATACCCCTGGCCTCAGGCCAGTTCCCCCTGCATTCCCATTGGCTGAATTAAGGAAGGGCTGAGAAACTGACACATCCCATGGTTTCTACACAGTTACAGTCAGTCCCACTCTGACCTTTCAACTCACTTTTCAGGAAACATGATGAGCATCTACTGAGTTCTAGGCCAGACTCCCCACTCACCAGGAAGCATTTCCTGCCAGAAAATGAGCAAAGAGACCAGGACACTGGAGGCCCCCAAAGGCAGCCTGATGTGAGCTCTAAAATCCTTTATGGGAAAGCCATCTCTAATGTCTCCTGCTCGGCCATGCTAGAGAAGTAGCCAGTGCTGGAAGGTGTCAGGCGGCATTTGCCAAAAGCATTCTATGCTTTAGGCCAGTGGTCGGCAAACCCATTAGTCAACAGAGCCAAATATCAACAGTACAACGATCGGAATTTCTTTTGAGAGCCAAATTTTTTAAACTTAAACTTCTTCTAATGCCATTCTTCAAAATAGACTCACCCAGGCCGTGGTATTTTGTGGAAGAGCCATACTCAAGGGGCCAAAGAGCCACATGTGGCTCGAAAGCTGCTGTTTGCCAACCACAGCTTTAGGTGGACAGCATCTATTAAGTCAGGGTAGAACTCACTGCATCAAACCCAGGTATGGCGGTGATGGTTTACATGAATTAAAACAGAGTGGTGTTTTAACGTACATAAGCTCAAGCTGAGCTAGGAGCACCCATAAGAAATTTCTAGAAGACCTGCTTAGATGGGAGCTAATAATTAATTTAATTAGTTTATCAGGTTCCTTTAAAGTGATAGCATCTTTAAGGGTTGGCTTCCTCAGTGGGTTTCTCAGAACTCCGTGGGTGGGTGGAGTGCTGTTCCATGTGACCATGACCTCCACATTGCCACAATCTGCATGGGACCATGAAGTCACGCGAGTGCCCTTCACCCAAGGGAATTGTGCTTTGAGTAGCTCTGCCTGCTCCGCCCAGCGCCGAGATACTTTACACGTTTCAGGAACCGAGTCCCGACACCCCCCTTCCCTGGCAGTCAGGATGCTGGTTTATGCCGGGACCTACATAAAACCCCTCGTCTGAGCAAAACGATCAGATTAATGTTGCAGAAACATGGAGTCTGGATACAGAAGGCATCCGGCGATGCAATCACCCTCCATCTGCAGGTGCTGGTCTCTGCAGGGACATTCCCAGGGCCTCTGTTTCTCACTCTATGGAGAGAAAACCACCACCCCCCCGCCCCCCGCGCTGCCGAAAGGGGGCCTGGGCACGGGGAACTGAGGCAACATGGCTTGCTGGCTAGAGAGTACGCTGCAAACGGCCACTCTGATGAACTCCACTGCGGATGCATATTTTATCTTCAACACCGAGATTTTTTTAAAACAAGATGTTCAAGACTGTTAGGTTAAATAGCCTTGAAAAATTGAAATGAACTTCAGCAAGTGATTATTCTGAAGTGAGACATTGGCCACGATTGACAGGTTGACACTGTACGTGTCTGCGTTGGACGCTGGCCACGTGGATGACCAGATGGCCACCCCCTCCCCCCCTCTCCCCCCTCTCCCCCCCTCTCTCCCCCTCTCTCCCCTCCACCCTCTGCAGCTGCTTGTGATCCTCCTTAAATGCAATTCTCACCCATCATTCTCCTCAGGTCTTCCCACGCCACCAGAGGGGGCGCTCTGAGCCTGGGGTGGGCCGAGCACCTGCAGGGCTGGGAAGGGCACTGGAGATGATAAGCAGCTGCATCCTATTTGGAATCCACACTTCAGGGGGAGCTACTGCAAGTCCAGCCCCGCCCCCTGGCTTAAAGGGCAGCCACAGCCCCTCCCCCTCCATCCCTGGAGGGTCTCAGGAGCCCTTAACTGATCCCCACTGGCTGGAAGCTGGCAGGGGTGAGGGGTAAGAGGCTTTGTCTTCAGAAACCCACAAATTGGATTATCAGGACCTACATAATGGGAGGGTCATTGTAGCAAAAGGTGCCTGGAGGCCTGGAGTTCAAAGCCACTCAGCCCAGGATGAGGAGAGTGTCTCTCTCTGGCAGGGCCGCCCAGCGTCCTGGCCTTAGCCTTGTGGGTTTGAGCCGCAGCCCCCCTAGAATTGGCCCTCAGGCCTGGGGCAGGTGATTTCCATTCCGATTCCCAGTTTCCTCACCTATTTGGTGTTGATGACAACAGAAGCCAAGGCAGAGTGAGTCTGCATAAAGCTCTTAGGAGGGAGTCTGGCAGACAGGAAGTGGTACTGCATTATTTGCTACTGTCGGGAAATATTCATTTAGTTCAGACTCTAATAACTGTGCTGGGAGCTAGGGAGCTGGGGAGCAGGTGGGGGGAGGGTTTGGAGTCCCTGCCCAGAAGATTGTGGGGTACCACGTGCTGGTGTTGGAGGCTGGCACATCTCTACCTAAGGAAGCCCAGGTAGAGATGTTGAACTCAAGATGTGGGGACACTCACAGGAAGGCCACCTGGTTGGCTGGGAGGGACAGGCAGGTTTGCAAAGCTCTCCGGCCCCTCCTTCTGGAATAAAATCCAAGAGGCAACCTGGGGCCATTTCCATGTATGTGTTTCTAAACTGTCCGAAGATTGTGGGGCAGGGGTTGGCAGACTCATCAGTCAACAGCCAAATAACAACAGAACAAAGATTGAAAATTCTTTTGAGAGCCAATTTTTTTAAACTTCTTCTAATGCCACTTCTTCAAAATAGACTTACCCAGGCCGTGGGAATAGCCACACCCAAGGGGCCAAAGAGCCGCATGTGGCTCGAGAGCAACCGTGACCCTAACCTCAAGGCTGATTTTTCCTCTCATTCTTTATTTTTAAACTAGGGGCCCAATGCATGAATTCGTGCACCTTGAAAGGAACTGTGGGCCTTGAGGCTGCGGTGGGCACAGGGGTGGGCCTCGGACTATCCACCACGGCAGCTGTCCCCTGTCTGCCGACAGCCCCACTCTCACCGCCACCTGCTCCCATGCGCTGACAGCTGCAGCCCCACTTGTACTCACTGATGGTGCAGAGTGATTGGGGCCAGTGCTGGGTGCCAGCAGCAGGTACACGTGGGGCTGTCACCCAGTGGGTGCCAGAGGCAGCTGCTGGCCCCGATCGCCCCTCAGAAGCAGGGAGAGGTGGAGAAGCTCGGGGTGATTGGGGCCGGCAGCCACCTCTCGAACCTGCTGATGGTGCTGAGCGATTTGGGCACCGGCAGCTGGTGCTGGCAGCAGGTGGGAGTGCTGGGCGGGACCGCAGCTCACAGGAGCAAAGAATTTTCAGTAACCACCAGAGGCTCACTCTGATGGCAGTGTCTGGTGCCCTACTCTGGTCTGGTGCCCTCACTCACCTGCTGTTGAGGCCCACCATGTTCCACGTGTGCCTCCTGGTGGTCAGCGCATGTCACAGCGACTGGCTGTTCGGTTGTTCTGCCATTTGGTCTCTTTGCATATTAGGGTTTTATATATAGAGATACATTTTTATTGGTTTTCAGAGAGAGTGGAAAGAAGAGGGGGAGAGAGAGAGAAACATCATTGATTGGCTGCCTCCTGCATGTCCCCTACTGGGGATTGAGCACTGATGAGAATCAAACATGTCACCTCCTGGTTCCTAGGTCAATGCTCAACCTCTGAGCCATGCCAGCCGGGTTAAGTGCTTCTTAAAGCAGGCCGGAGAGAAATGTGAGTTGCATCACTTTCATTATGCTCCCCGTGGCTTTACAAATAGGGGGAGTTTGGGTGCAAACATTTCAGTCCACGGAACATTGTTAAAAACTAGTCAACAGGCCCAAGATGGAGTTGCTCGTGTTGAGATCAGCAACCTGAGACTTCATTTGAGATGCGGTTCTCCCAGAGGTGGGGCCTCCCTCAGACCAGTCCCTCCGGCAGCCCCCGGTCAGCACCGGGGAGGTGCCTGCCGAGAGACACCGCCCTGTGGGACAGTGAGCTGTCACAGCCCCAATCCACATGCGTGGCTGTGTGTAGAGGGAGCCCAGCGAAGGCAGCTGAGCATTCTTTAAACCATTGCCAGCTGAATCGGAGGCACCAGGCAGAGCCGAGTCCTGGAAACACATCCACCAATAAGGCTGGATGTATTATCAGCCTTAACTTTGCCTCAGGTGCTGGGAAGAGGGCCTTGAAATGCAGATTCAGCCAAGCCCCGGGAATGAGGGAATGAGTGGGGCCTGGGCCTACTCAAGCTCCTTTGATCTTACGTTTTTTTCTAGTGAAACCCCTTTGTATTTTAGAATATAAATAAACACACTACTGTTGGGTTTGGATTCCTGTCTCTCCATCAGAGAGGACAGAGATTCCACCCAGCCCCAGCTTTTATTTCTATTTCTGTGTCCTCTATTCTTCTATTTCTCAACCCCCAACTTCTCTACTCAGAAACTGAACCCACTTCCCTTTCCATGCTGGACATGGAAAAGAGAGAAAACCCCCACAGCTGTGTGCAACCTCCTTGTCCCCACTCCCTTCTGCCTGTGGAAGCCTCTCCTGTCGGACATCTCCGCTGTTTCCACTGGACGGGATGCACCGACTCACCAATTGTTGCAGCAAAGGAGTCAGATCTTTACATTCCACTTTGTTGATTCTTGCGTTTGAACACTGCCGAGTGTGTAGCATTGCTTTGTGGAGGGAACAAGGGGAAATACTCTGCAAACACTAAAGTCCTGTCTGGGGTCAGCATCAGATGAGGGAACCGCCCTGCTGGAGTCGAGCTCCTGAGAACGCTTTGTCCTCGTCACGGATGGCGCTCAGGCCACTGTCCCGAGAAGGAGAAGAGAAACACAGAAACACGTGCCCCCGGTCACCGGTCGGGCGGTCATTCTGCTCTGCATGTCCAGGCCCCTGTGGAGCCCCTGGGTAGAGGCCCCGCCCTCCCTGCAGAGCCCGAGGTAACCTGGGGTGAGGAGCTGGCAGAAGCCGAGCCTGCCAGCGGGTTCCGGAGAGACCAGCACCCTCTTCCCGTCCCAGGGAGCTGTTTTCCCCACATGGAGGAAGTGGCAGAGAATCGCTCATTCTCTGAAAGGATCCGAGTGAATGAAATGACAAAGAGAGCTTTGTTCATCTAAATACCATGAGGTCCATCCGAGTGGGTAATAGCCACATAATTGTCTCTTTATACTGGGCGAGTCCTGGCTGCGGGCTGGGCTCTCTCTCCATCCTTCGAATGAGGGAGCACTCAGTCCCGTGTTTAAAATCCTCTCCAAGGGCTCCTCACGACCCACAGACATCAGTTCCACATTCAATAACACCCCGAGTCGGCCAGCAAACAGAAAGAACATATACCGGACAAAATATGGCCCCTACATTTTACTTCCCTGTGGTTTTCCAGTTAGTGTACGGTGGGTGTGTATGTTACTCAGTTAATTTTAAGATGAATATGTTACCGATTCATAAGGCTCCATATAATGTTAGGCTACATCTCTAGCGATGTATTTGCAAACTTAGAGTGGAAATAAGTCATACCTGTTTCTGTGTCCTGAAATTTTTCTTTATACTTTTAAAACATTTTTTAAAATATATTTTATTGAATTTTATAGAGAGGAAAGGAGAGGGACAGCTAGAAACATTGATCAGCTGCCTCCTACACACTCCCTGCTGGGGATGTGCCCGCAACCAAGGTACATGCCCTTGACCGGAATCAAACCCAGGACCCTTAAGTCTGCAGGCCGATGCTCTATCCACTGAGCCAAACAGGTTTTGGCTAAAGTATTTTTAATATTAAATAGTTTTAATATTTTCCATAACAACCTTATATTCTTTTTGTTTTCTTGGGGGGACAGCTCAGATTTAATTTTAAAATGTAGAACATCAGTAATATTTTTCATTAAAATATGTACTTGAATTAAAGACTAACCCTTTTCCTGTGGAATGTTCCTAAGGGCGACCTCACTGCCTCCCCTGTGATAACTGGACCACAGGACAGGGTTGTTGGGTTAGTTTTTTAATTATCTAATCCGGGCGAGTATGGCTCGGGGAAATTAATTGGGAGCACCTGTTTCCAGGTAGCTCTCTGACAGCGGCCATCCATCTTCCCCCTGCGGGGATTCTTCCGGAGAGACAGGAAATATCTCTCTCTCTCTCTCTCTCTCTCTCTCTCTCTCTCTCTCTCTCTCTCTCACACAATCTGGCCAGGGCCCCTCTTCCCAGTGGGTCCTGCAGGGCCCCTGGCTTCCTGAGACAAAGGGACAAAGGGACAAAGGGACGGGTGGATCACAGGGTTGTCAGATGAGACTCAGGTGGACGGCATTGTCAGGGCACCCATTCAGAGCCTGCAGGTGGCCAGGGGTGTGGACGGGCCTCTGGATAAGTGACTGGGACAGACAAGAAAGGGGAAGGAACAGGTGGCCCAGGGTCCCCTGCATCCAGCCCTGGCCCAGGTTTCCTGAGGGAGGTGGGTGGGCCTCTGGGAACCTTCCATCGCCCTTGGCGTTTACGCCGACCTCCTCTCTCAGGGAGGGAGGACTGGTGATCAGTCTAAGCACCTGGTGTGGGCGAAAGGAGCCACATGCTGACCTGACCAGCTCAGGGGAGGCCTGTGTGGCGGTCCTGCAAACTCAAGGACCTAAAATAACCACAAAAGATGGTCTGAAAATTACATATTTAACTACAAACTGGTTGTGGTGGGTAGTCATATCCCAGGTCTATATTTTCCCTGACAAAGATCAATTTAGATCTTTCCTGAGCCCTTTGCCTTTTTGCCTGTAAGATAATGTATCTGGGAGATGTCTGGGTAACTTGTAAATTCCTTTTTTCTGGAGCCCCTGGGGCACAAACAGATGTGGTGGATGCCAGGACAGATATCACAAATTCCTTCATTATCACGTTAATTGTTCCTGCATTCACCTAAGTATGTGTCCATCATTACTTTTTATCCAATCCCAGGTGGGATTGCTTTATCCCACCTCCTTAATCCATCACCAATGAATTTCATATAACCCACCTATGCCCCTCCTTTGTGCTGTATAAATACAAATGTAACCCGCCATTCTCCGGAGCATTATCTCAATTCATTGAGGTTCTGCTTCCCGGCAAGTGTCCACAGGGAGGGTCAGGTAAACTCACTAAAATTCTTTACAGGTTTCAGTGTTTTGTTTTGTTTTTTCCTTAACCTCTTCCCTCGCCCTTGGCGTTTACACAGACCTCCTCTCTCAGGGAGGGAGGGCTCGGCGATCAGTCTAGGCACCTGGTTATTTCTCAGATGACTCCACCACCTTCACCAAGGAACAGTGTCCTTCACTGTGCACACAGGAAGGTACCACGTGTGTGCCTGACTAGCTCCAGGGCGGCCTGCGTAGTGGCCTTGCGGACTCAGAGACGGTGACCCCCACACCGTGCAGAGCCGCCGAGTCACCACGAAGGACGCCCTGAAATGAAAAACAATTCAACTAAAAGCCGTTCATGGCAGGCAGTCAAGTCCTAGGCTAGAATCTCCCCTGACAAAAATCAGCCTTTTTAACCTAACTGAGCCCGTCTCTAGTTTTTCTGCATCTACAATAACATATCTTGGAATGTGCAAGTGGTTTCCTTTACTTTCCCTGGACCCCCTCCAAGCCCAGGCACTCCTCTGTGGAGATGGCAGTCCCCTCACTGTGCGGGAGTTGATCGTTGACTGTGAACTCTCCAGCACCCACCTAAACAAAAGAAGTGTGTGTCTATCCTTTTGCTTTTTATCCAATCCCATAAGTGTCTCCACGTTGCTTTCTCCCACCTCCCTCGTCGATCGCTAGTGGAGTCCACGTAGCCCACTTACATCTCCTCCTCTGAGGGCGATGAATAATAAAGGTGTTAAACCACCATTCCCTGGAGCACTGTCTCAGTCCAGTGAGTGTTCATTTCCCGGCCATCGTGGGCTGTTTGGGCCCAAATAAACTCACAGAAATTCTTCACAGGATCGAATGTTTCTTAGGTTGACATCATGCAACTCAGTTTCCTGATAACTCAGCCTGGGATTGACACAGCCTAGAGGCCGTGGACACCTTGGCCACGTGCCTGCAGGGGGCGCTGAGGCGGCTTTCCCAGCAGAGCCTTGGAGCCACGAGCCTTCATCTGAGCCACTGTGAGGCCTGGGGCGGGCAGAGGGGGGTTCTTAACGGACGAAGGACCCCCATGTGCCACGGCTGCTCCGTCATGAGGTGCGAGTCACTGTCACCTCCTCCAGGTGTTGGGACAACGAAGGGGGTGGATGTGTGCAGGGCAGATGATGGCGTGGTATCGGTGGCCTTGGAATAAGAGTGGTCACCTTGCCAAAACCGATGTGGCTCCGTGGATAGAGCGTCGACTGGTGGACTGAAAGGTCCCAGGTTTGGTCCCAGTCAAGGGCATGTACCTTGGTTGTACGCACATCCCCGGTGGGGGCTATGCAGGAGGCAGCTGATTGGTGTTTCTCATCGAGGTTTCTAGCTCTCTATCTCTCTCCTTTCCTCTCTGTAAAAAAAAAAAAAAAAAAAAAAATCAATAAAATATATCTAAAAAAAAAAAAGAGTGGTCACCTTTATTAACCCTGAAGTTCTGCAAGGCTGTCTTCCAACCACATATTCATCTCTTCCATTCCCAGCGACGGTTAACTTACAACATTTCAACTTGACATTTATTACAATGAAGGTGCATTCCCTACAATGCTGTCACATGGTACAGACTGTTCCTGTGAACACGTGAGGCAGCTTGTTTAAATTTATGCTATTGATTAGGTGCAGGCGAGGGCTGTTAAAATTAGGTGAACGATGGGATCGCATCAACCCATGTCCAGTGACCCGAGGTTGATGACTGAGGGTCATGGTGTTGAACACTGACTTGATAGCTTTTCTCTAGCCCAGTAGT
This sequence comes from Antrozous pallidus, assembly GCA_027563665.1. NCBI lineage: Eukaryota > Metazoa > Chordata > Mammalia > Chiroptera > Vespertilionidae > Antrozous > Antrozous pallidus. The sequence goes on from CM050524.1 coordinate 58,460,767, forward strand.
CGGCAAACTGTGGCTTGCAAGCCACATGCGGCTCTTTGGCCCCTTGAGGGTGGCTCTTCCACAAAATACCACTGCACCTGGGCCAGTCTATTTTGAAGAAATGGTGTTAGAAGAAATTTAAGTTTAAAAAAAATGTGGCTCTCCAAAGAAATTTCAATCATTGTCCTGTTGATGTTTGGCTCTGTTGACGAATGAGTTTGCTGACTCCTGCTCTAGCCCAACACACAGCATAAATTGAACCCAAAGACGTGAATGCTATGAATCTGCTGGCTTTCCAAACTGTGGCTTCATTTAAAAAAACGGACAGGCATGAGTATCATCTCCTTTGTCGAATATAACTTAATCGTTCATAGATTACGGTGACTGAGAGATGCGCACAATGGGAGTGAGGTGGCCTGAATCCCAGCTTTGCAGGTCGTAGGCTATGTCCTGACAAGTTAGCTTGCCTCTGGAGCCTGAAGATATCTGCTCATTGTGAGCCCTCCCTCATCACGTGGTTTTGAGGATTTGACAGAATGTGTAAACACTTGCGTGGAAAACTCAGCCCAGAAGTGGGCACAAAGGGAATGCATCAGCAAAATGTCTTTAGAACCATTCTGCGAAATTTTCAACCTAAGGATTTTTATATTCAAGGGAACAAACTTTCGTCTGAGGATGTTTTTTTAATGGTAAAAACTGTTTTAAAACATAAAATATTAATTACATTAAATATTCCCCCCAAAATGCTGAAAACAAAAGCTAATAAAGAAATACAAAAAGAAATAGGAAATGTATTTGTAATTAAAGACTTTACAATTCCACTATTAAAATGGAAGATCAATTAAACAATTAATTATATAACTGAGTAATGAAATAAGTAGAATTAATAGACATGGAGCGAAATGAATAGATTTTCTCCTTGAGAACTAGGATGAGACTCAACCATGCATAACAAACACAAAAGACCATAATTCTGAAACATGTCATTTTTCCTACAATACAATAAAAGTTGAAACATAATTGACCACCTGAAAGCACAGAATACTGGGCAGAGAAGAACTAAGAATTATTGATGAAATAGGGTACAGGGGTTGGCCAAAGTAGGTTTACAGTTGTGACGATGTGAAACACAGAGTTTATTATTTATTCATCCACTAGTGTCCCTGCACACAAATCTGTGCACCAGTAGGTTGCTGCCACCCTCCTGTAGCTCTCCACCTGCTGGCCTGCCCTCCTGTAGCTCCCCTTCCCCCCTCCCCTGCCTCATAACTTGCTGCCCTGTCCCCTCCTGTAGCTCTTCGAAGCTCGCTTGTACCTCGCTGGCTCACCCTCCTACTGAGCCATGATCTGGTTGTGATGCGCTTCGTCATTACACCTCAGGGGTGCAATGGCTAATTAGCATATTCCTCTCTTATTATATAGGACTAGAGGCCTGGTGCATGAAATTTGTGCACTGGAGGGGGCAAGGCCCCTCAGCCCGGCCTGCGCCCTCTTGCAGTCTGGGACCCCGCAGGGGATGTCCACCTGCCAGCTTCAGCCTGACCCCTGAGAAGCTGGGCTTGCTCCTCCTTAGCGCTGCCTGGGAGGCGGGAGAGGCTCCTGCCACCACTATGCGCTCACCAGTTGTGAGCCCGGCTTCTGGCTTGGCAGCTCTCCCCTGTGGGAGGGCACTGACTGCCAGGGGGCAGCTCTCCCCTGGTGGGAGGGCACTGGCTGCCAGGGGGCAGCTCCTGCATTGAGCATCTGCTCCCTGGTGGTCAGTGTGCATCATAGTGACTGGTCATTCTGGTCATTCCACCATAACAGTTGCTGGGCTTTTATATGTAGATTATTGTATTATTTATTATTAGTAGTAACCAACTTTTCCAACCCCTGTATATTATCAGAAACAAGCGGTATGCCCTTGAAAGGGTCCAGTGAACATCATATTGTGGTTGATAGTCCAACAATTGTTCCACTCCAATTGCATTAGAAGAAATTTGGTTTTGAATTGGGCCCAATTCCTATCAATGAACATTAGTCCGTGAAGAAAAACTTTCTTGCTTCTATGAGAGAAAAAAGAGGAGATGGCCTTCTTCTTGCAGACTTGTCATATATGGTGTGAGGCTTGGGGTTACTTAGTTGTTCTGTAACTATTAGAAAATCTAAATGCTAAATAGACCTGGGGGTCTTTGATGTTATTATTGAAATAATAAGCTAACCACTGCAGGTTCTACCTTACCCAGACTTTATTAAGTTAGTTAAGCTTTCTCCTTTTAAAGCAGTTTTTTTAATCTTTATTGTTCAATTTATTAATTACATTGTTCCCTTTTTTTTTCACCCTATAGTTCCCCTCCACCTGGTACCCATCCCACCCTCTGCCCTCACGCCCCTCCCCTGTCCTCTCCCATAGTTGCATGATTTTTGTCCAGTCTCTTGCTGCACTTTCCATACCCGCTTTCTCCCCAAGAGTTGTCAGTCCATTCCTTCTCTATGTCCGTGATTCTGTTACATTCACCAGTTTATCCTGTTCATCAGCTTATTAATTCACTTGATTTTTAGATTCATTTGTTGATAGATGTGTATTTGTTGTTCACAATTTATATTGTTACCTTTTTCATCAGCATTTCATATAATATTGGTTTGGTGGTGATGAACTCCTTTAGCTTTTTCTTATCTGCGAAGCACTTTATCTGACCTTCAATTCCGCATGATAGCTTTGCTGGATAGAGTAATCTTGGTTGTAGATTCTTGCTGTTCATCACTTTGAATATTTCTTGCCACTCCCATCTGGCCTGCATCGTTTCTGTTGAGAAATCCGCTGACAATCGTATGGGTGCTCCCTTATAGGTAACCATCTGTTTTTCTCTTGCTGCTTTTAATATTCTCTCTTTGTCTTTTGCTGTTAGCATTTTAATTATGATGTGCCTTGGTGTGGTCCTCTTAGGGTTCCTATATACTGGGGTTCGGTGCGCTTCTTGGACTCCTAAGTCAATTTCTTTCACCAGGTGTGGGAAGTTTTCGGTCACTATTTCTTCAAATAGGTTTTCATTGTCTTGCTCTCTCTCTTTTTCTGGCACCCCTATAATTCGGATGTTGGTATGCTTGAGGTTGTCCCAGAGGCCCCTTACACTATCTTCAATTTTTTGGATTCTTTTGGTTTCTTGCTTTTTCAGCTGAGTGGATTTTACCTCTTTGTATTTCAAATCTTGAACTTGGTTCTTGGGGTGCTCCAGAGCATCCTTGCCCTCAGTTTTGAGGTTACGGTTGCTTGGGGCATGGCTTTCTTGGGGCTCCTTCAGGGCTGCATCCAACCTGAGTCTCTCATTCGCAGGTTTTATGTCTCCTGCAAATCCGGAAGTGTGCACCTTTATTTCTGCAAATGGTTTCCCAGCTTTGCCTCCTTCCCACCTCTGTCCGGGCTGTGATGGCGCGCCTGTTGATTTTCCACCCCGGCCGGCTGGTCCCCGCCGCTGTTCCTCTTGGGGTTCCCTCTGTGGCTGTTGAGGGGATATTCACTGTGCTACCTTTCCATCCTGCCTCTACCCCTGAGCAGGGCTCCTGCAGCTGCTCCAGGGCGGGCACCTTCTGCACCCAGAGGGAATGCTCTCAGGAGCTGGAGCCCCACAGTCCAGTGACCGACCACACGGGGGGCTTGCCCAGTTATGGGAATGCTCACCCACAGCTCCTGGGTCATCGCCTGAGTAGGTGATAGATGTGCAGGGAATGTTTATTCTCTGCAAATAGTTACTCCTAATCCCTGCCCGGGACAGGCCCTCGGCAGAGCCATCTCGAGACGGTCCAGGTGATGGGGCGGCAGGTCTGCGTGGAGTTGGATGGGGAGACCGTTGACAGCATGAGAATGATTCCCCCACCGGCCCGGGTCCCTCGGTGCCACCTCACAGGGACCGCTCCCCACCTCACAGGGTGGCTGCAGATGGCGTGCTCCTGGTTCCTGTCACCAAGGAAACGGGAGGCAGGGGAGGGAAATGGATGAGGACATACCAGCGATCTGCACAGCGGAGGATAATTATGATTACGTAGCTAATGACCCAGGGAATTAGACAAAGCCAGGCTCGCGGGGACCCGGGCCACATGCGGGCAGATGTCACCACTTAATGATGGAAGATGGATCGCTTCATCCCCTCCGGGCACCCGTGGGGATCGAGGCTCTCCCGTCCGATCCCCCTCGACCTGAGAGTGAAGTCACAGGGAGTGACGAGGATCAAAGGCAGGGACATGTTCGCAGACGGGACGCCACGCTCAGCCCTGACCCACGTGTTGCTTCGATGCGCTGTGATTGAAGGCAACAGGCTGCGTGAACTCGAAAAGGTTTCGAGGAGAAGGCAGCATCCCAGCTTCTAAACTGGGGGAGGGGAACGTCTGGGAATTACATGCAGCCCGTGAGGTTCTAAACACCCGGATGGCCCTAGAAAAGGGGTTTCCCACCTCTGTTCTCCATGACGGTGAACTGGGTGTGGGCACAAAGGGGTGGGGGCAGGCAGAGGTGAGGAGAGGGTTGGCAGGCACAGGAGCAGCTGCCCTGCACAGCTCGGGGTCAGCCGTTCTGGCCAGAAGGAACATCCCAGCATCCACGCTGGGGCAGGGTGGGCTGGGGAGGTTGGAGCACAGAGCCTGCCTTGTCTGTGACATAGTCAGCCACCTGTCTTGGAGGGTGGAGGCCTGAATGAGAGGAAAGGACCAGAGACGGGCTCCTGCCCCTCTGGAAGGGAAGAGCCATTGGAAAGGGCAGCCGGACCCCAGGGTGAGGGGGAGAGTCAGAGGGGAGGGTGGAGGGACAGGGACTGATGGGGGTCCTGTCTGTGTGTCCCCTGCCTGTGTCCCCTCCCCTCCCCCTCACCACCATGGGAGAAGGAACACGCCTCTCCTCCCGATCCCGGCGCAGACTTGCAGGACTAAAAAATGTGACTGGAAAGAGGCTTCCTTCCTCGTGCACGCGCTCCCAGCCACTCCATTAACTTTGATTTTATGGTCAATAAAGTTTCTGTTATTTCTGCAAATTTTGTATGGTTCGTCCCCAGGATCTTTACCCTTTTCAATTTTTTTTCCAGAAGTGCTGTCTTAGTCTCAGCATTCTCTCAGCCTTCCCTTCCCCCCACCCCGCCACCGAGTCTTACTCCTCTGGGGAGGGGTCTCCCTGGCCCCTGAAACCCATAGCTCTCCCTCCATCACCCATGATCCCTCTCGGCCGTGGTCTCCCTGACCCTTACGTCATACTCCTACCCCTCAGATTCCAGGTGTGTAAACACACCGTGTATCTTTCTAGTTCATTAAGTCAGAAACTTCGCCCCTCCCATAGCACCTACCCAGCCGGTATAAACTGAGCACCTACTGTGCGCAAGGCTCTACACTGGGAGTGGGGATCAGCAGTAAACTGAACAGCCTGCCCTCTTAGACCTCAAATCTAATAAGACAACAGAAATGACATATAACTGAAAGGGCAGAGCGGGACTGCAAAGACAGCTGCCATTTTGGACTGTGTGACTTGGCAGCCACCATGTAGGCCATGTGATGTGTAAACTTACCTGGGGGCTGCCATCTTGAAATCACAAAGACCAACCCCTCCCTTTGAGTTAGCCAATCGCGAAACACTGTGGTGCGCTTGAGCTCCAATCAAGAGCAAAGGACAGGACAGGTCATGTGCGTTAGGGATTATTTGCGTCACTAGCCCCAGCCATCACCCAACCAATTGGAATCGGCCAACTCATTGGTTCGCGTCTGGCCCCACCTCCCTATAAAATCGCCATGTGGTTGGATATCTCCCCTCTTTTGTGTCCATCCGCTGCATCAGTGAGGGCAGAGAGCCAAGCTCGAGCTTGAATGAAGGCTCTTTTGCTTTTGCATTGGAATCGGCTCCCTGGTGGTCTTTGGGGATCATGAAATCTGGGCATAACATAACTAGATCAGAGGATTTCTGATAATAAAATGTCTCCCAGGACATTCATCCGAAACGTGCCTGCAGGGTAATGGCGGGCAGGGCTGGCGCCCCAGAGAAAGGAATCCTGTTTTCCTGGCACTTTTGGTTGGAATGAACCCTGCGTGGTGAGGGGCAGACTATGCCGGGTCCAAGAGCACAGTGTTGGGGGACAGGGAAAGCAGTGCAAAGGCCCCAAGGCAGGGCCTCCCAGCCCAGCGGCTCCCCACTGCACTGTCTCTCTCCTGTGCCCGTCGGGGGGCTGGCTGTTTCTCTCGTGGGTTAGACAGCTGTCTGCGTGCCACCAAGCACAGTTGCTGTCCTGTGGGCCCCCTCCCCAGGAAGTAGAACGTTCCACACTGTCTCAGTCACTGCATCTCAGTCACTGCAGTTAGGAGCTGGAGCCCGGATCTGGTTTCCCAGGCCAACCCCCTCCCCATCCTGCTCAGAGAGGAACAGCTGCTGGGACCCTGGCACCAGGGGAAAACACCAGAGACCACTCCCCCAGGTCAGGGCGCTGTTTCCACAGCCAGGCTGCCTGTTGCATCTCATCACCATGGTAATGAGATGCATTCCTCAGGAACCTTCCCTGGACCTCCAGGCCCCAGCCCCAGGGGAGCTCCTTGAAGGTAATTTATGAAAATCAGCCCCGGCCTCCAGAAGCCTCTCTGGGTGTTTGACGCAGGATTGTTTGTTCTGATTCCTAATGAGAGAGAAGAGCATGGCACCAAGGGGGGCGGATACTTTCCCTGGAAGGAATCCCAGAGCCCAGGCCCCTTCCAGCCAGGCTCCTAGCCCTGTGACTGCTCTGCCTGGGCTCCTGCAGCCAGGCCACCCCTTTTCCTCCCTCCTGCCATCGCAGGGCACCCCTCACTTCCATTTGCACCCCTGAAAGTGCTGGAGGAGATCGTTACCACTCCTGGGGACAGTCCTACTTCCTCCCTGCACATTGGTGAAAACATGGAGAAGATTCCAGAAAGTTCATGCTGATGGAGTCACTATCTTGTATTTAGTTCTCCAGGCATAAAACTCCACTCCCAGGATCATGAATTCTTATTTTATTTTCTCAAAACTGCACCCTTGGAGTCAAGAAGGGCGCTTGCAGTCTCACCTTTTGTGGGAGATTCTAGCTATTTTTTTCCTCCAGAGGAAGAGAAGCATGTGTGTGAGAGAGAAAGTGTATGTGTGTGTCTGTGAGTGTGTGTGTGTGTGTGTGTCTGTGACTGTGTGTATGTCTGTGTATGTGTGTATGTGTGTATGTGTGTGTATGTATGAGTGTGTGTGTCAATGTGTGTGTGTGTATATGTGTGTATTTGTGTATGTGTGAGTGTATGTGTGTGTGTGTGTGAATGTGTGTGAGTGTGTGAATGTGTGAGAGTGTGTGAGTGTGTGTGTATATGTCTGTGTGTGTGTGTATGTGTCTGTGTGAATGCATGTGTGAGTGTGTGAATGTGTGTATGTGTTTGTGTGTGTGTGTGAGTGTGTATGTATGTCTGTATAAATGTGTGTGTGTGAGAGTGTGTGTATATTTCTGTGTGTCTGTGTATGTATGTATGTCTGTGTGTGTGAGTGTGTTTTTGTGTGTATATGTGTATGTGTGAGTGTGTGTATATGTATGTGTGTATGTCTGTGTGTCTGTGTGTGTATGTCTGTGTGTGTCTGTGTATGTGTGTATGTGTGTGTATATGTCTGTGTGTATGTGTGTGTATGTGTGTGTATGTGTGTATATGTATGTGTGAATGTGTGTATGTCTGTGTGTCTGTGTGTCTGTGTGTGTATGTGAGTGTGTGTGTGTATGTATGTGTGTGTATGTGTGTGTGAGTGTGTCTGTGTATGTGTGTGTATGTGTGTGTATATGTCTGTGTGTCTGTGTGTGTATGTCTCTCTGTGTGTATGTGTGTTCATGTGTGTATGTATATGTGTGTATGTGTATGTCTGTGTGTGTGTATGTCTGTGTGTGTGTATGTCTGTGTGTGTGTATGTCTGTGTGTGTTTATGTCTGTGTGTGTGTGTATGTCTGTGTGTCTCTGTGTGTGTATGTCTCTGTGTGTGTATGTGTGTATGTATGTGTGTGTATGTATGTGTGTGTGTGTGTGTGTGTGTGTGTAAATGCGGCGGGAGCTGGGATGCGGGGACCATGCCGCAGTTCTTTCTTGAGGCGGTGATGACACTGCTCGGGCCTCCAACCTGGAAGCCGGGCTGGTCCCGACCACGGCCGTGTCCGGCTCAGGGTGTCCGCTGGAGAAATGGGGGCAGTCCCAAGCCTGAGTGGCTTCTCCATCCTTAGCCGATTAGATGGCAGGCGTGGGGCAGTCTGAGGGTCCGGGGAGGCCAGGCTGTGTAACACCAGGTGACAGTTTGCAAATGCAGTGTATGGACGGGGACCGATCTCAGCCTGTCCAGTGGTGGCCTTGACATCGCCTAGCCAGGCCCCCGCCAGGCCCGACGTGGCTGTTTGATTGGCACGGGAGGCTGGGCTCCCCTCGTTGGCAATAAAGCCGCCATAATGTGAGCCTGACCTCTGGGCACACGACGAGCCTGGATCTCCAGGGCAACAGCCACTCACCGGGCAGAACACGAGGCATTTACCAAATGTGTCCCCGGGGAGCGGACGCTCCTAATACAGTCTCCACCCCCCTCGTTACCTCCAGGAGGGTGTGCTGTCCTCTGTAGACCCCAGTCAGTGTATGCCTGGGGGACAGGCAGGCGTGGGGACCAGGGAGAGGCCAAGGGGTCCCTCTGTCCCCCTCAAATCACATCACAGCCTCTCACCTGTCAGCTCTTCTCTGCGGCCCGGGCTCCTCCTGCCTGCGGTCTTTCCGGTAGGCCTGCCGCTCTCTATTTTCCATGTGCACTGCCCGCGGGGTCTTAGAAGGAGGCCTGAGCCTTAGCTGGCCGCTGTCCTCTGTCCTGGGTGCTGCCCCCTGGCCCAAGCCGCTCACTTCTCAGCCCCTCAGCAGCACAGACCCTCGTATGAGACGCTCTCCAAGGGCCACGATGTGTGTGATTCCTCGGCTTAAAGGCCTGCCGATTCCCACACTCAGAGCATCTATCTTTCACACCTGGTTCCAGTGCACGCCGAGCCTTTTCTCCTCATTACTTGGGGCAGGAGCTGAAATAAATGTATGTACACATCCCTCCCTCATCGAGTACGTAAGAATAAATGAAGCTGGCAGGGCGGCCTGGTCAATTTTATCCGCAGCAAACACAGCGTAATTGCTGCCACCTTTAACCTCAGCTGCCTCTGAGCTGTGACAAGGCTGGAGGACCCGGGCCGGCCACCACGACCTTCTAATGACCTTGGCCCCCCATCACGGACCCCTGTGCCTGTCAGGATTCCGTGGAGCTTAAACATTTCCTGGGAGGCTGCCGGGCTCTCTGCAGGGGCTGTCACCGCAGTGCACAAAGCCACCTCTCCAGCAGGAGATTCCATCGGGAGCTCTGTGGGTGGGCACAGCATGTGGAAGGGCCTGAGAGCAGGCCTGAGGCCAACAAAGGACACACGTGCTTATTTTGTCTTTCGAAAATGCCTAGTACTTTCTGCCAATGTTGTTCCGAGTTCAAAATGTGATCTAGTGTCATGTGGTTGAATCTGTCACTGTATTTTAATACGGTGGCCACCAGCCATCTGCAGCCATTCCATGTAAATGGGTTGGAATGACATAACATTGAGGTTCCAGTGTGTAACAGCCACGTGGGGCTGGCGGCCACCTGACTGGATAGCGGAGACCCGTAATGTCCCCCACTCCCGCCACTCCCTCCCCTCCATCACGCAGGGTTTTGCCATGCAGTGCTGGAAGAAAGGGGGTGACTGCTGAAACCTTCAGGAGCTGTTCATTTTTGTTTGGGATAGTTTTATTTATCCCGCTTAGTCATTCATTCAAAATATAATTTAAGCCCAGCTGACGTGGCTCAGGGGTTGAGCATTGACCTATGAACCAGGAGGTCAGGCAGTTCGATTCCCGATCAGGGCACACGCCTGGGTTGTGGGCTCGATCCCCAGTAAGGGGCGTGCAGGAGGCAGCCAGTCAATGATTGTCTCTCAACCTGGATGTTTCTATCTCTTTCTTCCTTCCTCTCTGAAATAAAAAAATATATATATTTAAACATCCTATATAATAAAAGCCTAATATGCTAAGTGACTGGTCATCTGGTCATCCATTCAGCCAATCAAAGCGTAATATGCTACTGATATGCTAAGGCCTGCTCAACCGCCTGCTATGCCATGCACTGACCCTCAGGAGGCAGACAGTTGACCAGTCGACCAGTCACTATGATGTGCACTGACCACCAGGGGGCAGATGCTCTGAATGGTAGGTAAGCTTGCTGCTGGGGTCCAGCTGATTGGGACTGAGTGAGGCAGGCCAGACATACCCTGGAGCCCTCCCATGGTCCCTCCCTGGCTGGCCAACCTTCCATGTCCCTTCCCGGCCCCAATCATGCACCAGTGGTGTCTCTCAGCCTGGCCTGCACCCTCTTGCAATCCGGGACCCCCTTGGGGGATGTCAGAGAGCTGGTTCCAGCTTGATCCTGCTCAACGCAGGAGCTGGCCCCTGGTGGTAAGTGGGCTCCCACATGGGGAGCACTGCTTGGCCAGTAGCTGGGCTCATGGCTGGCAAGCACAGCTGTGGTGGTGGGAGCCTCTCCCACTTCCGAGGCAGCGCTAAGGATGTCCGACTGCTGGCAGTGGGATATCCCCCAAGGGCTCCCAGACTGCTGGCAGTGGGATATCCCCCGTGGGCTCCTGGACTGTGAGAGGGGACAGGCTGGGCTGAGGACATCCTCACTTCTGAGTACACAAATTCATGCACCGGGCCTCTAATATATATGCACCGAGTGGCCAGATTATTATGATCTCTGAACGCATAATAGTCTGGCCACTCAGTGTACTTCTCTTGAGTACCTCACTTATTTGGTATCGAAGTCATTATAAATCATGCATCTGATCAGTTTCCCCCTTTGCACTGGCTGATAGAAAGCTCAGGGGAAATAGGTGGTTGATCTCCAGCAAAAGTCTAGAATACTTTTGATACCCACTTGAGATACAGATACACTGAGTGGCCAGATTATTATGTGTTCAGATATCATCATCATCTGGCCACTCTGTGTATATATATTAATTTTAAAGTCATGGGCTAGATGTTGAAAAACTCATCCAGCCACTGAGTGCTTACCAGACCCTGTGCTGTGCATAGTGCATCTGGGCTACAGAAGGAGAAATCGAGGCCAGGGCCACACGGTGGTCAGGGCAGAGCTGGGTGCAAAAACAATCTCTTAAATGCTAACGTCTGTGTTGATCTGAGATAAGAATGGTTTCCAGGATATTTTTCTATAAAAATATTAAATTTCTGGATGAAATCATCATCACTTATGAGATGTGATTGAGGTTGTGTGTTTATGAGTTGTGGAAATAAGTCTCTTTCATAATGAGAACCTAGAATTGTAATGTAAGGGTCTTGTAAAAACCAAGTTAAGACAAAGGACAACGGGGGTGGGGGTATGGGGGAGGGAAAAACCAAAGAGCTTCAGTGGAACCTTCTTTCTCAAACTCATTTCACCCAGAAGGCTGTTCAAAAACCGAATCATTTTTCCCCCATTAGAAATAATGTAAATTGAATTAATCCGTTCCAGACTTCCAAATGACTCCCTAGGTTAACCTTTCCTTTTGTACAGCCCATGTCTCATCTACTGCCTAACCGATAAATAAACACATTAAAACAAAAAGGAACATGTAATGTAAATGAACATTTAACAAAAAGGAAAGGAAGTGGACATTAAGAAATGAAAATTTAATAATAATAATAATAATAAGCAGCAGCACACAGGAAAATATCCACAGCACAGCGCCCTGAGATTTTAACAGCTAAACTGACTCATCCTCGCGCATCCTCTCTCCTTTCTTTGTTCCCTGAGAGATTCTACAGGCATAGCTTGAAAGTGAAGGGTTCAAGATGGGAGACGTTCAAGAAACGAGGTTTATTCTGACTTTCTATCCCTCTCTCTTCCTCTCTGTAAAAAAAATCAATAAAAATATATATTTTTTAAAAATGCCGAATCCAGTTTGGCTCAGTGGATAGAGCGTTGGCCTGCAGACTGAAAGGTCCCAGGTTCAGTTCTGGTCAAGGGCATGTACCTTGGTTGCAGGCACATCTATAGTGGGGGCTGTGCAGGAGGCAGCTGATCGATGTTTCTCTCTCATCGATGTTTCTGACTTTCTATCCCTCTCCCTTCCTCTCTGTAAAAAATCAATAAAATATTTAAAAAAAGAAAAGAGATTTGACTGTTAAACACAAGGGTGAGCCTTCAGCCCATGGCCTGAAGGATAGATCCCCAGTTGAATTTCGGTCAAGGGCACATACCTCGGTTGCAGGCTTGATCCTCAGCCCCCTGGCCTGGTCGGGGTGCGTGGGGGACGCAACCAATCGATGTGTCTCTCACATCAATGTTTCTCTCTCTGTCTCTCCTCCTCCCCTCCACTCTCTCTAAAAATCGATGGAAAAATGTCCCTGGGTGAGGATTAATAAAACAAAAAAACAAAAGATGAGTATGAGAGGTTCAGTACATGTGCTTGAGCTGTGTGTCCGTGGTCCTCTGCGTGAAGCTGCTGTGGGTTTCCGTGTGGCCGAGCAGCCGCCGTTCCAGAGGGATGGGGTGTTGGTTGGGTACTGGCTGTGCACCTGCTGCCACCGGGGAGCTGTTCGGCCGAGAGCAAGAATTGGATAAAAGGCCATCGCTGGCTTGGCTCGGTGGATAAAGCATCAGCCTGTGGACTGAGGGGTGCCAGGTTCCATTCCAGCCAAGGGCACATGCCTGGCTTTCAGGCTTGATCCCCAGTAGGGGGTGTGCAGGAGGCAGCTGATCAGTGATTCTCTCTCCTCATTGACGTTCCTCTCCTTCTCCCTTCCTCTCTGAAACCAACAAACAAATAGAAAAGAATCGCACGCAGACAGACGGTCTGTCCCTGGGCAGCGCACCGTAGTGATGATTCGGGTGTGGAGGCTGCCTGCTTTCCATCTGGGAAACACACTCCGGCTGCAGGGAGGCGGACAGCTCGCCTACCAACGAAGCCGCGTGTTAAATAAAAGGCATCATACGTCCTGTGGCCAGGCCTGCATGTGTCCAAACAGAGGAAACGGGCTGCTATGGAGGAAGCATAACTCAGCTCCCAGGACGACTGTTGAGCCACATGTGAAATTGCTTCTGGTAATTACAATGGTGCCGCCATGCTGCCGTCCTGGCTCCATGCAAGGCCCTAGAAACCCCCACGCCCTGAATGGCCCTCAGGCCTGCTCCAGTGACATCACCGCTGACATGTCACCATCTGAAATAAACAATGCCGCCCGGCCAGGGTGGCCCAGTGGGTGAGCATCGACCTATGAAGCGGGAGTCACGATTCCTTTCCCAGTCAGGACACACGCCCGGGTCGCAGGCTCCCTGCCCAGGGTGGGGTGCGCAGGAGGCAGCTGGTCAATGATTCTCTCTCGTCATGGATGTTTCTCTCTCTCTCCCTCTCTCTTCCTCTCTGACATCAATAAAAACACATATTTAAAAACAATAAAATGGACAGATACTGGGAGAGCCCAGGCATTCCAGGACCCTCATTTTGTGCAGACATCTCGGGCGTCCTTGGGCTCAGCACCGCGTGGGGTGGGTCCGTTCTCCCAGCGGCCATGTCTGTGCCTCTGTCCTGTCTGAGCCAGAAGGACAGGTCCGGGCGGGGAAGCAGCAGGAGCAAAGCGAAAGGGAAGTGAAGTTGGCAGTAAGCAACATGTTTGTTTTTTAAAAAATATATTTTATTGATTTATACAGAGAGGAAGGGAGAGGGATAGAGAGTCAGAAACATCGATGAGAGAGAAACATCGATCAGCTGCCTTCTGCACACCCCCCCACTGGGGATGTGCCCGCAACCAAGGTATGTATCCTTGACTGGAATCGAACCTGGGACCTTTCAGTCCACAGGTTGACGCTTTACCCACTGAGCCAAACCAGTCAGGGCACAACCAATGTGTTTCTTTTCGCACCTCTGTCCTCTGTGATAGTTACATGGCCAGTTATGGGATACCCCTGAGCCATGGCGGTGGGGATACCAGAATATGTGGCGCTGTTGGCACAGCCCATGGATAGAAGGTGAGGCCGGAGAGAGAGGCCCTGGAGTTACTTATCTTTGCTGAGAAGGGGTGACAGGGGTTAACATGGGCGCAGAGCGAGGGCGAATTCTCACCCAGCGGTTTCTCCACAGGAGCCCTGGGGCATTTGGGGTCTGGGTCATGTCTGTTTGGGGCGGGGGAGGGTACCCAGGGCTGTGTGTCTATGCGGCTGCAGCCCTGCCCCCCTCCCACCAACTGCCAATAGCCTCGCCCCAGTCCTGACAGTCAGGAATGCCCTTCCCAGGCTCTCCCCACTGAGAGCCACTCCTGTGTCCTGCGAGCACCCTGGGGTGACACAGCGGGGAGAAGCAAAGGCTTCGCTGTCTCCTCCTGTGAGACCCCAGGAGGGCCACCCCGGCATTGACCAAAGGGGCCAGAGACGCCCACGGGGAAGGCGTGGGCTGTGAGGACGGGACTGAGACTGGGAGGGTGTGGATGCTCAGGTGTGGGTGTGGGTCGGGCCTGGACTGGATGTCTCTTGCCTGCAGGCTGCCCTCCCCTGCCAGGCAAGGTGCCTGAGCACGCGGGCCGGATGGGGAAGCAGCTCCGAGTCTGTTTAGTCAGAAGCCAGGGTGAGGGAGGGCGGGGCGCACGCCGCTCTGGAGCCGGCAAAGCAGTGAAAACAGGAGTGGTCACCCGAGAAAGTGGTTTTGAAACCACGGGGAGAGCCGGCAGATTTCCACTCGGCTCCACCTCTGACTCTCCTGTGAGTCCCGGGGCGGAGGGGAGGAGCTGCGGGGAGACACCAGCCCAGACATCAGACACTCCAGGCCCTTCAATCGGAGAGAAACTAAGGGGAATGGGCCTTCTCACCTGCCACTCGCAGCTCATTTGCCCCCTAACCAGGGGCGCAGGTCCTCCGGACATGGTGGGGCCCCGGGTGGCAGACAGGGGCGTTGCCACAATATCAGGGGCACCTGTGCAGCTCCCGGGTGGCCACCACGCCTACCTGGTTAGGACCTTCCTGCTGAGGGGCCCCTCTGTCCCCGGGGGTGTCTGCTGAGTATCAGAGCCCTGACCCCCACGTGCGGGGGACCATGTCTCTGCTCCATGACCAGCTCCTTCCTGTTCTGGTCCATTATCTGGTTTGGACCCCTGAGTCAGGCAGACAATAAGATTCCCTTGACCTTAAACTTCAACTTAATCCAACTTAAAATGCGGCATGAGGTGGAGGGTAAAGGTCACGGGCGCTTCCTCACCTGATGGCCAGGTTCTCAGGAGCCTGGACTGTCTTGGGGAGTCGACCTGCGTTGTTTCATCATTGTGGAAGGACTCATTTGTAATGAGACATCGTATCACGGGACATTAAAACAAGGACACGGTGAAAAGGGTTTGATCAAGAAAACAGCGGACGGGGGAAGACCGACCTGCCGCCCAGCCACATGTTTTCATCAAGGCTCCGCCCCCTGGAGATGGCCCAAATTCTCCTGAAAATTCAGTGGTTTTTGTAGCGATGTGAAAATCAGACAGTACTTTCAGACAAAAGGCAGCAGAATATCTTTGAGATGCAAAGCAACGTAACTGTGTAGCACTTACGGGTTTGAGTCCAGGAGAAGGTTCGTGTCGCTCAGCTGGCCTTCGTCCCATATCCCGGACCAGCTCAGACTTCATCTCACAGGCCTGGCCTCGGGTTTCTTTTAGACGCTATAAAGTTTATGAGAGGGTTGAAGGGGGCATTGGGGAAGAGTCGAACCATGGATGCCTGTCGGAACGAGATGATTGGATGTTTCTTACTCCCGAGCCCACTGCGCACGCAGCGAGGTTTATTATACAAACACAGCGCCCTTGGCTGTGAGCTGGGAGCCCCAGGCCCTCCCTACCCCAGATGTGATGGGACCGATAGGAGCAGAGCCAGGGAAACGGGGAAGGGCTGAAACTAGAGCCAGCCCCAGCCTCTGTTTTGTTGGGAAGCGTTTGTAAGATTGAGACTGACCGTGATGACCATATGGGTGAGTCTCTGGACCCGTGGTCAGCAAACTGCGGCTCTCGAGACACATGCGGCTCTTTGGCCCCTTGAGTGTGGTGGCTCTTCCACAAAATGCCACGGCCTGGGCGAGTCTATGTTGAAGAAGTGGCATTAGAAGAAGTTTAAGTTTAAAGAATTTGGGTCTCCAAAGAAATTTCAGTCGTTGTCCTGTTGATGTTTGGCTCTGTGGACTGATGAGTTTGCCGACCGCTGCTCTGGACAAATACATTTCTTGCCTAATTTGTTGACTGTGAAGAGCTCCCTCCGATGGTGGAACCCAGGTTCCTGATGATGTGTCCTCCTTCCGGGCCATGAGTGAGGGTGGAATGTGAGAGCAGGTCCCCTGGCTGACGATGGTGAGGGGGTTCAGGAGTGAGTTAGGGTGTCATGCCCGGCCAGTGTAGCTCAGTGGTTGAGCATTATCCTGTGAACCAAGAGGTCATTGGTTGGATCCTCAATCAGGGCACATGCCTGGGTTGCGGGGTCAATCCCCATTGCGGGTGGGGGGGGGTGTATAGGAGACAGCCCATTGATGTTCCTCTCTCATCCATGCTTCTCTCTCTCCTCCCTTTTCTCTAAAATCAATAAAAACGTATTTTAAAAAAGATAAGATGTTGTGGACACATAAAATATTAGAGGCCTGGTACACAAAATTTGTGCACTTGTGGGGGTGGGCGGGGCTCTCAGCCCAGTCTGCACCCTCTGGAAGTCTGGGACCCTTTGGGGGATGTCCACCTGCTGGCTTAGGCCCAACTGACAGACATCCTTCTGGAAGTCTGGAACCCCTCGTTCCTTACTGCCCGCCTGCACTGGAGGTGGGAGAGCCTCTTGCCACTGTCACTGCACTTGCCAGCGGTGACCCCGGCTTCTGGCTGAACAATGCTCCCCCTGTGGGAACGCTTGACCACCAGGGGGCAGCTCCTATGTTAAGTGTCTGCCCCCTAGTGGTGAGTGTGTATTATAATGACCAGTCATTCTGCCAATTGGCCGATTTGCACGTTAGGGTTTTATGATATAGGATGTGCCCTCTTGACTGCCCTCCCTAAGACGTGGAGAGAGTTTCAGCTGCATTCGGAGCCCACAGCTTGCTGAAGCAGCCACATAGCTGATTAGATGTGTTTTTTAAATGAAGGAAACAATGATGCAATCAGATAATGTATTTATCTCGGATTTTCTTACTCCCTTCCTGCTCTCTCTGTCTGCCTACCTGGGGGTAAAGGGATGAGTGTGAGCAGCTCCCCTATCTCGTGCCCATCTCGTGCCATCCATCTGTACTTGAGGTGGCCTTGGACGCCCGCCAGAGTGCGTGGATACCCTTCTGTCAATTACAAACGTGCCAGACCCCCAAAGCACTGGGGAAGGAGAGCAATTATTAGAAGAAACCCCAGGGAACAGGCGCAGTGTCATCCCTGACTTGCTGGGCGACCTTTAGGAAATTAGATGTGTAAACGAGGGGGTGGCTGGTTCTGTGGGTCATTCATGCAAATGAGCAGGATCCCCGAAGATGGGAGGAATTAGGGCAAGGAGAATTCCAGAGAAACCTACGTTTGTTCACAAAAGAGTTGTCTTCTGAAACAAAGAGAACCGAACCCCAGTCGTGACTGAAGTTCTTTCCTGGATGCTGGTGGTCATTTCTGACCTCTGTCTATCCCACACTCCTCATTCCTGCCAGAAACCCGTGTCTCTACCACCCTTTCTTCCATTATAGGGGGGGGGGGCGGAGCATTGGTGGTTTTATAGAATAAGTTCTGAAATTCCCAATCCCAACGCCCCAAAAGCATGTGCTTTCCCTCAGACACAGTTGCTGTGGGCATGAGAGTGAGAACAGAAGCGAGAACGCGAATGAGGCCTTTGTACTGCCCCAAGGTGGGGCCATGCCTTTGCTCTGATGAGGTCCTTCCCCCTTCCCCCAGAGGCTGTCTTTTCTTTTTTCTTTTCAAATATATTTTATTGGTTTCAGCGAGGAAAGGCGAGGAAGAGAGAAACATCAGGGATGAGAGAGAATCATCAATCAGCTGACTCCTGCACACCCCACACTGCGGATGGAGCCTGCAACCCAGGCACGTGCCCCGACCGGGAATCGAACTGTGACCTCCTGGTTCATAGGCTGAGGCCTAACCACTGAGCCATGCCAGCCGGGCATGGGAGGCCTGTTTTATTCTGAGCAGGTATTAAAAGGGGGGATTTATTTTATTTTTTATTTTTTGCCACTGTATTATCCTTTTTCAGAGTCTGTGCTGGTAGGAGATACTTTGAGCTATGGGAAGAGTTGGGTATGAAAAAAGCCAGCGTGAATGGAGCACCGCCTGTGTGTTGACTGCTTTCTTTGGCACCTTGTAAATCAATGTATCATTTAATGAGCAACAAAGTAACTCAATCCAAATAGGAAGTGAGCGGTACTGGCTGTAGGTCTCTACCATGGACAGAGCCTGTCTGGGCCTCACAGTTCTCAAAGGGTCTTGACAAGGTTAAAATAAATGATGAGAAATCCTGGGCGGTAGAGCAGGCAGTATTGTAGAGTTCCAGGTGCCACTATTTCCAACCTCGGTCCTTCATGTTTTTGCTGGAGCACTTTAACGCCCCCTGACGCCACCCCTGAGGAGCACCAGGCCCACGGGTGGAAGGGCATGGCCCCGGGGAGACTGTCCTCTCTCCAGGTGCCGGCAGGTTTGGGGGTCTCCAGGCCACCTCTGTTTCTGAACAACTGCCTATAGAAGTAGGAAGTGCCCCTGATCTCTGCTCCTATGTGCCTCCCTCTCTCTGCCCCGCCCTGTGTTTATAGTTTGGAGGTAAGAGCACCCGTAGGTGGGATCCTGGTATGTCTGCTCCCTTTTCTCCCTGCCTGGGACTGTGCACAAAGCACAAGTGACGCCTGACCGGTGAGGCTCAGCGGTTGAGGGTCAATCTTATGAACCAGGAGGTCACGGTTTGATTCCAAGGTGCCAGGGTCCTTGTTCCCAGCCTTACAAAGGGTTCAGAATTCTGGAGAAAGAGCTGCAGGTGGATGATTAAGGAGTCTGTGGACAAAAGATAGTTTGGAAAGGCATTGGGAGTCATGACCAGGCATTTGCCGGTCATGCCCATTGCCCCGTCTGGCATCTAGCACCATATGATGTCACTAATCCACATTGTCTGCCCTCATCCCAGCACTCACAGGCCAGGCACTGCCCACCTGGGGGGCTCTGGACCCCACACCCAAGGTCATCAGCACAGAGAGGACACCACACCCAGAGTCATCACGACAGAGAGGACTGTGGAGGGACAGGCCAACCCCTACCGGGGTCGCACTGGCTGGGAGGACATCCCTTTCCTCTCACACAAAGCATTTTAGTTCCTGGTGTCATTTTTTCTTTTTTTTAAGTAAAATCCTCTTTTTGAATCTCCAAATTTCCAAAGGCATAAAAGACAGATTTCATCAAGCTAATTGGCATTTCTTTATGGCTAATTACTTAGGGGATTCATTTAACTTCCGGAGCAGACGTTAACGGAATTTTAATTTTATCAGATTCCACTCCAAAACGGATTACACAGGCGCTTGAAACCGAGCACGGGGCCGGCGCCTGCTGGCGCAGGGGGCCGCAGTCCGTGTGGTTGAACAATTGATTTTCCGTATTATCCTCGGGTCCCCGGGTGCTGTGTGTAAATATATCGCGGCGAGATATCGAACCAGCGAGAAAAATAATTGAATTTTATAGAAATTCCCCGGGGAGGTCAGCCTCTGTGACAGCCATTAAAATTCAGGGATTCCAAAGCAGCCAGACGTATATTACCGCTGTCCTTAAACTGAGAGAATAACATACCACACTGTGGGAGACGCTAATACAAAGGATTTTATAATTTAAAATATATATATATTGAAACAGCCACTAATTTACAGAGAGGTTTCAGGCATAACCTGTTTCCCCGAAAATAAGACCTACTCGCTGTAATATAAGGCATCCCCCCCAAAATAAGATCTAGTGCATCTTTGGGAGCAATAATTAATATAAGACACTGTCTTATTTTCGGGGAAACAGGGTAGTGACCCAGCCCTTGTTTTTCCTAAAGCCTGTGAGGCAATGGAACTGTCCAGTATCCTGTGAACAAAGATGGCTGCATGCCTGCCCCCCACCATGCAGCCCTCAGGATGGAAATCAGAACTAATGCATGACCTCCATCTAGTCCTCAACCCCCATGGCATTTCACCCACTGTCCCCATAAGGACCTTCATGGCAAAGGGCCATGTCGGGTGTGACTGGGAGAGCCTCTGGTTTGGAGCAGTTGCCGGTGTCCCTGAAACACATGACTCGGACCCTTTGGAAGGCCCAGGCCGGTGACTGTCCAGACCGTCCCCGGCTGGAGTGTGCTCCTCCCAGCAGACTGGGATGTCAGGGCCGGACACTGTTCTCGCCCATCCCTACTGAGCAAGCGGTTCCTGTTTATCGCATTCTGCTCCCTCACCTTGATTAAGAAATTGGTCTGCCAAGCTTCCCCACCTAAGGGTCCTCTTTTTCTCCTTGTCATTAAATCGTTATTTTACTGGGAGGCACTTAGAAAATACATGATAGTCTGTTTATCATTCAACTTTTAATTCATGAACTGTGTCTGTACTGGGCTGCATGGAACCTTCTTTGTTCAAGGCCTCAGCCTTTGCTGTTGATTTATTTGTTGTTTGGAGCTCATTTCCCAGTGGGATTTCCTTGAGCTGGCTCCGCCTCTCTGGCCCCGCCCCCTCTGGCCCCGCCCCCTCTGGCCCTGCTTCAGCCATGGTTGAGAGCTCCCCTGCTCTCTGACTTAGCTGGGTGGTCCAGCCTCACGTGGTGCATTGTTCTTTTCCTCCTTCTGCCCTGGGACCAGCCCTTTCTCCAGATGGAAGTGAGAGGATAAGAATATACAGTCTTTCCACCTAATGCCAGTGGTCGGCAAACTGCGGCTCACAAGCCAGATGCGGCAAGCAAGCCTAGCTGCTGTTTGCCGCTCTGTTGATCAATGAGTTTGCCAACCAATGACCTAATGTATCATGCCATTTAGCCCATGCTTTTCGCTTTATTTTTAAAGCAAAGATAAATCAAGGAAATAATTATCTTTTCAATGTTAATGGCTATTGCAAGGAGAACAGTAGTAAGGAGGGAAAACACAGGTGAATTCCGTCACAATGCATGATATTTCCAGATTGGTTCCTAAAGGGTTAACAGCAAATCCTTTTTCTGCACTGCTGTGCTCACCGGTGGTGGTAAATGTGGCTTTAATCGGGAAGGACCCCATGCAAAGCGAGCCGGCTTCTGGCCAGAATGAGTCCCGTGGCCACAGCCACCCCGGAGCACCAAGTGACAGTAGTCAAACCCCAGGCCATTAGGCAGAAGCTGGTGGCCTGTGTAAGCCGTGCAAATCCTGAGCCCAGTCAGGACACTCCAAGAGCAGAAAAGGTTCTTGAGAACAGCCAATCACAGCCAGTCACCAGGCTTTCCCAAAGGAGGCAGCTGAGGAAGCCACAGCCAATGAAATTCTCCGTTTTGCTTCAGCATCTTCTCTGTAACCTCCTGGACTGGCTTCTGGGTGGAGCGATCAGAACCACCTGTGGTTGGACACGGCCCTGTTCCAGTCAATGCATCCTCAAACTCCTGAGGGGAAAAAATGGTCTTTGCCTCAGTTTACCTTCTAGCAGTTCTCACACCTTGTTTGCAAGCAGTGTTTATCACAAAGGATATTTCTGTTTCCTGGAGGGAAATTATGCCCCCCCCCCCCAATAGGAATTTTAGTGAAATATTTGTCAGTGACATGGACTGAACATGTTTATTTTATTTGAGGGGTAGGACAAGAGAAAGAAAGGCAAACTCTTGCCATTTTAAGGATTTTGTCCAGTGTTTCCATCCATCTTCTGTATAATTTCCTGCTGGACTCGGAAAAAGTAGAAGATAAACTCATATTGCTGTTGCTGTTATAATGACTCAAATTTCTTCTATTTGGTATTCATTAGTTATACACAATGGATGAGATGCTGTTGGGCACTTTACTTGTCTTAACTCATTTAACTATCCTAACAACCTTGTGATACAGGATTCATTATTATTCCCATCCTACAGGTGAGAGAAATTAAGGAGTCAGGCTCAAAGCACCGAATGCCTTGCCCAAAGGCCGTGTGAGGCAAAATCAGACAGTCTATGTCCAGAGCGTTCTTATACTCTATCACTTCTCTAGATGAACATTGGGACATTTTCACAAAAGAAATGTTCTATTTTCCTTCATATTTTTTCCCTCTCATTCCTTCTCCCTGGCCCAGCCCTCTCTGCCTCCCAGGGGCATGTGCCTGCGTGTAGACGTGGGTGACATTTATAGCTTGAGACATAACGCCGTCTATTTGCCGGTCAGTGGGACGTGAAGTCAGCCATTGTCTTGGTCTGGCGGCTGGGACACAGGTGATCACGTTGCAGATAGAGTGGCACCGAATTCATGGGCACATGACTGAGTAGGCACAGGGAAGAGGGCACCCTATGAGCTGGCTGTCTTCAATCTGGGCAGGGGCCTCTGCTGTGAGGAGTCAGGTTAGTGGCATCAGCTGCTCTCTGTGTTTTATGAAGGATTGCCTCTGCATAGTTCTTTCATTTTTTATACGTATCCAATCGAATAAAAGGGTGATATGAAAAGTAACCCTCACTCCGTCATAAAGATGGCAGCACCCATAGCCACAAGACGGTGGCACCCAGGCCTCTCAGCCCTGCTGGGGAGCGGGAGGGCAGGGTACTGAGAGTGGGCAGGGTGAGCGGCCTGGTGGAATGCTTGCTTTGTCACTGGGCCAACGAGGCAAGTATTCCACCCCACTGGCCAGGCAGGGCATGGATGGGGCTCTGGACCATGGAGCGCCTCTGGACACTAGGCCCGGCAGAGAGGCTACTGGTGCACGGATTTGTACACAGGGCTACTAGTCTTCACATAACCATGGACACAGACAATAGTGCGGTGAAGGCCTAGGGGTGTGGTATAGTGTTGGGGGGGGGGCTCAATGAGGGATGGGGACATCTGTAATACTTTCTTTTTTAAAAATATATTTTATTGATTTTTCACAGAGAGGAAGGGAGAGGGATAGAAATTCAGAAACATCGATGAGAGAGAAACATCGATCAGCTGCCTCTTGCACACCCTCTACTGGGGTTGTGCCTGCAGCCAAGGTACATACCCTTGACCAGAATCGAACCTGGGACCTCTCAGTCTGCAGGCCGACGCTCTGTCCACTGAGCCAAACCGGTTTCGGCAACATCTGTAATACTTTCAACAATAAAGATAAATTTATAAAAACAAAAAAAATTTATGAATTTTTAAGGTTATTTTATTTTTTTAGAGCATGTTTAAATCAAAATTAAGATGAGAGAACAGAGATTTCCTATGTAGCCATCCCCCACACATATGTGTAATTTATCTGCTTTTACTGTTTTATATTGATTGTGGTGACATCGGTCAGTATATCAGTTTCAGGTGTGGGTTTCTCGATTATAAGAGTTACACAATTTGTCTAGGAAGAACCTGCAGTGACCCATGGTAATCCCACTCGGTCCCTGTTCACCTCAGGCTCACTCTCTATGTGTATAGCCAATGGGCTTGGACAGGTTGGTGATCACATGTACTTGCTATTACTGCGTCACACAAGAGAATTTCCCCAGCGCTCAGAACCTCTGCTCTCGCCCATCCTCTCCCTGCTCCTCACACATCGCAGCCACGATCTTCCACAGTCTCCACAGTTTTGCCTTTTCCAGGAGTTGCAGTTGCACCTGTAGCCATTGAGATCAACTTCTGCATATGCTTGTAGGTTTCCTCCACATCGGTTCAGGCCTGAGAGCGAATTTCTCTTTAGTGCTGAATAGTATGGACCGCAGTTGATTACCCAGTCACCTGGTGAAGGTCACCCTAGTGGCCTCCATGTTTCGGTCATTATGACTGTGTGGGCTTGTAGGTAGAGCAGGGTTTCCATCTCCTTTGGGTAAATACCAAGGAGCATGATTGCTGAGTGTGGTTCCGAGTATATTTCTTTTCCTAAGAAACCTCCAAACTGCCCTCCTTCTTGTATCTTTGTAATGCATGATGTGGGGATCCCTTTCACATCCTGCGTGGTTCAGGGTTCTGGTTCAGGGTTCAGGTTCTGGAGAAGGCCGCACACGAATGAAAGAGACTAGAAAAGTATTAATTTAGGAATATTGGGGGCCAGGTGGCAGCCCACCTCTAGGGGGAGGACTACACCCCACTCTGGCCTTGCTATCCCCTTTTATTAAGCCTACGGGATACACTCATAGCCTTTAGGCAGGAAATTCCAATAGCCATTCAGCAAGAATTTGCATAGGACTTACCAGGTGGAAGTTGCTTCAACTACCAATGTCTCAACTAAACAGTGAGTGATTAGCTCTGACCTTTCAGGGCATTTAAGGTCAACCAGACTTCTGGGTTACCTGTCCACATCTCTCTATTAGTTGAGACAATGATTGGTTTCAGGCAGTGTGACTTTGTAATTATACAAATAGTGCAACAGTGTGTCCCTGTCTCGCAAACAGGAGGCATGGCAAGGTAGGGATGGAGGACGGAATCCCGTCCTGGTATCTGATTGGTCCTGAGCGGATACACGGTGAAGTCCTTCCCGTTGCTGTCGGGTGTCTGTGGCCCTCCGGCCCTGGGTGTGATTTTACAGCTAAAGGAAAAGCCTTCTGGTTGAGGAGCCGGCAATAGTTAAGGGCGATCTGGCAGGCCGCACCGTTTGAGCTTCGGGTTAGCTCTGAAACAGCATCCCTGTGAGTTTTTCTCCTGTCAGTGCCCTCAGACAAAGAGGGGGAGGGAGGAATCTGTTTTCTGCTCAGGAATCTGAGCTGTGCTCAGCCCGGGCGGGGATGTCAGCGAGGGCTTCTGGGAGACGTCTTCTGATATGTTCGCATCGGTGCTTCCAAATCCTCCTGTTCCCCCGGAGCTGATTCCCTCGCACAGGCCCCTGGGAACTCTGGGGAGGGCTCCTGGGCCTCTTACAGCCAAAGGATTGCAGTTCCTGTGAAAAGCTGGATGGGTGTTGGCAGGCTGGGTATTACCAAAAGCTATTTCTGCTTTTGGATCAAAACAGGGACATTTTATTCATTCAGTTGGGAAGGGAAGGCTTCATTACCCTGCTGTTATGAAAATGAGCAAAACCACCTCTTTCCCTACAATCCAGTCTCCTAGAGGTTCTCATTTAGAATAACAAAAGGCCCGCTCAGTGGTTGAGCTTCAACCCATGAACCAAGAGGCAGCCTGTTTGATTCTTAGACAGGAGGGCACATGCCCGGGTTGTGGGCTTGAGACTCAACAGGGGGTGTGCAGGAGGCCGCCGATCCATGATTCTCTCTCATCGTTGATGTTTCTGTCTCTCTCTCCTGTCTTCCTCTCTCTCCAAATATCAATAAAGACATTTTTAATAAAAGAAGAAAAGAGCTCTGTGGTGGGGCCGCAGCAAACAGGACTGGTTCCCGCCCTGTGTGCCCGGTGACCTACCCAAGGGCGGGTGTAACAGTGTGAAGGCTGAGCTCAGTGGCTGTTTACGCATTTACCAGCAAGAACCTGTTAGTTTAAAAAAACTCTCCTGCCCTAACTGGTGTGGCTCAGTGGATAAAGCCTTGACCTATGTACTCAAGGGACCCAGGTTCAATTCTGGTCAAGGGCCTGTACCTTGGTTGCTAGCCCATTCTCAGTAGGGGGTGTGCAGGAGGCAGCTGATCATTGTTTCCAACTCTCTATCCCTCTTCCTTCCTCTCTGTACAAAAATCAAAATATATATTTTTAAAAAGACTCTTCCATTTCCAGAGCCGTCTTTCCCCTCTGTCCTTCATCCATTTTGAGTCAATAGGATTATGAAAATAGCTAACAGGCTTTAAGCTCCGAGGATGTGCCTTGTCACAGACTGACAGGAGTAAATCCACTTAATCCTGAAACGGCTCTTGTTTGAGGAGCAGTGTTATCGCTCCCCTCCCTCCTTTCCTCTCCCCTCCTCTCCCCGGTGCTGAAAAGGAGGTACCTGGCAATCAAGTCACCTGGCCGGGTCACCCCGAGTAATTATCAGGAAGGAGTACAGCTCACCCCAGTCTTGCTCTTGACTTCAAGCAACGTGCATTATGCATCAAACAAATATTTAATGAGCTCAGTTGCTGTTTTCTGCACAGGGGCTGGGGAGTACAACTGTTAAACTCCTCAGGCAGGACTCTGTTCAGAACTCTCTGTCAGTAGAATCACTTTCTTTCTTTAGACCAGTGGTCGGCAAACTGCGGCTCAAGAGCCACATGGGGCTCTCTGGCCCCTTGAGGGTAGCTCTTCCACAAAATACCACGGCCTGGGCAAGTCTGTGTTGAAGAAGTGGCATTAGAAAAAGTTTAAGTTTAAAAATGTGGCTCTCAAAAGAAATTTAGTCGTTGTACAGTTGATATTTGGCTCTGTGGACTGATGAGTTTGCCGACCACTGCTCTAGACCATGTACCTGCGTCTCTGTGAGGTGAATTGCTGCACTTCTCAACAACACGACAGGAAAGGGCGTGGTTTTGGGAGAACTCATTTTACAGGTGCTTGGGGACAGTGGAGGGCGGATACGGGTCTGATCCACCTTCCTCTCTCTTCCCAGTGCTCATGTCTTTGGAAGGGGTTGGTCTCCAAAGCCAATGACTGGGATGTGATTCAAGAAAAGTCGGGGTGCCACTCTGGGGGCAGAGTTCTGGAGAAGCCACAATGCGAGGGGAAGGTAACGGAGCTGCTGGGAATGGCCATATTGAATGTCTCTGATATCTCGACCACCCAGCTGGCCTGGCCGGGGCCGTTCCTCAGAGAGTAGCCCCTTCTTCCTGGGATAGTTCTGGTTCTTTTAAAATACCCCGTAAGTGAAGCCACGCACCCCCTGTCACTGCTGCCTGGGTGGAGGAACCCGCAGCTGGCCTCCACTCTCCCTTCCTCCTGGGTCCACACCCTGTGAGACCGCTTTCCACATGGGTGGGACCTGTCACCTCCAGCCAAAGGCATCCGGCAGAGGAGATGGGTGTTTTTGAGATGTTCCTCTTTCATATCCCATCTGCAATGTGGTCTCCTAATCTATACGAATAAAAGGGTAATATGCTAATTAGACTAGGAGACCATCTGGAAGATCTTCCGGATGACCTTCCGAACAAAGCCATGGTGGCGGGGCCGGGGCAGAGGCGGTTAGGGGAGGGCAGTTGGGGGTGAGCAGGCTGGAAGTAGGGGGTACTTGGAGGCAATCAGGCTGGCTGCAGGGGGGCAGTTGGGGGTGAGAAGACTGGCAGGCAGAGTGATTAGGGGCGATCAGGCAGGGAGCAATTAGGAGCCAGGATTCCCAGATTGCGAGAGGGATGTTTGACTGCCTGCTGGTTTAGGCCTGGTGGGATTGGGCCTAAACCGGCAGTCGGACATCCCTCTCAAGGTCCCAGATTGGAGAGGGTGCAGGCCGGGATGAAGGACATCCACCTACCCTGTACACGAAGGTCATGCACCAGGCCACTAATGAACATATAAAGTTGAAATACTATTGGAAAATCTAACAGAATTTACACAGTCCCAATTGCAATGGAAGTCATTTCCCTTTTAACAATTGACCCATCAAGTTGACTGTATAAATGAGTCGAGAAAGTGAATATGAATAATGTAATTAATAACCTTCATAGAATGAATAAGAATATCTCGGTTTTTAAGCTTTACAGAGACATATTTCTTTAAAAGAAAATCTATTAATTTAAAATATTTTTTATTGATTTCAGAGAGGAAGGGAGAAGGGAAGAGAGGGAGGGAGAGAGAGAGAGAGAGAGAGAGAGAGAGAGAGAGAGAGAGAAACATCAGTGATGAAAGAGAATCATTGATTGGCTGCTGGTCGGACCTTAAGAGACATGTTTTTAAACACATGAACTATTAACAAACTGTGCTCGCCAAAACCGGTTTGGCTCAGTGGGTAGAGCGTCGGCCTGTGGACTGAAAGGTCCCAGGTTCGATTCCCGGTCAAGGGCATGTATAGTGGCTGCGGGCACATCTCCAGCAGGGGGTGTGCAAGAGGCAGCTGATGGATATTTCTCTCCCATCGATGTTTCTGACTTTCTATCCCTCTCCCTTCCTCTCTGTGAAAAATCAATAAAATATATATTTAAAAAATAAACTGTGCTCTTGTTGTATAGGGTCAAAAAGGAAAATGTCATAGTCTCCAAGCAGAAATTATACAGCTTAAATAATTCAATCAAGAGGAAATAAAGATAGATAACTGAGAATTAAATAATAGCCAAGCATTAGGCGTTGAAAGATTATGCTAAGCACACACTCCTTACTAAGTTTTTTTAAAAAAGAGAAAATTATATGTATGGATGAAAAAATTACAAAGAAATTAAATCCAGGAGGCAGGAGAACATCCTCAGGAAAATCAAATGCAGGAAGGTGCATTAATTCGGGGGCAGCACATATTAATCACGCTCTGACACGGGCACCCCCAGATCCGGGAGGCTCCGGCTGCACATGGACACGCCAGCGGGTGGCCGCTGCCACGTTTTTGTGAGATTCCGGCATTTTGCTGAGCTGGTGTCTGTGCAGTGACCCCTCAGCTGGGTGTATTTCAGTGTGTGTGACATTTTAACAGCCAACTGCGAGGAACGCTAAGAAAGCGAGTGTCTCGTGTGTAAATGACCTTGAGCCCCTGGGATTTCACTGTTGCAGACCTTCATTATCAGTCATGAAAATGAGCATGCAGAAGGAATTTGGAGAACCAATTATTCTTAACTGGGATGATTGTCCATTGGAAAATGAATTTTTAAAACTCATTGTTCTAAAGCAGTGTGCACGGCCGCCTTCCCTTTCCGGAAACGTCCTGCTCAGGGCCTCTTTCCCCTCCTGAAGGAGCCGCATCGCGTCCCCTGTAAAATATTTGCCCACGACTATCTCTGTATAGATGGTTCTCAGCATTTACGTTTCCCTGAAGCCGCAGTGTTCATCACACCCGTTGAGGTTTCTATTACCCTGTAGCAAAGCAATTTATCACAGTCCTACATCAGCAACTTCTCCGATTATTAAAATTCCCCGGCCGAGGTGTGCGCGGCAGCCACCGAGCTGCCGTATAATGAATTTTCTTTATTATCTGACCCGGGGTGCGGGGAAACTATATATTAAGGCGTGTGATTGAAAACAGGGAGAAGATGCAGGCCCCGATTAAGGCCGTCGCTGGGACCAGCTCACCAGGTTTAACGGACGGACAGCCCCCGGGTGCAGGAGCTAATAAGCCACCTTTCCTGTTTAACAATGAGCTTCTCATTCACCAGTGTGGCGGCTCTCACGCAGGGATTCTGTGACGCCCCGCGCCAGGGTTCGGTTTTGAATGGTAATTATTTACAAGGCAGGTGAAAGTGACTGAGTTGCTAATGCCACCCTCTTCCCATCCTTCAGCTGTGTCTGAGGAGTATCTCTCCAGCGTCCGTCTGTCTGATGGGGAGCTGGTATCCAGCAAGTGGATGGGAAGCCCCCAACCACGCTCACACCTAGCCTGCACATGCCCTTTTCTTTAAAAAAAAAAAGATAGATAGATAGATAGATAGATAGATAGATAGATAGATAGATAGATATAGATAGATAGATTTCAGAGGAAGGGAGAGGGAGAGATAGAAACATCAATGCTGAGAATTATTGATTGGCTGCCCCCTACAAACCCCATACTGGGGATCAAGCCCACAACCCGGGCATGTGCCCTGACCAGAATCAAGCCCAAACCTTGACCTGGTTCATAGGTCAATGCTCAACCACTGAGCCGTGCTGGCTGAGTAGTGCCCTTTTCTTAAAGGTTTGCTTTCTCACAGGGACAGTCAAGAGCAGGGGCCTTACCAATCGCAGTGCCGGGAAGACAGGGCCTCCCTTCAGGCCCTAAATCGCAGTGCGTGGGAACTGGTCACCAGCACATGCAACAAAAGCATAGCTGTGTGTGTGTGCGCGTGTGTGTGCACGCATGCGTGAGGCCTGATGTTAAATAAATTCACATTGTGTCCCCAATCTCTGGGAAGGTTTCATGTTATAAAACTGAAACTCTGTCCCCATTAAATATACCTTCCCATTTCTCCTTCTCCTCCAAGTGTTTTCAGCTCATGTAAGATGTCTTCTCTTTTTAAAATTCGTATTTTATGTTCTGAGTGTTTATCATGCCTTATAAACAACCCACCAGAATTTACGTGAACTTAAAATAAGTATTTATCTCTAAGGAACTCTTATTTTACAAATATTTGTAAACTCGAGCTGTGCCCCAGGGTGTCTGTAGGCCGAGTGAAGCGGATGCCTCCCTCTCATAGCCACGGCGGGGCCACGTCCATGACGCAGTGACGCTGAGAACTCCAGAAATGATGGTCATTGTGGTGACTGACACGGCATTATGATAACAGTGAGGAATCACAGACGATAGTAGGCATCAGGGTTGTTTTTGCAAGGGGTGCTATGCAATTGCCTCTTAAATGCACCCCTGAAATTGATTATTGTACTTACCAGGCTCAGACTTAGCTCATGGATTTCGTAGTATTTCCACCTCCTCTGGACCTGCCCAGCTACCTCCCTGATCTGCAGTCACAGCTGCCATTGCCGTGTCCACCCTGTAAAGCCAAAAAATTTATCATGTGTCACACCAGGAGGAGTCAAACTGCAGGCAGAGGTCATCTCTGCACAGGTGTCTGATGGAGCCCAAGAATGTCAACTTAACCCTGAAATGATCACCCCCATTATACTCAAAACATTCAGTGCTCATATATGATCTACAGTGCTCACATATGACCTCCAGTGCTCTCATATGACCTCCAGTGCTCTCCTAAGACCTTCAGTGCTCTCCTGTGTCTTCCTGTGACCTTTAGTGCTCTCCTATGACCTCTAGTGCTCTCATATAACCTCCAGTGCTCTCCTATGACTGCCAGTGCTCTCCTATGACTTCCTGTGCTCTCATATGACCTCCAGTGCTCTCATATGACCTCCAGTGCTCTCATATGACCTCCAGTGCTCTCATATGACCTCCAGTACTCTCATATGACCTCCAGTGCTCTCGTATGACCTCCAGTGCTCTCATATGACCTCTAGTGCTCTCCTATGATTTCCAGTGCTCTCCTATGACTGCCAGTACTCTCATATATCCTCCAGTACTCTTGTATGACTTCCTGTGCTCTCATATATCCTCCAGTACTCTCGTATGACCTCCAGTGCTCTCGTATGACCTCCAGTGCTCTCATATGACTTCCTGTGCTCTCATATATCCTCCAGTACTCTCGTATGACCTCCAGTGCTCTCGTATGACCTCCAGTGCTCTCATATGACCTCCAGTGCTCTCCTATGACTTCCAGTGCTCTCCTATGACCTCCAGCGCTCTCCTATCATTTCCAGTGCTTTCATATGACCTCCAGTGCTCTCATATGACCTCCAGTGCTCTCATATGACCTCCAATGCTCTCCTATGACCTATGCCTTCTAGTGTTTAAGGTTCTCCAGTTGAGGCCTTGGGATGATTCTGAAAGGTGAATTCACTTCCTGATGTGAGGTTATCTTACAACATGGCTGAGAACAGCAACTACCACTGCAAACATGCTACATCTGTCTGAGGTTCTCACCAGACTTCCAGAGAAATCTCACAAGACAAGTGAGCCCTGTGGACAAGGGACTGTGTTAGCCACAGGTCCAGAAACCACAACAGGTTACTGAGAAGGGTTTCAGATACTTACTTTTTTTTATTTTGGCTTTTTCCTGGCTTCACAGAGGGGAATGCAGGACAACAGGCTGTTGCTGTTTTTTAAGCAACAAGGAGAAAACAAACCTGCCCCATTCCTTCCATTATTCGGCATGGGAGGAACTAGCGTGCGAGGACTCGGTGCTCACGGGGGAGGAACTAGTGTGCGAGGACTCGGTGCTCAGGCAGAGCCGTAAGGGGTCCCCACCACACCAGCCTCCTCCTGCTGTGTTCGTGCTTCTGTAGCTGATGAATTATGAGTCCAGAGTAAATAGTTTATTTTTGTGAGGAAGTAGATGTGTTCCGTGCATCCCTGGTCCAGCCTTTGGATGACCTTGCAAAACAATGTGAAGTCACACGTGGGCAGTTGGAGGGGACGTCTCTCTTGGTTTGCCCTGGGCAGGTTTAAATCTTTCCTTTCCATGTGCCCCTGGCAGAAAGAGCAGCCCTTGGGGCTCAGCTCTGCATTGATGGGAACCCAGGGGCACTGTGGCTGTCACAGCAAGCAGGTGAGGAGGAGGACGCTGATTCAGAGCCATCACTCAAGGTCATCTCTTGATTAGATTAAGAGAAATTCATGGCATGCTCCGTCTCATTTTCGGTGGAGGTCATGATCCAGGCTGCTAACCTCATCCATACACACAGCCCTAATCACTCTCCATCATCTTTCCCATAGTTCATGCTGAAGTTCAGTCCCTTTGCCTCCCACCAAACACACTAGGAGAGTTCCCTGGAAATGTAAGACCCCCCTCCATGGTCTTACATTTGAGACTTAGCTCCTGGATTTCGTAGTATTGTCCCCTCTATGGATTGCCCAGGGCACTCCGGGGAGAGAAGGTCCATGAATGCGTCTTCACCTTTTGCTAGTTTTCTTTCTTTCTCTTTTAATATATTGCTATTGATTCAAGAGAGGGAGAGAAAGAGAGAACATCAGTGATGGGAGAGAAGCATTGATGGGCTGTCTCCTGCATGCCCCCCACTGGGGATTGGGCTCACAACCTGGGCATGTGTCTTCACCGAGAATTGAACCATAACCTTCTGGTTCATAGGTCAAGGTTCAACCATGGAGCCCCGCCAGTTGGGCTCCTTTTGCTAGCTTTGAGAAGACCATGGAAAAAGTGAGAGTTAAACTCTAATTTTATACAGATATGGTTCCATTGTTTTGACTAAACCAATTTGAGAAACCATTTTGAATTTTGATTGTTACTGTATCGATCGTAAAATTAGTCTTTGGACAGAGCCAACCCCTTATGGCCATAGCCTCCTGTGTAATTTCCTCTGAACTCAGAAAATAGACTGCTAATTAGTGATCCGGACTTAATAGTGATATTGATTTGGAAATAATGCTGTTTCCACACAGTGCAGAGAAGTTCAAGGTGAAACAATGAATAGGAAGATTCAGAGGGAAAAATTGCTCCCATAGTTTGTCCTAAAATTGTTCTGCTCAGGATTACTTTGATGATTACTTCAGTTAATTTTCTTGGTGCAGATATGGTTGAAGACGTGGCATTGCAATGAGTTGTCATGATTTTTAAATAATTCGCTGGTTGTGTTTCAGTAACATTAAAGTTCTAATTTGTGGATATACATTATCAAGTAGACATGTATGAGTTATATAATGTGTATGTGTATAAATATATATATTATGCTAAAACCAGTTTGGCTTAGTGGATAGAGTGTAGGCCTGCAGACTGAAGGGTTCTGGGTTTGATTCGGGTTAAGGGCATGTACCTTGGCTGCGGGCACATCCCCAGTAGGGGGTGTGCAGGAGGCAGCTGATCGATGTTTTTGACTTTCAGTCCCTCTCTCTTCCTCTGTGTGGAAAATCAATACAATATATTTTAAAATAAATAAATATATACATATTATTATATACTGTAACGGTGGCTATAAGTATTGTATTTCATCTATCCACTCTAAAAAAAAAGACCTTTTTTGAAAGCCATAAAGGTCTGACCTCCAAAACAAGAGGAGGAACATGTGAGGAGCACCCTGGCCATGCAGCCTCTCTTCATGCCCCGCTCCCTGGTGTCTCCGTGTCCACATTTCCCCCGAGGACACCAGTCAGGCTGGATGGGGGCCAGGCCCACGGCCTCACTTAAGCTGCCGTCTCCTTACTGATGTCCTATCTCCAAATGCAGTCACATTCGAGGACTGGGGTTACGCCTTCAACATATGCTTCCATAAGGGACACAATTCAGCCCAAAAAGGCACCAAGAACCACCCACTGTCAGTGCTCCAGGATGGGTGTCTCCTCTGTGAGGGCTCATCCAGAGAGCCAGTTCTTCCCTCTGGGAGCATTGCTCTCCACTTCAGGGCTCCGAGCCATAGGGACAAAGAGAGAACAGAATTGCTCTCCCTTAGAAGGGGCAGGTGTTTCTCCTTCCAACCTTCCAATAGCTGGGATTCAGTTGTCCAATTCCACAAAGGTGCAAGGCATCCTGGGACATCTCACTCAGTGGTATGCCTGGGAACCAAAGGAGAATGAACACTGGCCAACTCTGTAGCCTCTGCCTCATGATCCTGCGGACATTTAAATATATATTTTATTGATATTTTTACAGAGAGGAAGGGAGAGGGATAGAGAG
Source organism: Antrozous pallidus (assembly GCA_027563665.1). Classification (NCBI taxonomy): domain Eukaryota; kingdom Metazoa; phylum Chordata; class Mammalia; order Chiroptera; family Vespertilionidae; genus Antrozous; species Antrozous pallidus. The sequence goes on from CM050524.1 coordinate 58,495,054, forward strand.
TTAGAAACATCGATGAGAGAGGAACATTGACCAGCTGCCTCCTGCACACCCCCTACTGGGGATGTGCCCACAACCAAGGTACATGCCCTTGACTGGAATTGAACCTGGACCCTTCAGTTCGCAGGCCAACGCTCTATCCACTGAGCTAAACCAGTTAGGGCTCCACAGACATTTAGTTGGCAAAGTTATGCGCAATGGAGAGGGAGACATGAGTAGCTGAGTTGTTATGGGACATGTTTCTATGCAGAAGACCATCAGGATTTGGAGGATTTGCTCTTCACAGTGTAAATATTTGCTGGCAATCCCAAAGGTCAAGCAAGACAGGGTTGAGAAACTTTTTCTGTGAAGAGCAGGCAGTAAATAGTTTAGATGTTGGGGGTTCTGAAGTAGTCTACAAAAGCATGCACAGAACATATGTAAACAAGTGACCATGACAGCGTTCCAATAAATCTTTTTTACAAAACTTCTGGCAGGCCAGTCTCGGCCTACAGGCCCTGGTTTGGCAGCCCTTCCTCCAGCATATTCGGGAATTTGTCATTTTGCCAGAATTTCAGCACAGTTTTGTGCATGGGCAACGAGCCTGCGTGACCTCCAGGAGGACCACCAAACTAGGGCAGTGTTGCCCGGCTAGTGTGGCTCAGAAGGTCATGGTTCAATTCCCAGTCAGGGCACATGCCTGGGTTTCGGGCTCGATCCCCAGTGTGGGGCATGCAAGAGGCAGATATTTAGTGATTCTCTCATCATTGATGTTTCTATCCCTCTCTCCCTTTCTCATTTCCCTGGGTGGCCCCATGGACTATCCCTCGTCACTCAATAAGAACAAAGTACTTTGGGAAAACTGGCCTTGGAACCACAGGTACCCGATGGAGCAGGTAAGGGAAGTAAAGAGGAAGCAGGAAGTGAGGACAGTGATGGGATATGGCTAGAGGATGCTATGTGGTTAGTCCTTCTGAGGCAGGGTTGATTTGTCTTCGAGGCAGGGTCGTTCCTTCTGCCCATTAAAACAGAAGCACTGTTTCTCAAATCCCGAGGAGTCTTATATTCACCTCACTTCCAGCAATGGTCTCCTCGTGGCCCTTCCACACGCACCCGTCTCCTTGGTGTCAGCGGGACCCTGTTAGGAATCTTCTATCTTTTCTGTCCATTTACCAGATCTGCCAAATTCTGCAAAAAAGCATGTGTGTGAGTTCATCAGACCCAGCTGTGGCCCCTGGACCCTCACTCGCTGCCTGGGGCTTGGGCCCCACTTTGCCTCCCCCAGACCCAGTTTATTCATCCTTTATGTGGATATAGCATGACATCAGTGAGGGTGGTTTGCTTTGTGTACAATACTGAGTTAATCTAGATACAGATCCATGCCTGGTACCTGGTAAGAGGGTGATAACGGTTTATTAATATCTTAATAATCCCATCCTTAATGCAATCCAATTTATACAAACAGAATCCTACCAGAATATCACCAAAGTTAGCCATTTTTAAATCCAAAGTCTGTTATTTATATAACTAGAGGCCCAGTGCACAAAATTTGTGCATGGGGATAGGGGCGGGGGATGTCCCTTAGCCCAGCCTGCACCCTCTCCAATCTGGGACTCCTGGAGGGATGTCCGACTGCCCGTTTAGGCTGGACCCTACTGGGATTGGGCCTAAACGGGCAGTCAGATATCCTCACAATCCAGGACTGCTGGCTCCAAACTGTTCACCTGCCTGCCTCCCTGATTGCCTCTAACCACTTCTGCCTGCCAGCCTGATCACCTGCTAACCACTACCCTGCCAGCCTAATTGATGTCTAACTGCTCCCCCTGCCAGCCTGTTTGCCCCCAACTTCCCTCCTCTGCTGGCCTGGTCACCCCTAATTGCCCTCCCCTGCAGGCTTGACCACCTCCAACTGCCCTCCCTTGCAGGCCTGGTCCTTCCCAACTGCCCTCCCCTGCTGGCCTGATTGCCCACAACTGCCCTCCCTTGCAGGGCCTGGAACCTCCCAATGGCCCTCCACTGCTGGCCATCTTGTGGTAGCCATCTTGTGTCCACATGGGGGCAGGATCTTTGACCACATGGGGGCAGCCCTCTTGTGTGTTAGGGTGATGGTCAATCTGCGTATTCCTCTTTATTAGATAGGATATTGCCAAGTTCCATTTCCTTGACATGCTTTCCCGCTGTGTTCATGGAATCGCACATTCCTGTTTCTCTCTTGCCTTCCCGACGTTCCCCTCTTCACCAGAGAAGCTTGCTTGGCTCTACTGTGGTGGTTCGTTGTTTTGATTATAAAGGCCAGAGGAGCTGCTGAAAATAGCTCCCCTCTCAGCGTATCCTGGCGGGTTCACCGAGGGCCTTCACGAGAAGGCTGCATGTAAGAATGGGACCACGATGGCTGGGAAGGCAAGTGGGCTGCGGCAGGTGCAGTTTATCTGGCGGGGTTGTACCTGCCCCTGGGAAGCCCCTGGTCTTTGGAGGGTTGGCATGGGCTTCGGGGAATGGGGATCCCACCGGGGTGGGGACGCTTCCCTGCTCTCCAGCTCACAGCACGATGTGCATCCCCTTCATCTGGAAAGCCCTGCAGGTGAGCCTGTTGTCAGAGCCTCACAGGGACGAACAGGTGTGGGAACCCCTTTTCAGGTCCCATGCGATTCAGGGTCCCCCGTTCTGGGTTCGGGTTTCTGGAGGAGGCCACATACAAATGAATAAAGAGACTCAGAAAAATACTAATTTGGAAAATGGGGGCCAGGCGGTAGTTCAACTCCAGTGGCAGAACTCCCCCTCGCTCTGGATTCACCACTCCTTTTATTAAGGTTAAAATCATAAGATACTAGTGTTTCTGGCCTGTATCCCCCAGGCCAGAAACACCAGTAAAAGTCAATCAGTAGATCTACTTAGGACTTACAGGTGGGGGCTGCTTCAACCAAGATCATCCCAGTAACCAGCTCCAACCCCTCAGAGCAATGAAAATTGACCAGCCCTCCAAACTCTCTGTCCATACCTCTCCATTATTAAAGCAATGATTGGCTTCCAGCAAACAGGTCCCGGATGCCAGCCTGAGAACATGCCAGGGCTCCCTGGGCAGGGCTCTGACATAAGGAGGCCCTGGAAGGGTCTGTCCAAGGGGGTGTGTGGGAGGAGCAGGTGCTTCCTTAGGTGTCCAGGGTGGTCTTCGCTGTGTCCCCTGGTGCTTTAACTACAGAGGAAACTGTAAGACAGACCCAAGTTCCGTTTATTCCAAATGGGAGAGAGTGGGTTATTCTCGATCTACGAGATGTTCCTGTACAGTGTGTGTGTGTGTGTGTGTGTGTGTGTGTGTGTGTGTGTGTGTGATGGTGATCCAGGAGGCACTCCAGACTACTCAGCATCCAAAACCAGTTCACAGGGACAACGGTATCAGTGCCATCTCCTGAGCCCGAGCCTTCTCTTGCGGGGTCGAGAAATACGTGCCAAGTGTGAGGTCCACAAAATGCCTCCCGTCGCCCTGGCCAGCTTTGGGTCGGTGGATGGAGCTGTGGCCTGAGGACTGAGGGGTCCTGGGTTCGATTCTGGCCAAGGGCACATGCCTGGGTTGCAGGCTCGATCTTTGCTGGGAGGCGTGCAGGAAGCAGCTGATCAGTAATTCTCTCTCATCATTGATGTTTCTCCCTCTCTCTCATTCTCCCTTCCTCTCTGAAATCAATAAAGAAATATATTTTTAAAAAATGCCTCCCATCGTCAGCTGTGCCCGGGGCATCTTTTCCTTATTTCCTTTTAAAGCCTTTGTGACCTTAGTTTTAAGCCCACATCACCGAGTTGCACCTCATGTGCCACTTGTTTTACTGACAGGAACATTCATTTATCAAGAAATGGGAAGTAAGGGTATCGATATGTGTTTTGAGGGTGAAGATTTTAGTTTGCATCATGGAACGTGTGACTTTTTTTCATTTTTCCTCTCCATTGCCTCTGCTTATTCAGGAAGTGTAGCTCAGGTGTTTGGCTTGTTATGTCTCTGACCTTACTGTGCACATTTCTTTTTTTAAATAACATACTAGTGACCTGGTGCACAGATTTGTGCACACTGTAAGAAAATTGATTAGAAGGTGGCTCGAAGGAGTGGGCACGAAGGGCAGGACATGCCCTGGAGTCAACCTCCCATAGTCCCTCCCTGGCTGGCCAAACCTAGAGGGAGAGGGGGGTGCTGTGGCTCCAAGGGTATATGAGGAGTAAGTGGGGTCCCATATTGCAAGAGGGCTGTTCACTGCAGCTTGGTAGCTACCATGTTGAGTGTCTGCCCCCCTGGTGATCAATGCATGTCATAGCCACTAGTCAGATGGTCACTTAGGCTTTTATATATATAGATTTTTGTTGCATTCAGAGAGGAAGGGTGAGGAAGAGAGAGAGAGAAAAAAAAATCAATGATGAGAGAGAATTGTTGATCAACTGCCTCCTGCACACCTCACACTAGGGATTAAGCCCATAACCTGGGCATGTGCCCTGAATGGGAATCAAATCCTGCCCTCCTGGTTTATAGGTCAACGCTCGACCTCTGACCCATGCTGGCCAGGCAACTGGGCATATTTCTGACTTGACTATGCCTGTTCCTGCCCCGTTTAACACTTTCGGTGTTCTTTTCCTGGTGAGAAACCAGCCACCTCTATTCCCCAGACAGACAGCATCAGACCTACTGCCCAGAGTGGACAGGACGGGGTGCTCCTGGTGAGGAGGCCCCAGGACTGGTTCCCGAGGAAACCGGTTCATTTGCCAAAGGATTGGAACAAAACCCCAGTCCCGTCGGGGGCACATCCATTTCCCCTCTTGGAGACGGTCCTGACAAGAGGCAGTTTCACCTGACATCTGGGGTCATGTGGTGGTGAGAAAACCCCATAACTGGTGGGACAGGAGTTTATTGCAGTTAAGAGTATAAAACAGGACAAAAGCGTGGGGCCTGGGCAGCGGTTTACGAGAAACATCTTCTGACCCTTCGGCAAACAAGGCCTTTGGGAGAGAGAGTCCCCATTGGCTGTGGTCTGCTGGGTCCTCGGAGTCGAGTGATGGCCGGGGTGGATTCTTGGGGAGGGGGTGAAGGTTGGCATGGCAGTGCCTTTCTGCTGGCTCTGGGGACGAATGTGTGTGATTCGTCAGTGTGAGCATCTGCCTGGCTGTGCTCACCAACTTTCGGGGAAGTTCACCGCCAGGGCCACCTTCCAAGCCTGGCGCCAGCACTTCGAATTGAGGTCATTTCCGTGAGAATCAGTCTGTGAGGTGGGTACTCCATCCCCGTAATGACACTCACTTGCTATCCAAATGCACATTACTTCAACAGCATTTCACATTCTTCAAAGGCTTAGCATGGTGCTTCGTTCCATGTCTTGGTGAGCATTTTATTTTATTTTTTTAAAATATATTTTATTGATTTCTTACAGAGAGGTGGGGAGAGGGATAGAGAGTTAGAAACATCAATGAGAGGGAAACATTGATCAGCTGCCTCTTGCACACCTCTTACTGGGGATGTGGCCACCACCAAGATACATGCCCTTGACTGGAACCAAACCCGGGACCCTCCAGTCTGCAGGCCGACGCTCTATTCACTGAGCAAAACCAGTTAGGGCTTGGTGAGAATTTTATTTATTTATTTTTAATATATTTTATTGATTTTTTTTTACAGAGAGGAAGGGAGAGGGATAGAAAGTCAGAAACATCCATGAGAGAGAAACATTGATCAGCTGCCTCCTGCACACCTCCTACTGGGGATGTGCCTGCAACCAAGGTACATGGCCTTGACCAGAATCAAACCTGGGACCTTTCAGTCTGCAGGCTGATGGTCTATCCACTGAGCCAAACTGGTTAGGGCTTGGTGAGCATTTTAGATGTGTGCTAGAGCTCAATGTTTGTAATCACTGGGCCAGTTAAATACGTACTAGGCTGCCAGGTAGTATCAGTTTATATAAACTTCATTTGCATTTACTTGAGTAGCAATGATGGAAAATCTTATCTCCTATATGTACATGATATTTGTGGTATTTTTATGAATATTCAAAAGTATAGTGTCCCTTACTTCACAAGGGAGAAGGTTTAGGAATATAAAAGATCCTTATTTATCCCATTTTTGTTCCCCCCATTAACTGGACCGCTAGCACTTGTCAAGGTCTTGAGAACTCAGAGACATGCATTATGCTTCCGCCGTCTCTGGTTATTGGGAAACTATGGAGAGTCAGAAATATCATCGTTCTGCTGCTCACGATATCTGGTTGCTGCGTGAGAGAGTAGGTCTGACATGAGAGCAGATGAGATACCATGGAGAAACCTCCTCTTGGCTCAGAGCTATTTCGACTGGTCCTCAAGTAGCCATCAGAGTCAAAAATGAGCTGAAACCAGTTTGGCTCAGTGGATAGACCGTCGGCCTGTGAACTGAAAGGTCCCAGGTTTGGTCCCGGTCAAAGGCATGTCCCTTGTTTGCAGGCATATCCCCAGTAGGGGTTGTGCAGGAGGCAGCTGATCGATGTTTCTCTCTCATTGATGTTTCTAACTCTCTATCCCTCTCCCTTCCTCTCTGTAAAAAAAAAAAAAAAAAAAAAAAAAAAAAAAAAAAAAAAAAATCAATAAAATATATATTTTAAAAAAGACTTTAAAAAAACAAACAAAAATGAGCCTGCTCCCCCCCCCCAATCCAAAATCTGTTACTCGTTGGGAATAAAGCAGAGGAAACATGTTTCATGAACAAGAATGGCTGTTCGCTACCTTGTGTAGAAGAGACTGATGGATGAGTCCGCCCTAGCTGTTCCCACCACAGACCCTGCTCCTTTGGCCACACGTAGCGGAAAGAGCATTTCACGCAGAAAGCTGCTTTATTCTTGCTCCTGAACAAGCCAGCCAGATGTAGGTGCGTTTGCAGTTCCTTTGCTTTGTTTCTAAGGGGCTACCTTTATTCCACTTGGTTTTCCAGTGGAAATAGTTAAGCGCTCTGCATTCTAATCTGGGAAGAGCCTGTGACTAAATCATAATTTAATGATGTCCTCCCGGGAGATAATGATGTCAGATTTGGATCTGGAAAGAGGATTCTCATGTTTATCTAATTGGGACCATCTTCCTGCAAAAGCTCTGCGGGCTTCTGCGGCTGTGCTGATCATGAACACACTGGGTGGAAGCAACATTATGAAAATGCTACATTCTGGGTTGAAAAAATACAGAGTATTGATACATACCTTCATGTATACAATATCTTTATGTGCTTGTGATAATGTGCATTTCCTCATGAGTTATAGGGGACTTGTCAGTTTTATTGAAAGCAAGAGCTAGGCTCTTTTGTGTGGTTTTTTTGTTTTGTTTTGTTTTGTTTTGGTTTTTTGGCTTGAACAGCTTTCTGTACTTTAAATAAATGGAAAGAAATATCATTTTTCTGAAAGAAGACAAATCCAGTGCAATGGCAGTACCTGAGTCATAGGCAGTGTTCACACAATTTGTGATTTAAATGCTTGTCTGCTAATGAGTTTGTTTATTTTGCTGGGGAAAAAAAGTCAATTGGAAGCATGAATTATGGCCCCTAAATTGGATTAATTGGTCCATGGCTCTCTTTAAAACTGATAAAAATGTGCCCACAAAGAATTTACCAATATACCATAATTTTACAACCCCCCCCCAACCTGTCTAGATTTATGCCATCCTTAAAGGAGGAATATCTTAAAACAAGGGTGGTGAATACCTAGCACATGAGAGCCATTCTTTGTATAACATCAATGACCAGAGTCAATAAGAGACCCCTTTGTCCCTTCTGCCGACTCACACACTGGGTTGGGGTCCTCGGACACACTATCTCAGTGAGTCACTACCAGTTAGATGGGTTACTTCACGAAAGGAAAACATTTTGCCTCGCTCATCCCTTCACTAACCAACCTATCCCGAGAGGATAATCTTACCTCGGAATCTGCAGTGAAGAACAGTGATTTTAACCACAAGGAACAGATGACCCATTCAAGCTGTTTCAGCTTAAAACGGGTTTTGCTCACCTCATCCAGGGTCAAGATGTCTTCCAGCTTCACCTTTTCATAAACAATAGACGCTCAGCTGACGAGAAATGGGAGTGTCCAGTGTCTGCCTCTCTCCTTTTCTTGTCCCTCATGAGGCTTTATTCTCAGGGACACTCTTCCTAAGGGGTGTTGGATGCAGCCAGCTCTCTCCTGCTAAGTCCAAAGCAGGTCTTCCATTGGCTCCTTTTGAGACAGGAATGTGAGCTGTTGGATTCACTGTCTCCAGAAGGTGATGAATGAATTCAGGGGCAAGGGAAGTGTAAGCAAAGGGAAGCCAAGTTTATTACGTTGAAAGTAACAAAGCTCTCTGCATGCAGGGTCCCGAAATGAGTTGCCACAGAAGCTCACTGGTCTAGGGGTTTATATTTCCTGCTCTTGCCCTCTGTGGTCTCTTGCACAAGCACCAGCCAATCTCCTTTTTTCCTCATCTCCCAGTTTTTAGTTCCTGCTCTTAGGTTCAGGGGGAACGACCACTCTAGGTTGACTGGTACATTTTGCTTGTCTTGCTCATGTCCTGACCACCTGGCTCATCCCTCCTTATCTACCATTTCCCCTCCCCAAGGCCCTTACCCTACCCTGCCTGATGCCATCTCACTCCGCACTGCGAGTCTGATGCCTTTCATCACTCCATCACCCCAGACAGGGATGGAAATGCTGGTTGTGTCTACCTGTGCCATACACAGGCTGACAGGGGGCATCGGGAGGTGCCTCTGCTGGGCCACATACCATAGGTGCCATTCTGTAGTGCTGAGCTGCAGGAATGTAGATAAATGCTGGGCAAAGGAAAAGCCAATGGATACCACTGTGGCCTCCACCTTTATTTTCCTGGACTTTTCTGAGCTTGTCCCGATGACAGTGATGACAATGGCCTTCATCAGGGGGATGACGAATCAGCTATAATGAAGATATTCCAGAGACATTCACGGTGATATGTGGGCTCTGGTGTGGTCAGCTGGGGACTTAGGCAAGAGGGGGGACCTTCTGCTCCCCTCAACATGAGGCTTTCTTCACTGTGGGGCTGGTAAACCAGAAAGAATCTATGTTGCCTTTAAGGCATTGACCTGGAAGTTGCCCACAACAGTTCTCCTCATGTCTCTTTAGCCTTGGGGCCAAACCTGGTCACCAGGGAGCCTGAGGAGCATAGACTGGAGACAGGTGGGCATGTGCCTCAGAAGGAATCAACAAATGCTGAAAGCATGGGGTTTGAGAACACAGCCCGACCTTCGCTCCGTCAGGATATAATGTTATCAGTGGCCCTTCTAGTATCTAGCATCCATGGTCAGCAAACTGTGGCTCTCAAGCAACGTGTGGCTCTTTGGCCCCTTGAGTGTGGCTCTTCCACAGAATACCAAGGCCTGGGCGAATCTATTTAGAAGAAGTTTAAGTTTAAAAAATATGGCTCTCAAAAGAAATTTCAATCGTTGTACTGTTGGTATTTGGCTCTGTGGACTGATGAGTTTGCCGACCGCTGGTCTAGCTTCTTTATTTTTTTTATTTTTTATTTTAAAATATATTTTATTGATTTTTTTACAGAGAGGAAGGGAGAGGGATAGAAAGTCAGAAACTTCGATGAGAGAGAAACATCGATCAGCTGCCTCTTGCACATCCCCTACTGGGGATTTGCCCACAACCAAGGTACATGCCCTTGATCGGAATCGAACCTGGGACCTTTTAGTCTGCAGGCCGACGCTCTATCTACTGAGCCAAACCGGTTTCAGCTGGTCTAGCTTCCTTAAAACCCAGCGACATTGCCTGGGTCCAGGGCCCCGAAGCTGGGTCACACCTATCAACCATCCATGGCACAGAAGACAAGGCTCCCCTGTTGATTTGTTCCGGAGGCGTTGCCCTTTGATGGCAGAGGGTGTCATCCGTGCTTGTGTTCCAGGACGGGTGCGGGGAGTGTCTCCTGTGAGTGCCTCTGTGCGCTCAGCAGGTTCTGGTTTGGTTTTGTTAACACGCAGCCGAAGGTGCGGCTTTGCACCCCGAGGCTGTGGCAGGGTTCCCTGGACAGAGCAGCCTGCCCTCCCTCCCGCAGCAGCCAGCTGGGCCGGGAGTGTCAGACCTGCCAGACAGGCTGGCATTGCCAAACTGCAGCTCTTCTGCCGAGCAGTTTTCCTAGGAAAGATGCCATATCACCAGCTCTGGGCTCTGCCAAAGGCCCCTCTCCCCCCTCCCCCCGGGCCTCGCTCTGGGAATGCCACCGGGCCCTGGTTCAGGCCAGCGTGGGCCATAAATAGGCAGGAAGGACTGAGCATGCTCCAGCGCCCAATGCCTTCTCTCTTTCCAGATGACCGGCATCTCTCTCACCTTCTGCTGCTGTTCCGGAGCCAGCCCGTCCTCCTCCCCCCCACCCCTGCCTCCCTTCACCCCTGCCCCCTCCTCTGTGGTTTTGTTGCACACAGCCGACCGCAGGTGGGAGAGAGAAATCCACACCTCTCAAGGTGATTCAGTGGAGTTCCACCTGAGGCCTGAGAGCCCAGCCTTCCCCAGCACCCAGGTACACGCGGTACCTGACAGAGGAGGGCAGTGGTCGGCAAACTGCGGCTCTGTTGACGAATGAGTTTGCCGACCACTGGATTAGGGCCATCATAGATAGAGAGCAGGTGGGTCTGAACAAAGTGTCAGACAGGATGGGAGTCTGGGGAGGAGTCCAGCTTAACCGCCCAAAGCTCTGTGTGCACACAGGTCCCCTCTGGCTGACAGCTCCGGGTGACTGGAAAGTGGGACCTCGCCTTGGAGATGAGGCTCAAAGGTGTTCCTTGGAGGTAGAAATGCTTGTCACCTGCCTCCATGTGGCATGCCTTTAAAAGGACATCCTTGCATTGGCTAAAGTACTTTCCATCTTTATCTCAAACTATTGGCCTGGTGCACGAAATTCGTGCCCTGGGAGGTGGGGTAGAGGGGTGTGTGTTCCTTAGCCTGGCCTGCATCCTCTCTAATCTGGGACCCCCGAGGGATCGGGCCTAAACTGGCAGTTGGACAACCCCCTCACAATCCAAAATTACTGACTCCTAAATGCTCACCTGCCTGCCTGCTTGATCTCCCCCAACCACTCTGCCTGCTGGTCTGCTTGTCCCCAACTGCACCCCCCTGCCAACCTGATCACCCCCAACTGCCCTCCCCTCCTGGCCTGATCACCCGTAACCACATCTGCCTCAGCCCCACAACCATGGCTTTGTCTGGAAGGACATGTGGAATGTCTCATGGTCTAATTAGCATATTACCCTTTTATTAATATAGATGCTGTTTTCTTTTCTTGGCTGATTATTTGTCTCCCTCCCTTCCTCCTCTCCTGTCCCTTCTTTTTCCTTCACATGCCTTCCCCCCACCCCCCTTCTTCCTGTAAAGGCCCCCAGCCTGGGGCAGAGAGCACTGTGTACATGCTGACCTCAGGACGGCCCCTGCTAAGCCCCGGCTCACGGTGGGGCTCTTGTTTCCTCATTTATACGCAGGGCCAGGTGCTCGGACTTAGATGCATGTTCCCCTTCAAAGCAAAACCCGTATTTAAGAACCGACCCTTCATCTTGCCTTGCTATTCTCTAATCCGGTGATCGGCAAACTCATTCGTCCACAGAGCCAAATAGCAACAGTATAATGATTGAAATTTCTCTTGAGAGCCACATTTTTTAAACTGAAACTTCTTCTAACGCCACTTCTTCAACACAGACTCGCTCAGGTCGTGGTATTTTGTGGAAGAGCCACACTCAAGGGGCCAAAGAGTCACATGTGGCTCATGAGCCGCAGTTTGCCGATCACTGATCTAATAAATTTTGGATATTTGATTTAAAGAAAAGCAGCTGGTTTCATCTATTGAATTTTCCATTGGACTAAGCACCTAGAACAATGACTGATAAGTAGTAGGTCCTCAATATTTATTGTCTTTTATATTTATTTTTTATAACTATATTTTTATTGATTTCAGAGAGGAAGAGGAAAGGAAGAAGAGGGGAGAGAGAGAGAGAGAGAGAGAGAGAGAGAGACATTAATGGTAAGAGAGAATCATTAACTGGCTGCCTCCTGCATGCCCCCCAATGGGGATTGAGTCTGCAACCCGGGCATGTACCCTGGTCAGGAATCCAACTGTGACTTCCTGAGCCCCCGAGCCAGGCCAATTGGGCAAATACCTGACGTTTAAATGATTCTAATGCGAAGCAAATAAATCGCAGAGAAGAGAAGAGCTGCATGATTGGGAGTGGCCTGTGGGCCCGGCCCGGGCGGGGCTCCGGGCCTGGTGCTGGGTGGATGCGCACGCAGAGGGTGGCCAGCTCCGGAAACCCAACTTGGCTTTGTGTCTCCTCGACCTTGGCCATGTTTTCCGACAGGCACAGTATTTCCCCTGTTGGGAATGGTAGTCAGTATTCTAGCTCTGTTTCTACTTTAGAAAACATGCCACGTGAAGAACGATGCCTCTGGCGGAGAGGTTCCTGTGGCAATTGAAACCCAGGGCCAGTCCTGCCCTCACTTGCATTGGCAATGCCGAGGCAGGCAGGCAGGCAGCGGGACCGGAGCCCACACATGAACTGGCAGAATCCGGATGCAGGGCCAGCCATTAGTAAGATTCACTCATTTTCAAGTTCACTAGTTTGCAAAATATCTTCTTCAGCAGCTTCTGAAGGGGTGTCCTGAGTCCACCCTGTGCCACTCGGGGCGTGGCACCCACTCGAGGTGGCCACAGCCCTGAATGGCCTCATTGTTTGAGGCCGGTGAGAACAAGGCCATCAAAGGGGACTTAAATCAACAGCATTTTTTTAAAAAGTGGTATTGTGTGAACCATTGGAAAATCTGATTATAGCAAGAGGAAAAACTGAAAGAGATATGCAAATCCCTTACTCTGCAGAAGACTGTCGCTTTCCCCAAATCATTTTCTTTTTTTTTGCCTTTAAAAAAATTCTTTATTGATTAAGGTATTACATATGTGTCCTTATTCCCCCATTGCCCACCCCCAGCTCTCATTCATGCCCTCCCCCCCCCCAAATCGTTTTGGAATCCGAAAATGAAATTTACATTTTTGGTGGCCCCGGGGAGTCCTGGGAAATGGCCTTTGGCATTGGGAATGCGTGCCAGGGGCTATGCCTGAATTAATGCAGAATTAATGAGAAAAACATTGGGGAACATTATGGTGAATTCCAGAGCAGTAAGGACGAGGACACACATGTTTTAAAGGGGGGACAGGGGCAGGTGCCTTAATGGACATGTGAACATTAGGCAGCCTATGGAGCGGGCCTGCAGTGGGCGGGAGCACCCCTCTTCCCCCGCCCCCCGCCCTGGTGTGAGGGGGAGAGCCAGCTAAGCAGGCACCACGCCCTCAGCCTGAGGCGCAGGGAACCAGCCTGGACAGCACCCCGGAACCTGCATGGAGCCCAGCACCCCGCAGCGGGAGGCCTTAGCCATCGCCTGCGCCCGCAGCAGCGGCGGGGACCCCCACTTCCTCTGAGCGCGGAAGGGGGCTGCGATCCCCCAAGTTTGCGCTCGGAGAGTCCGGAGCCCTGACCGACCCTGTCCCGCGGGAGGAGCTGAGAGAGGCGGCGCCAGCGCGGGAGGCGGGAGCGGAGCGGCCCCAGCAGCAGCGGGGACTCGGGAAGGCGCGCTGCCGGGACCCGGACTCGGACCCGGACCTGGGTGTCCTCTCCAGCTGCCGGCCGGACCCAGGGACCTGCCCAGCGGGCCGGGGCCGCCATCGACACAGGTGTGTCCGCGGTGGGGCAGGCGGGCAGGTGGCTGGGTCGCCTAAACCCAGCTCCGGGGGGGCGGGGCGCGGAGGCTCCGGGTGACTCCTGGGAGGGGGCACCCCACCGGGGCCTCAGGGGTGAGAGAGCGGGCTCCCTTCCCCCGGAGGGACCCCCTTTCCCAGCCCAGCCCCCCTGGGGGCGTAGAGGCTGCCTTCAGACAGCTGGGTCCCCGGGGCGGGGGGTGGGGGGAGAGGGAGGCAGGGGGTCCCTCATCCCTGGGCGCCCACTTTCTCCGCGGGGCCACCAGGAGGACCTGCGGGCAGCCTCCAGCTCCCACCCCCCCGGCCCCCTGTCCGCCGGGAGGATTTCGGACCCCCCAGGACAGGACAGCCATTTCGGGGTGCAAGGGAGTGTGGGGGAGGGGCAGGTCCAGCCGGGTTTGCAATCCCGGCCTCGCTCCCCCCTCCAGACCGGACCCCCTCCTGGGAAGCGGGGCGCAGTGCCCCCCTCCCCGCCCTGCCCTCTTCAGCTCCCAGAGCGGGATGCCCCGGCCCCTCGGGGTACCCTAGGCCCCCACCAGCCTGAGGCAGGAGACCTGTGGGCAGCGGGGGTTGGGGGGGCAGAGGTGGGGGGCTGGAGGTGCGCGGTGGAGGGAGGGCAGGGCTTGGTGGTTGCCATGGCTCCCGGGACCGACTCGGGGCGCTGGAGATGCGGGTCACGCCGCCCCTGCGTGGGTGCCCCTCCCCCTGTCCTTTCTCTCTAGTTCTCCCTCTTTCCCTCCACCCCCTTTTCCTGAGTGCGGGCAGCCGGGCAGGCGCGGGCTCCGGGATTGATTTGGAGAGCCGGGCTTGGAGCGGGAGGCCGGCTCACTTGCCCGCAGCCCCGCAGCCCGCAGCTCATGATCACCCCGCCGCCCGCAGCCAGGCTCGCCGGAGGCTGTGCGCGCTGTCAGGGGCCAGGACTCCCGTGAACGCCGCGGAGAGGCCAGGCACGCGGTCCAGGTAACGCGGGGGTCCTGCTGGGGGCGGGGAAGGGCGCTGCTGGGAGCCAGCAGGTGCAGTGGCAGCTCAGGGTGGCGGGCGGGTGGGGGGGGGGCAGGCCAGGGCTCCGAGTTCACTGCCGCCTGTCCCCCTCCCAGCCACCCCCTGCCGGGAGCCGCTGGGCAGCAGCTGAGCAGCCCGAGCTCCAGCAGGCAGGTGGGGCCAGGGGTGCTGGCACACCATGTGCTTGGAGGTGGCACCAGGGAGCTCCCTGGGTGGGAGGAGGGGGAAGCTGGCAGAGTCCCTCCACGCCCATGCGGTTCCACCTCCAGGGCCCCCACCTGGGAGGTATGGCTGGCAGGAGCGACTTCGGGACCCTGTGCCTCTGTCCCCTTTCTGGTCTTCGTGGTCATGTCCACCCCTGCCTCGGGGCTGTTGCTGGACTGGAATGAGAGTAGACAGTGGAGCATAATAGACGCTCCAGAGTGAGTGCTGACGGTGAGCGGGTCCTGCTCCTGCTCTTCTCGCTGCCCCCAGTTTCCTTAGCCCGGACCTTCTCATTCCTCCCTCGCCCCCCCGCCTGTTCGTGCCAAGCGCCTCTGTGTTCCCTCTCCTGACTGTCAGGGAACATGACTGTGGCCGCGGGGCCCAGCCCCCAGAGCTCTGGATTGCTGGGGATGGGAAGCTAACGCCGAGCACTGCTGGTCAGGTTGGCTTGTCCCTAAATGGAGGCAGACAGACGCAGGACGGTGATTTGGGAAATGCGGTGACAGGAAACCATGTGTGTGAGGCTTGGTGTTTCCTCTGTCACCTGCAGAGGCTGCAGTGGGTGTGTCTGAATCCCTTCCCTGTGGCCTCCCTGTGGCCTTCCCCTGTGATCTCCCCTGCGGTCTCTCTGTGGCCTCCCCTTTGGCCTTCACCTGTGGCCTCCTCTGTGGCCTCCCCTGTGGCCTTCACCTGTGGCCTCCTCTGTGGCCTCCCCTGTGGCCTTCACCTGTGGCCTCCCTGTGGCCTCCCCTGTGGCCTTCACCTGTGGCCTCCCTGTGGCCTCCTCTGTGGCCTCCACCTGTGGCCTCCTCTGTGGCCTCCCCTGTGGCCTCCCTGTGGCCTCCTCTGTGGCCTTCACCTGTGGCCTCCTCTGTGGCCTCCCCTGTGGCCTCCCTGTGGCCTCCTCTGTGGCCTTCACCTGTGGCCTCCTCTGTGGCCCTCACCTGTGGCTTCTCCTGTGATCTCCCCTATGGCCTCCCTGTGGCCTCCTCTGTGGCATTCACTTGTGGCCTTCACCTGTGGCCTCTGTGGCAGGTGGATCAGGGGTCTGGTGTGTGAGCCAGCTTTCCCTATAATTTCTTCACATGCTGTGGTCATAGCAGAGCACGTGTGTGGTCACACCTCACGAGCTCCCGCATACAGTGGCCGTGTGGACACCAGCAGCCATGTCTGGGCAGGTGTGAGGGCGGTCCTTAGAAATCTCTTTCTCGCATGTCTGTGCCCCCTTCAGGGGGGAAGGTCCAGGCGGTGGTAATGAGTCTGTTTTCTGAGCTGTTCTGGGTTCCACTTGTATTGGTGGATTTTTTCCTTTCAGAAAAAGGCAGACCCGGCCGTGTGGCTCAGGGGTTGAGTGTGGACCTAGGAACCGAGAGGTCATGGTTCGAGTCCCCATCAGGGCATATTCCCGGGTTGTGGGTTCAATCTCTAGTAGGGGGCATGCAGGAGGCATGTAGGGGGCAGCCACTCTGTGATTCTCTTTCATCATTGATGTTTCTCTCTCTCTCTTTCTTTAAAAAAAGAAAGAAAGAAAGGAAAAGGCTGTGGGGTTGACTGCTACCTCCTGGCCCTGTAGGTGCTCCATCACCTGCTAATGAGCAAACTCTACACCCCGGGACGGGACTGCCAGGCTGCCAGCACTGACACTGCAGCTGACATCGCCTCTACCCGTGCCCACACATTCGGAGAGCTGGCTTTACATGATTTCTTCTAAAAACCACTTGTGAAAAGATATAGGCCTGTCTCAGACCTGAAGCTGCCCGAACCCCACACATGTTTCCCTCACAGAACTCCCAGGACCGTAAAACAGAAGGTGGGAGGTTGCTGGGCCCAGAATTGCTTTGTGGAAATAATGAGGCCCGTTCCTGCTGATGGAGAATAGACTCGGAGGGAAGACCAAGGCTGGTTTTGGGGTCCTAACTAGTGTTTATCTCACGAAGGAACCTGAAGTCACAGACGGGGGCTGCTGGCTCAGATTCCAGGGCTTGAGGGATGGGTATCAGGAGGCCCCCGTGAGTGCCGGCTCAGAGTGTAGAGTTTGCCTTGGAGGGTGACGGCCCGTGACAACACCTCTCCCTCCGGTGACTGTGTCTCGTTAAAGGTGCCTTGAGGAATTAGCGTGACAGCTGGCCTGACATTCACATGGTCATTTACATAGCGTTTCCTGGGAGCGCTGGCATTTGCTGTTTCACTTGTTGGAAATGATTGTGGCCTTTGATTTATGATGGCCACCGTGCCAGAGAGCCTAATGCATCTTAGAGACAAAAATTCAGCCTCACACCGCGTTGTGTTTTCCCTAAATATCCGAGCAGCCATGCCCATGGAAAGCTTGAGCTAGGCTACAGACAAAGGGGACGGGGAACGCTGTGACAGTTCTGGGGGTGTTTTCGTTCCGAACCGGGGGCTGATTGGCCTGCCAAAGGTGTGCTGGGAATCCTCCTTCTCTGCACTGGGAGGGGGAGTGTGAGGGGGGGACAGGGGCTGTCCTTAATGATCTCTTATCTGATTCCATCCATGCTCATGTTCGCTGTTGTCTTTCCACCCTCACCCCCAGAACACTGCGTTTTCAATTATGAACGTTTAGATTACAGCTTCATCCCAACTCATTCAGCCCAAAGAGAATGCAATTGTTACGGCGATTTATACACAATATGCTAAGTTAACACAGCTAATGAGTGAAAGCCCGCCAGTCCTTCTATGGATTCCTAGAAAAACACGGCGCTAAGCGTTCTTTCAAAGACAAGACCCCATTCTTCGCCAGCGCTGGATGTCTACCTGCGGGGAGGGCTGGCACGGAGCCATTTTCTCGGCTATTAAGGTGGCATCTCTCACATTGGCCATCACACTCCTCTCCCTGCTCTTTGGGGCGGGGGGGGGGGGCGCGAGAAGGATGGAAGCAGGTCTCCATCAGACGCCGTGTTTTCTCCTTTCTCTGCATCCTGTTGGAGGAAAGAGTCTGTCTTTTCTAATTTGGGGGGCCGGTGAACGCCTTAAACGTCCCTAATTGCTGCAGTTTATTTTTTGTGTGTCGCAGTCGAGTAGTTAGTTAATTATAGCCTTCTCATTAGCGCCGCGTGGAGAATAATGAATTAACACATCCCTCGGATCAAAAAAAAATAAAAAATCTAAGTTTATCTTCTGAGAATAAAAGTGTTATTGTGTTACCGAAAGTCACTATAATTTTCCCAAGAAGCAAATTGGTTGGAATCCTCAGCTCTGGGGTAGGGACCCTGATGAATGAGGCGGCTGAGCAGAGCCGGGGAGCCGGGCCGCGGTTGCTTGGCAACCCAGCAGCATTCTGCAGTTTCTTCTGGGATATTTATCCTGTAAACTAGAAAATTCTGTTTTGTTAACGAATGTTTTTTAGTCAGCACACAAATAGACCGTCACTAATTGAGATTTTATGTGTAGTGGGTAAAAAATGGCTCTGCTCACCTTCCCATCGAGCGGAGGTGACACACATACAAAGCATGTTCTGTTTTCAGTTTTCTTAACATTTATTTCCTGTTAAAAAAAAAAAAAAAGGTTTATTTCATTTTCACATGAATTTGTCTCTACCAAGATATGACAACTTGTTTACCTCTTTGGAAGTCAAATTATTAGGACTGTGTTGTGTGTGTGTGTGTGTGTGTGTGTGTGAGTGTGTGTGTGTGTGTGTGAGTGTGTGAGTGTGTGTGTGTATGTGTGTGTGTGAGTGTGTGAGTGTGTGTGTGTGTGTGAGTGTGTGAGTGTGTGAGTGTGTGTGTGTGTGTGAGTGTGTGTGTGAGTGTGTGTGTGTGTGTGAGTGTGTGTGTGTGTGTGTGAGTGTGTGTGTGTGTGTGTGTGTGTGAGTGTGTGTGTGTGTGTGTGTGAGTGTGTGAGTGTGTGAGTGTGTGTGTGTGTGTGTGTGTGTTCATGATCAGCTGTATTTATTCACAGTTTTTCAGTGAGAGCCAGAAACAGAATTTTAACTGAGATGAAGTCCAACAATCACGGTTTGCAGGTTGGACTGACCATTGGGGAAGTTTAGGGGGGCATGGGCATCCCGTCCGAAGGTCGCTGGAGGGTGAGGCCAGGGATGCTACTGCACTGAGTTTGGCAGGTGTAGGGGTGCCCGCTGTTCTTGGGCCCGGGTTCTCTCGGGCCGGGTGTCAGGTGCCTCTCGCTGCCCCTGGAGGCTCCGGGCAGGAGCTCAGCAAAGCCCTTGGCTGCCTGTCTCCTCAGCCTCCCCTCCCGCCTCCAGGGACTGTGATCCTCTTCACTTTCCCGACTCAGCCTATGAATTTTAGTGCGAGTAGCAATTCCCTCCTCGGGTCGTAAAACCCTTCGGGCACATTTTATGCATCTCATAAACCCTGTGCTGCTCTCGAGTCTGGCACAGCGGGAGACAGAGGTGTGGGTGAGGTGCACGGGTTGCCCCGTGGGGCTGCGGGGGCTGCATCCGAGTCCCCTAAACCTTATGTGGGTGGCCTTGGCCGGGGCAGGTGGCCTCTAAGACTGAGTTCTCCTAGGAAGTGAGGGGTAATATTCAGACCCGGTGAGTGTGAAGTGGGCCAGCCTTTGAAGACAGCTCAGTGAATGTACGAAGCATCGGTTAATGCTGGCGTTTATGGATACAGTTGTTATCCTTCCATTTCATGCTGTGGATGGAGGGAGGGGGAGAGCGCACCTGAGCCTACTGGGGTCCTGGTAATTCCTGATGAAGGGCCCCAGTATCTCGACTGCCTTGGGTCTGTGGACCGCGGCGATGGGGAGCACGAAGCATTGTGAGTGGAGGATCCTGATGTCTGCCTCCAGGGCTCTCTGCCCACGTCCCTTGGTCATTCCTTCCTGTCCAGAGGAGGGTCAGCCGCAGCCACCAGACTCTGGAACACACCTGTCCTTTCCACGTGACCACTGCTTTCCTTTCGGAGATAAGGGGGTACAGCTTTCCTTTCGGAGATACGAGAGGACATGCCAAGGGCGTGGTTCAGTTTCTATGGCAACGGGCTTGTATGTTTAAAACTATGTTTCTATTGATTTCAGAGAGGAAGGGAGATAGGAACAGCAGTGATGAGACGGAGTCATTGATGGGCCGCCTCCTGCACGCCCCCTACTGGGGATGGAGCCCATAACCTAGGCATGTGCCCTGACCGGGAATCAAACTGGGACCTCCTGGTTCATAGGTGGACCCTCAGCTGCTGAGTCCCCCCCGGCCAGGCTAACAGGCTTGTGGTTTGGGCTGAGGCTCTTCCCTAGCAGAGCCTGTGCTGAGATGGAGGCTCCGACGGAGGGAGGGCAGGCGTCCCGCTCTGGAGATGACATCTGACCTCTGACCTCTTCATTATCAGCTGTCAATTCAGATGCGGCTTCAGAGGGAAAGGCAATCCACCTGGCTTGTAGGCATGGCCAGGATACTTGGGGTTTCAGAAAGGTGTTGGATTTTTTGGTTTGAGATGATTGGAAGCCAATGTTGGTTTTTTTATGTGTGAAATAGAAATACCACTCTCGAGTCTCAGTGACAACAGCAACACTTGTGTGTGTGTGTGTGTGTATGTGTGTGTGTGTGTATGTGTGTGTGGTGGGTGGGTGTGGGGGGCAGTGAAACACGCATGCTCCCACTCTGGCCAGACCCATTCTTTTTCCCTCGGACCCTGGGGGATCGGTGTGCTCTGAGCTTTTGTTTGAACCCTGCCTGTTTCTCCAGAGCACGGTGCTCTGTTTCCCAATCAATACGTTTATTTTTCCGTTGTAAATTCAGAGACTTTCTGAACCTCAGTCAAAGGCATCTGGTGCACAATGAAGAATGATTCATACATTAAAATATATTTCTTTAATCCTCACCCAAGGATACTTTTAGAGAGAGGAAGTGCGGGGGGGAGGAGAGAGAAAAACATCAATAGGTTGCCTCCCTTACGAGCCCCGACTGAAATCAAACCCACAACCTCCGTATGTGCACCGACTGGGAATTGAACCCATGACCTTTGGGTGCACAGGATGTTACTCAACCCCCTGAGCCATCAGACAGGGCTGGATTAAAATGTTTAAGGAATTACATGCAATGGCAAGAAATAAAAGAAAAAAATGCCAGCCATGGGGAGCCTACAGAAATAATAACCATGTTAACATCTATAGACTACATCAGAACAGATAACAGGCTGCTTGAGGCTGTTTGTTATTGCTCACCCGCCAATTGGAGGCCTGCTCTACGTTCTGAGACAGCGACCTAAGCGAAGGGATGAAAACAAAGCGCAGAGAGAGAAAGGTGTTTACGCCTGACCTGGATCCCGCCTCGCGACCTCCAGCCACTCTCGGCGGAGCTCGATTTCAAAGGTCTCACAGGCCGCCTTGGCCATGCACGCAAGTTCCCGCTTGTGATTGATTCGGGCTGAATGGGTTTTGAACAACATTGATGCACTCAAAATAAAGGACCCACAAAGAGCAATTCAGGTGCAATTCACGGGAGCTTGTGCTTGCCAGGTTCACATTAAACCGGAGTTGACCTTGACCTCCATCCCCTCCGGCAGGGCCACGCTATGCCAGGGAGTGCCGTCCGATGACTGGACGCAAGCCTCCGCGCACAGAGCGTCCCCTGGAGGACTGGTCACTGCCTCCTGTTTGCCGGTGTCCCCAGCCGGAAACCGGGGAGAGAGACGTTCACCGGGGCCTCCCCGTGGCCGTCGGAGGATTAATGAGCTAATAAGTGCTTTGAAGGGGAAAGTGCCAGCTATTATTATTACTAATAAAGCATTTTTCTCCCGTGTGATGTTGGACAGCAGCCATTAAAAACCCATTATTGTACTTAGCGATGAAGCCGGCTGGCTCTGCCCAGGATTCAGGCCTCATCTCTTGGACTTCCTGTGCCCTGCAGCCTCAGAGCTGATGGCAGGGGCTGCGGGCGTGTCCTCGAGTCCCAGGCTGGTGCTGTGGGGGCCCTGTGATTGCCTCCAGGGAGGCCCCTGGGGCTGCACTTCGGTTCTGTGACCTGGAAGAGGAGGCAGTGCCCTGTCTAGTTTTTATTTATTTTTATTGATCTCAGAGAGGGAGGGAGAGGGAGAGAGAAACATCAATGATGAGACAGATCATTGATCAGCTGCCTTCTCCACGCCCCACAACCCTGGCATGTGGCCTGACCAGGAATTGAACCGTGACCTCCTGGTTTCCTAGGTCAACGCTCAACCACTGAGCCACGCCGGCCGGGCCACATGGGTTTTGTTTCACCGGACTTACTCCGCATTTCCTGCCCTTGAAGGTGCACCCTGGGACCCTCTTGGTTATTTAGTTCCATGAAGGAAGCGAGCTTATTCAGGTGACTGTGTGTGTGTGCCCGGGTCTCTCCACTGGTCAGTGGACCTCTTACAGGATGTGTCAGAGCCCCGGGAGCCCAAGGAAGACTGCGGGGGCTGGAGGCACACTGACCGTGCCCTCTAACCCATTGTCCGGTGGCCAAAGACCAGCTGGGCGCTGTCATCCAGCCCCGATGGAGGGCTCTAGAGGACGGGGAAGCGGGTATTGCGGAAAGACTTGCCAGTGCATGGAGGTATTAAACCCACTGCCACACCACATTCCCCACATCACTGACCACAATGTGGGGACGGAGAGGGGGTGGGCAGGATAGCTGCTGCCCAGGGGACACTCCCATCTCCCCCAGGTAGCAGAGAGTAGACACCAGCGAGGAGGGTTCAGTTGCAAACAAGGGCACTAACGTGGGTTTCAGGCCCCGGTCGGTGTGCGTTTAGGAGATCAAATGGTGTGTCTCTCTCACATTGATGTTTCTCTGTCTGTCCCTCCCCCTCCTTCCACTCTCTCTAAAAGCCGCTGGAACAATGTCCTCAGGTGAGAATCAGAGCTGCTTTGGCTCAAAGTGTTGGTGGGTACGGATGCCCCGAGTCAGCTGTGGCTCCTGCGGAGGATGGGGGTTCCTTAGCTCTGAGCACTCCTCCTCCTGCTGTTGGCTGCGCATTTAGGAGGCGTGCTGCCTCCGTCCTCCCAAGAGCCCATCAGCCCCCAAGGATGGCTGCTGGAGGTTCCTCAGACAGCACAAAGGGACCGTGCCTCTGGGCAGGGGCTACTGCCCAGGCCATTGTTACCCAGAACACGGGCATGCTCCCCTTTCCATCCGCCGCCTGGCCCTTGGTCCCAGCAGCCACCCCCAGCGTGCTTTCTTCAGCTGTGTGCTTACAGAAGCACCTTAACAGAGGCACAGAAGCTCACCCCAGCGCTGCGGTGCAGAGAAACTGCAAGTCATCATCTTCTTTGTCAGTGCTTCCAGGCGGCCAGGTGAGCTGCTGGCCCGCCTGCAGCTGGCCGGTGCTGTCTCAGCACCTCTGTGCCCGCTGCTGTGCCAGCAGCCAGCTGGAAGCCGCGGAGGGAGGGATTTTTAGAAGCTTGACTTTTCTCCCCTTCGGTCCTTTGTGCATGGGGGAGGCAGCTGCCTTCTATGCACCTGCTGAGCAATTTGCTTCCACTGGATTCCTGCTGGGGAAGAGCAGGGCCAGGAAACTAAACCTACTGGGGGGTCCCTGTGCCCCAGAAACAAGACAGAAGAAGAGCTGGTGCCTTCTTGTGAAGTGTGTGTGCACATGTGTATGTGTGTGCATGTATGTGTGACACACATGTGCATTTTGTGTGCATGTGCATGCACACACATGTGTAAACACGACACATCTGTGCATGCCCTTGTATGCATTTATGCACGCGTGTGCGTGTGTGTGTGCATTGTGTGTGTGTGTGTGTGTGGCTCTGATTTCAAGGAGTCATTCATTCACTCACCCAGTATTTATTGAGCTGCTATGAATCCCAGGGCTGTGCTAAGCTTTAGGGTGGAGACGCGCTCCCCGCCCTCCCCAAGTGCACCCTGACTGAGTGCCAGCCAGTAAATGAGCAAATAGACAACTCGTTACAGAGAGAAACCGGTCTGCGGGAGAGGAACCTGAGGGTGGGAAGTGGCTTTTGAAGGTTCTCAGAGAAGGGGACTCTGAGGAGCTGACCCGAAGGGGAGAAGGCAGGAGGGGTCTGGCCAGAAGAACGGGTCTAGGCAGTGGGAGGAGGGAGGATGGGCTGCTGGAGAAGAGGTGTGGTGTCTCTGGGACCCACAGAAGGCCTGACCTCCACAGCCTTCATGGGTGAGTCCTACAGGGGATGTTGGGGCAGATTCTGCAGGGCCTCCTGGTGCGGGGGCGGGGGCATTCGGATTCTGATCTATTAAAATGCCCCTTTTCCATTGGGAGAGGGGTTGTGAGCAAGGTCCCGGCCTCCCTGTGGGAGGTGGGAACAGCTGGGCCTGAACTGGGCTGGAAGAGGGGCTGTTGTGAGGCCGTGAATTCTTCTAGTCGGCTGATGCAGGGGTTTGGGCGTAAGGAATGACAGGAAAGCTCTGTAAGGAGGGTATTCCCGCTGCGGGGCAGGGGGAATGGGGGCCAGCAGGCCAGAGGGAGGGACGACCAGTGAGGGCTGGGTGGTGGGGACACAGGCCTGCAGAGAGGGCGCAGTGCAGTGAGCTGCCGGGGAGAGCTGCTTGCTAGGCCCCCAGCAGCTCCCAGGTGGACGCTCCAGGTGAAAGGCAGGCCTGTGGTGGGCATGTTGCAGGGTATGAGGCTGCCCTTCACTTGACCCGACAGTCAAACCAAGTGTAACATCTCTGCAGTCTGAAGAGGAATATGCAGTAGAGAGCCGTGCAGAAAAGTGCAGCCAGAATGAATTCTTAGCATAACTTTTTCCCGCCTTTATAAGGACAGTTCATAAAGCCCACCTGGTCCTAGCTAATTTGGCTCAGCGGACAGAGCTGGTTTGGCTCAAAGGGTCCCAGGTTCGATTTTGGTCAAGGGCACGTGCTTGGTTGCAGGCTCCTCCCCAACCTGGGCCCCCCTGGTCGGGGAGCGTGGAGGAGGCAAGCAATCGATGAGTTTCTCTCACATCGATGTTGCTCTCTGCCTTTCCCTCTCCCTTCCACTCTCCCTAAAAGCCAATGGAAAAATATCGTTAGGTGAGGTTAAAAATGTAAAATAAACAAATAAACATGAAAGCCGGTTCAGACACTAACACATTTTCTTATGCGCAGGCACACACATGAGTGGTCACAGCGCACACACACACACACACACACACACACCAGCATTGTGTAGGAGCTAATAGATTGTCCCCTTCGAGCTTACCTGAAATTCGGGGAGGAATAGCTGGACTAGTGACAAGGTGGGGCGGGGGGGGGGGGGCGCAATTCCCCCATCCCATGTGCCTTCTTTATTTATTTTTCATCTTATTAATACAGTATTTATTTATCTTCCTTTTGTCAAACCCCGAGCCCACCATTTTCCCCAGGCTGCCTAGGGAGGTACAGGGAAAGGAACTACAGGGCAGACAAGACCCGGGAAGAAGAACTATGGGAGGTGGAGACAGCTTCCCATGGCGAAGAGGATGAGCAAGGCCACCATGAGGCACAAGAGCCCGTGGCCACCGAGAGGGCGAAGGCCAGAATGGCGGAGGAGAAGGGCTGGTGTTCAGAGAGGGGTTCCTGGCACAACCAATGATGAGGCTCCCAAACACAGTCCCACTCCCGGCCCCAGAGCCTGCCACCCCTGCTGTGGCAGCCCCAGCCCCCGTGAACTTGGCTGCTGTGTGGATGTCCCTTGAAATGGCACCGGTTTGGAAGCTGTGGCTAGAAATAAGGGAGGTCTGGGCACGTGGGGCTGCCAAGCTGCTGCGCCTCTCTCTCCTCTGCCAGTGTCTCTGGTGGAGCCAGCACCACTGCCGGCACTGAGCGCTCAGCCGAGGGGGCTCCTGACCCAGGACGGGGTGGAGACAAACTGGGGGCAGGCATCCATTTTTGGGGGACAAGGGGAGCTGCTCCCGGTGCGGAGCAGAGACAGGTGCCTTCTCTAAAGCGGAACCACTTCTGCGCCTTCGCAGGGAACTCGTTCACCCTGTGGTGCCTGTGTTTCTAGCTCCCCCCTCATTCTCCACACGCCTCCTCCTCGCCCCGGTGCCTCCGAGACTCCTCCGTCGGGAGAGAGGCTTTCTGAGCGACCTCACGTGGGAGAGTCTGGCAAACATAACAAGCAGGGCGTGCTGGTGCCTGTCAAAATATTTTCCCGTTTAAACCCGGGAATTTGGGGCGGGAGCTGAGCTGCACGTCAGGTTAATCCAAGCTCGTTATTTCAGGTGAGTGATTTCACGGGGAGTCCGCCTCGGGACCTTCGTGTTTGCGTGGAACACGGAGGGAGCGGGAGGAGAAGGGGCCAGGGTGGCAAAGGGGTGTGAGCACCCCACATCAGCACCCAGGCACCCTGCTCCCCTTAATAACCACCTCCGGGTGGGCCTCTGTCACTGCTAAGCGGGGAGTCGTCCTGGAAACCAGCTTTCATATGTTTCTGCTCACCAGCTTTCTTTTTTTTAAAAAATATATTTTACTGATTTTTCACAGAGAGGAAGGGAAAGGGATACAAAGTCAGAAACTTCGATGAGAGAGAAACATTGATCAGCTGCCTCCTGCACACCCCCCACTGGGGATGTGCCCGCAGCCAAGGTACATGCCCTTGACCGGAATCGAACCTGGGACCTTTCCGTCCGCAGGCCGACGCTCTGTCCACTGAGCCAAACCGGTTCAGCTGCTCACTGGCTTTCATAGAAAAGCTATCTGAGTCTGGCAGGCGTGGCTCCGTGGTTGAGCATCCACATGTGAACCAGGAGGTCATGGCTGATTCCCGATCAGGGCACATGCCCGGGTTGCGGACTCCATCCCCAAGAGGGGGCATGTGGGAGGCAGCCGATCTATGACTCTCTCTCATCATGGATGTTTCTCTCTCTCTCTCTGAAATCAGTAAAAATATGTTTTTTTTAAAAAGCAATATGAGAAGAAGCAGGGAGACAGGAAGGCTGTTACCTAGAACAGTAGTCAGCAAACCGTGGCTCACAAGCCATCTGTGGCTCTTTGGCCCCTTGAAATGTGACTCTTCCACAAAATACCACGGCCTAGGTGAGTCTATGTTGAAGAAGTGGTGTTAGAAGAAGTCTAACTTTAAAAAATGTGGCTCTCCAAAGAAATTTCAATCGTCGTCCTGTTGACATTTGGCTCTGTGGACTGATGAGTTTGCCGACCCCGGCCCTAGAAGGTAGACGGGAGGTGGGTTGTCGACAGGAGCTGTGTGGGCAGCATTTAAGGCACACTCCGGGGATGTCTGCTGGGTTCTGGGGCTGATTATAGGGTTCCTGAGCTAAAGGGGAGCAAACACAAAGCAAACCCTGTCCCTTCTCTGACACAATTGCTGTTATCCTATCTAATGAAAGAGTAATATGCAGATTGACCATCACTCCAACACACAAGATGGCTGCCACCATATGGTCAAAGATTCTGCCCCCATGTGGTTAAAGTTGGCCACAACAAGATGGCCAGCAGGGGAGGGCCATTGGGAGGGACCAGGCCGGCAGGAGAGGGCAGTTAGGGGCAAACAGGTTGGCAGGGGAGCAATTAGGCATCAATCAGGCTGGCCTGGGAGTGGTTAGGGCGTGATCAGGCTGGCAGGCAGAAGCTGCTAGAAGCAATCAGGAAGGCAGGCAGGTGAGCTGTTGAGAGCCAGCAGTCCTGGATTGTGAGAGGGAGTGGGATCGGGCCTAAATGGGCCATTGGACATCCTTTGAGGAGTCCCAGATTGGAGAGGGTGCAGGCTGGGCTGATGGACAAACCTCCCCTCTCCCCCATGCACAAATTTCATGCACCAGGGCTCCAGTGTAAAAATAAGGATGAAAGGGCGGGCACACACCCCTTTGGAAGGCAGTCGGTGATGTGTGTGGAGCCAGGACAGGAGAGGCACCTGGGGGAGATGGCAGGTGATGGGCACAGCCCTCGCTCAGCAGGAAGATTCTGTGTGGCTTGTGCAGGTTCGGTCCTGAGGGGGACAGACCTGCGGCTGCCTGGCTTTCGGGCCTGGGCGTGCTTTCTCCTGTGTTTTCCTCTTCTTGTCGGTCCCCATGTTGTCCCGTTTCCTCCCTGCAGATTCCTACACTTTGGCTCTGCAGGAGTGACTCTCTGTTTGCCAAAGGGCAGGAACTGGTCTGTGCTTGTCAGGGGTGGTGAGTGTAGGCGGATCCCCTGCGCGCACCCGCTGTCCTCGCCCGCCCTCCTCACCTGCCGTCCCCGCCTCGGTCCACACCGCCCGGGAAGATGAGTGACAGCACATCTCTCCCACGCTTATGGCAGCTCATAGCTGATGTCCGTCCGCCCGTGGATGGAGCGACGGATCGATCCAGCCGCCTGCATTTCTTTGGCGCGCGGCTCTGCAGCGAAGTTGTTGTTGGCTTGGGATTAAAGAATCAGGACTCAGAAGGAGATGAGACCCAATTTAATGATGTTATTGGAATGCGTGGTT
Organism: Antrozous pallidus; assembly: GCA_027563665.1. Classification (NCBI taxonomy): domain Eukaryota; kingdom Metazoa; phylum Chordata; class Mammalia; order Chiroptera; family Vespertilionidae; genus Antrozous; species Antrozous pallidus. Next base: position 58,523,265 of record CM050524.1, read on the forward strand.
TTCCAATAAAATCCAGTGCTGCTTCGTGGGGATTTCAGTTCAAGTCTGCATGTGGTGAAGGCACAGGGCCGCGTGGGGAGACCTCCAGCCTCCACCGAGGCAGCTGGCCTGTGACGGGAGGCCATTCGACCTAAGAGAGAAAGGCTTCCATCCCAGGGAAACATGGGCAGATGTCTCCTTGACGGTGCACAATTGTCTGCTTAGAGGTTCGTGTTCAGCCCGACCCACACGTGTGACTATTGACGTTTTTCCATAAACTCGGTTGTGTAAATGCATGTGCGCGTCTAAGGGGCACTATTTAAAAATGATTGTACCTAAGTGGATTATGCCTAAGTGGATACTCTATTTCTATTGATTATGATTTGCATAAATTGAGTGCACAGGGGACTGTGCGTCTGCTGGCGTGTGGGGTGGTGATAGGATTGTGAATGGCTCATTATTCCTGGAGAGCCGGTGACCGAGGGTGGAGAGGGATTGCTATCAATCCGGGATCAAGTGGCATCTTTTCCACGTGGATTTCTAAATCCCCTATTACGCTGCAGTCAGCCCTGTGGCATATCTTAGGCTGAGGCGGGCTGCCTCCCGTTCCCGATGGGAGGTGCGATAGCGGATCTGACAGTGTGTCTACCAGATATGGAAGGCGATGTCCATTAAGTGGACGAGAAATGCTCTCTGACGGAGAAAAAGGGACTTAAATCTCTGTGTCTCCTGGGACCTCATTAGAGTCCTCCTCCAGGACTCGGTGCAGCTGATATTACCCGGAGTCCCACCGCGCACACGCCGAAGGCCGGTGAGTGGACGCGGGGTGAATGGTGCGGTTCTGCGGCCGCGCAGTGAGCGCCGATTCCCCGCACCGGCCTCGCGTGCGTTTCCCGGGGAGACGCTGCTTTGTGTTTTCAGGTGATGACCCATTTCACTTTTTATTAACGATCATTCCTGCCCACACGGTTTCTGCCGGATTCCGTTCCCCAATTGTTCTGTCCTTCAGCAACTTCATTAATCCTGAGCACTGATGTGTGAACAGTGGCAGGAGAGACCGCCCCTCACCAAGCTGTCTGACCAGCCGTCCTCCCTGCGTCCACTGTCACTGCCCTCACCTCCCCCCAGGACCCAGAGTCCACGCAGGGCCCTCCCGCCAGGTGCATCCTGGGTAGGTGATGCAGGAATAACAGGAGGGTCTGCCTTCCTCGAGGCAGAAGGATGCGCGTATCCAGGAGAGAGTGGGCCACTCAGAGCTCAGCCTGTTTCCCAGATTAGAGAGAGCCTCGTGTTCCTGAAATAGGTGTGGACCTGGGCAGGTGAGAGGAAACGATTTTTTTAAATTTTTTTTTTTGCTTGAAATTTTCCGATAATTAGTTCAGCTCTAAGATACCGTTTATCCACTTCTTGTGGGATTAGAAAACACCTATTGAGATTTCAGGGGGCTCCTGATAACTGAGTTCAGACTATGTAACCTTGAAAGAAGTTTCCAGAAAACAGAAGATGATGTTGATTGGTTGAGTGTCGATCTATGAACCAGGAGATCCCTGTTTGATAGACACCCCGTCAGGACACATGCCTGTGTTGTGGGCTCATTCCCCAGTGTGGGCGTGCGGGAGGCAGCCGATCAATGATTCTCTCTCCTCATTAATGTTTCTATCCCACTCTCTCTTCCTCTCTCTAAAATCAATAAAAATATATGTATTAAAAAACTAAAAAAAAATAATAATAGTAATGTTGGCTGCATGCAGTGTAGACCTTGATCTTGAAGCTTTTGCCTCGAGCCTGCAAATCCATGACCTGTCTGTACCCCTGCCGCATCTAGACGTGATGGGGTGGAAATTTCCCCCTCTCCGTTGCTCTGTGGTCTGTCCAGGGTGGGACCTGTGGGTCCCCCGTGCCTGCCCTGCACCCCGGGTTCGAGCAGTGTGAGGAGGCCCAGCGCGGAGCTGCAGAAAGTCAGCTCAGACCTACAAAGGAAGCCCGGTGGCCGGGGACCGGCTGGCCCCCGTGGGAAAACCCTCCTAAGCGCTTTGTTCCCCGAGCTTCAAAGGGGCCTTGTGTGTCAGGATCAATTCAGAGCTTTCAGCGCGGACGGAGAGAGGGGAGCCCATCTGAGCTCCGGGTGCGCAAACAGGAGGCTGCTCTCTCCGGCTGTGCCCCACATGCCGCAGGGGCGGCCAGAGCGAGGCTTCACACGGACACATTCCGGCCAGCTGTGAGCAGCCTCCTGGCCCCGGGAAGCCGCCTGCCCGGGGAGAAACGGTGTCGCTTTCCCAGGGAAGCGCTGAGTTCATTTTGGGCCATTTGATTTTTTTTAAAAAAAATATTTTTATTGATTTCAGAGAGGAAGCGGGAGGGAGAGAGAGAGAAACATCCACGATGAGAGAGAATCATGGACCGGCTGCCTCCTGCATGCCCCTGACTGGGGATGGAGCCCGTAACCCCGGCATGGGCTCTGACCGGGAATCGAACCCTGACCGCCTGGTTCACGGGTTGATGCTGAAGCACTGAGTCACGCTGGCCGGGCTGGGAGTGTATCTGCAGGCTATTTCCGATTCTCTGTCACCCTAAATTTGTAGGTGTGATCCTCAGCTATACTTTCAGCTTACTCGTTTAGCCTAACACAAATTTCGTTTTGATGAATGATTTTCAAAGCGTCACTAATGGTTTTTTACTCCCTTCACATCAGAAATTTCCAGACCCTCTCATATTTCTGGTGAGTTAGCTGACCCATCTTTGGCAGGAGGGGCAGTCAAGATACCCACTGCTGGTTGGCCAGAAGGTTGTGCGCCGAGTCGCTGGCTCTCTCTCTCCCTGTGAGCGGCTGGCTGCTGCTCTGGGTTCTGCTCTTTCCCTGGGTGCTGTCCTGTGCTGAGCTGGGGGGGCGGGGGGGGGGGGTGACTCGCTGAGTCATGGTTCTGGTCGTTGGAGGCTGTTACAAAGTATCAACCTGGTCTCTAGGGGACACGATTATGTTTCTGTGTCATATCGGTTCCTGGAGCGCGTCACACAGTTCCTGGGTCCCTGTGACAGCGGGGTGAGCGTTGTCATTGCATTGGCGTATTTTGTTATACATTGTCGCCTCTAAGCAGCGGCATTTCATTAAAGTAGAGTCAGAGTTAAGCAGGAAGCATTCAGAGCGCCAGGAACTGTGGCCTCCCCGGATCTTTGCACATCTCGTGACGTCTCTTTAGCGGTTTCAGGTCTTCTCTGGCGACTGGAGTAACGCGTGCTCTCCCAATGAGCTGTTTGTCTTCACAGTTTTATAAGCGAGGGGTTGGCACTTAGAACTTCTTTGCAGAACAAAGTTTCCATGTGCTAGTGAGCACTTACGGAGTAACGATTATTTTAGACATTATCTCTGCTTTTTAAAAATCAAAACATTGTTTTCTTTTTCCCAGGTATTTTTTTTTAATCCTTCCCCAAGGATATTTTTTATTTACTTATTTATTTTATGAGAGAGAGAGAGAGAGAGAGAGAGAGAGAGAGAGAGAGAGAGAAACATTGATAGGAGAGAGGAGCATTGATTGGTTGCCTCCTGTTAGGATGCCCTCTAACTGGGGATCCAGCCTGCAACCTGTCAGCATAGAGGAGGCTGCTCCAGCCAGCTGAGCCACTGGCCAGGCACGCCTCCCCTGTCACACAACAGGAATCTCTGCTCCAGAGGCAGCTGGTGGCTTCTGGGGGGGGTGGGGCTGTGAGTGGAGCACTAGCCCCCCTCCTCGGGCATCACAGGGGCTGAGGGCCACGCTGTGAGCTTGGCTACTATTGAGGCTAAAGCTTGGCTTCCAGGCTTGTCCTGATTCTGTAGCCCCAGCCCTCCTTCCCCTGAGGACTCTGCTCCCACCCACGCCCTTACACTCCTGGCTTCCGGTACCTGGCTGCCCAGGACACTGGCCAGCAAACCTCTGAGACCCTGTCCTGCAGGAGGTGAGTCCTGTTGGCTCTGACTTCAGAGGTGGTCTTCAGGATGCATGTATCCTCAACTGGAGGGTAGAGAAAGCAGACACGAGGTCATTTCCCCAAGGCAACACTCTTGATGGGTGCCCATTCATTCAGGCAGGTGTGTATTGGTTACCTGCTGTGCCACTGGAGAGCCCAAAGCCCAGAGCCTGGGGACCTGAAGGGCCCGGCTATGATTGGTCGACAGTCCAGGTCCTCCCAGGCCACCATCTGTAGACAAGGGAGGGGCTCCTGATGGGCCTGTGTCCTTTCTCCTTGATGTTCTCAGGTCGTGAAATCTAGACCCTTCTCCCTGTTAGAAACTCTGAGCGACACTCCAAAACTGTCCCGACCTTCTTGAAGTTACTTCCTTTCTTTAACATACATGACTTACCTAAGCGATAGAATTCTGTCGTGTGTGATTTGCCTCGTTCTGAAGGTTCTCCCCGCTCCCAGCCACAGCCTAACATTGTAGAAAATACAGTAATATCACCTGGCGTGTAGCCGTCCGGGTTTTCTCAGTTTCGATCTGTTCTTTGTCTTCATCTTCCACGTTAAAGATTCTGGTCGTCTCAGTCTCCCCTGCGTGAGTCTGGTGGCCCAGCATCTCGGATGTTTTCATTGCTTTCTCTGTTCCTCCTTCACAGCCATCATCGGAGACATTTTTTTCTGGTAATCTTAGACGCTGGAGGCAAAATGAAACTCTTAAAGCGTGCTGTTGTCCCTGGGGGTTTAGAAAGGCTATCTCTCCTCTCACGTCGTCTCACTTGAGTCCCAGGAGCTGGGGCTGCAGGATGGGCCAGTCTCGCCGGCAGCCAATACGTGCACACATTTCACGTTTTCTGTTTCTGCTGAGTGACAGCTGTCCCACACGGAGGATGGGGGATACCACAGACACTGGCCACCTCTGGGCTCCTCTGCTCAAGAGAACAGCTCAACCGCTCTGTTAGCCGGGAAGCCCAGGAGACACAGTCCGACCCACACATGGCCACCAAGGAGGGCCGGGAGCTGGTTAACTGCTGCCGGGGCGGTGTCAGGCATCTATAAGCAAATCTGTTCGTGTTAATAATGCCAATAAAGCCGGGGTCAGAGCCGTGGACATGGGACTGGAATGCGGTCGCTGGGCAAAGTGGAGTGTCACTCGGTCAGTTGGAAAAGCAGCGGGGACCGTTCTGAGACTCGGGGTGGGGGGAAGGATGGGGTGGGGGCAGGGGGTTGTGTTTCGGTGAATTGGCGTGAGGCTCTCTCCAGAGGCCTCCCAATCTGTCTGCAACATTTTGGCAGGAGCTTTTGGAATTAGGCCAACGGGATTGTCCAACTGCAGGGAGAGGAGGTGAGCTGCTCGATGCGTGAGCCGTTCTTCTTTTCTTGGGGCCGAAGATATTGTCGCTTTATGCATCCTTTTCCATCGTCGTTTCTGCCCGGATGAGTCAGAACGACGGGGTGGGACGGAGTGTTTCGGATGACAGTCGTTACATTAGGGGAACCGGCACACGGAAAGCCGTTGCTTTGTTTCTACCGTCCGCACCTCAGGAGGAAAGTCTTGGGTGGACAGAGGAGGTTCCTGGGGTGGCCTCTGGAGCCAGTGCTGCAAAGGATAGCCGGTCCTCAAATCGCCTGCGGTTGGCAGTGAAAGGAGCGTGTGTGTGTGTGTGAGTGTGTGTGTGTATGTGAGTGTGTGTGTGTATGTGTGTGTATGTGTATGTGTGTATGTGTGTATGTGTGTGTACGTGTATGTGTATATGTGTGTGAGTGTATATGTGTGTATGTGTGTGTATGCGTGTGAGTGTGTGTGTGAACCTATGTGTGTGAGTGTGTGCGTGTGTGTGTGTGTGAGTGTGTGTGTGTGTGAGTGTGTGTGTGTATGTGTGTGTATGTGTGTGTACGTGTATGTGTGTATGTGTGTGTATGCGTGTGATGTGTATGTGTGTATGTGTGTGAGTGTGTGTGTGTATGTGTGTGAGAGTGTGTGTATGTGTGTATGTGTGTGAGTGTGTGTGTGTATGTGTGTGTGAGAGTGTGTGTGTATGAGTGTATGTGTGTGAGTGTATGTGTATGTATGTGTGTGTGGGAGTGTGTATGTGTGTGTATGTGTGTATGTGTGAGTGTGTGTATGTGTGTATGTGTGTGAGTGTGTGTATGTATGTGTGTGCATGTGTGTGTGTGTGTGTGTGTGAGTGTTGGTGGAAACACTGCCTTCATTTCACAAGTTGCTTTTGAAAAGATGGGGCGGTTGGTGGGAAGACACCTGGGTGGGGGGTGGCTACTGGAGCCGAAAGCTCCTGTGTCCTTTCTTTCTTTCTCTTGGCCGTGGCACAAATACACCAGACCAGCTCTATCCCCTTGTCCCAGCATTAATCATGCCTGTCCATTTTTGGTGTTTACACCTTTAAATATTTATGAGCTGTGGGGCCCTTTATTGTTGTTTACCCGCTCCGGGCACTGGGACGCCTTGCCCTCCTTCCGCAGCCAGCTCTCCCTTCCCTTCCTCATTCTCCTGCCCGGTCTTTGGATGGCCTCCAGTTTGCATACATAATTTGGGTGTTGAGGTGCCAAAAATATAGTCGTCTCAACTGGAGTCTTACTGAAGTTGCTTTCGCTCAACTCTCACACCCAAATAACTTTGATTTCCAAGGCCTGGAAACACAGTGAGGGCCCCGCGGGGAAGCGGAGATACACAGACAGGATGTCAGAAAGCTGCAGTGGATCCCAGGTCCCCAGGGAAGTGGCATCTGGGATGTAGAGATCTCAGAAGGAGCGCGATTTGGGGAGTTCTGATTTAAGCCTAGGTCTAGGATCTCTGTGGTTTTTAAGACGTGGATAGGATTGGGTTCAGTCCCTATAGCCATTCTCTGAAAATGTATGCACTTTTTCTTTCTTTGCAATTTCGGAAGGTAGAGTCCTTTATCAATAGGAAAACAGTTGCCATTCCCGTCCCAGAGAAGAGACGGAAGTTACATTGTTGCCAGTGGGAGTGGGTTCCTATCAAAGGAGGGCATTCTGGGACCCATGCACGGGAGGGCGTGGCATGGGAAGATTTATCTATGACATCAGATGCAAAATCAAGGGAGTGCCCCTGGGTACCCAACATCTCATCTCCATCTGTCCTGACACAGACAAAGTCCAATCTTGCCTTCATCGGGCCCGGAAGTAGGGCCAAGGTCCAGAGATCCTGTGCCCTGCCAAGGTCAGGCCAGGCCAGGCTTTCCCTCCATCCGGCCAGCTTAGCCTGTGTTCCTGGCTGTGCTTGGCTGGCTTTGTGTCCAAAACCACCCTCAGAGCCCACCCGTCTACCATGGGCCCTGGCGGCTGCTGCTAATAGGTCCACACGGTGCTACAGAGAGAACAGGAGAGAAAAGGGGTGAGTGTGATACCCGGAGAGACACAGAGACGAAACAGAGAGAGTTCTTTGTTAGCTGGGATCATATCATCTCGGCTTTGGGAATGACCAGGCGCCTTTGTCAAAGTAACCAATGAGTTTCCCAAGCTTTCCCCGGCTTCTGACGGGTCCCCCTCCTAAGCCAGGGCTCGGCAAACTCATCAGTCAACAGAGCCAAATATCAACAGCACAACGATTGAAATTTCTTTGGAGAGCCAAATCTTTTAAACTTCTTCTAACACCACTTCTTTAAAATAGACTCACCCAGGCTGTGGTATTTTGTGGAAGAGCCACACTCAAGGGGCCAAGGAGCCCCATGTGGCTCTCGAGCCGCAGTTTGCCAACCACTGCCCTAAGACATCCATGTTGGAAAAATACCACATGTGACACGAACACAAATCATAGGCAGCTCCCCCAACAGCAGAATGGAGAGGAAGTAAAACATGAAATACATCACTGCGCTTCCCGGAGAGGGAAGGGCAGAGGTCTCTGGGAGCCAGCGATGAGATGAGCGGGGAATTAAGAAGTAAATCAAAGGCTCCCGTCCTCTGTCATAAAGGCTCCCGCCATGGAAGGAGGCCTTGTGCTCAGAGATCAAAGATGAGTGCCTCGCCGCGCACCCAGAATTCTCTGCTGGGAAAACCTAGAGCAGGGAGAGCGCAGAGGAGACACATCAGCACCACTCAGAGCCCCACACAGCACCCTCTCCCTTTCTCCAGGGAGCCTGCTCCATCCGAGAAACGGAGCAAATCCTGTTGGCGCTTTGACAGAGCGCTCGGGTTCTACTTTCCAGCTGGGAGGGTGGCACCCTGGACTCAGTCTCTTATTGCAGATGTTCCTGGAGCCGCTGCTTCCCAGTAGCCATCCCTTAGGTCGGTAGGGAGGTCCTCTCCACCGCTGCAGAGAGCAGGGCCAGGAGTTCACATGGAGGAAAATGGTCTCTGGTGTGTAGCTGGGTTGGAGGCGTCCGTCCGTGTTTGTGGGCATATTGTTAACGTCTCCTTACTCAGTGCATCAATCCTCGTGGGAGGTTTGTTGCTTCCGTCCACCTTGTGAGCATAGCTGGTCCCCGAGCTGTGCACAGTGTCCCCATCCTCTGTATTCGTCTGTCACTCACACTGTATGTTATTGGTGACATTTTCAACCTGTGCTGTGGGTAAAATGGCAATGAAAGGAAAATAAATCTTAAAAAAAAATAACTGTCCAGTTGTCTAGTACAGGATGTTTCCTTCCTTTGTAAGAATTAAACCTTTAAAAAACGTTCATTCATTCAAAAATTGTTTTTGTTTACTTGTTGCGAGCCAGTCGGCTGAGGATATAACAACAAGCAAAACCAGACCTCGTGTTTACCCTCCTAAAGCTTACAGTCTAATAGGGCTGAGACTTCTAGATCAGATTGTCATTCCAGCAATGTCACGTTGCTTCTCTAAGTGCTAACGAGGAGAGTTAAGCAGGGTTTGATGTGCGGAGGTCAGCGAATGATTCTCAGAGGAACTGCTGCCTGACCAGATAAAGGAAGTAACTGGACAAGAGGGACAGCAAGAAGGAGACATCTGATTAGACGTTTTTCTCAGGAGTGAGTAGTGGTGGAAGATCCGTCCGGCTACAGGCAGAGGACAGGGACACAGGTAGTGTACTGACTCAGAGAATGGGTTTTAGTACCAGGAAAATCAGAAATTAGGCAACTTCTCACTTGAGAATCCTGTACAAATTCTACAACCTTTTTGAACTTCAAGCTGTTGACTGTAATTCTCATCTCATAGAATCACCCTGATAAATGTTAGCTATCATCATCACCATCATCATCATTGCCACCACTACCACCCTCACCATTATTATCATCACAGCCATCATCACCATCATCGCTATCATCATCACCATCGCTATCACCACCATCATCATCACCATTATCAACGTTATTACCATCACTATTATTATCACAACCATTATCACCATCACCACCATCATCATCATTATCACCATCATTTCCGTAATCTTCATTAACATCACCGTCACTACCATCATCATCATTATCATAACAATCATCACCACCATTATCATCACCACCATCACCATCATCACCACCATCACCATCATCACCATCACATGATTACTGTCACCATCAAAATCACCACCGTCATCACCATAATCTCCATCAGCATCATCTGCATCATCATCACCTTGGGGTCCAGCACTGATTTTAGGCTTATCATTTCATTACTTTGAGTTTCAACTTTATACTTTTATAAAATAGAGGTGTTGGATTAAGTGATTTCAAGATTCCTTTCTGTTGTAATGTTCCAGAGCTTCCCACGGAAATCTAAACCTGGACATCTTAGCTCAGATGGAAGCCTGTCTGATGCAGGTTGGGGGTGGGTGTTGCTTTTGGGGAAATGCTTTGGAAACAAGCAAAGTTTCACCTTTTACAGCTCTTCTTATATTTTTAAAATTACATATTAGAAGTTTCTGTTATCATAGATTACAGTTTATAGCACGTATTTCTTCTGCTAAGAAGCCTTTAAAGTGCTGCTGTGGGATATTTAATTTCCCATTATGGTTAGTTTCTCAAATTCCTCCCTTTGTAATTGTCACATTTTTACAGTCCTGTTTAAAATGAATTTATTTTTCCAACTGAAGACATCAAGCTGAGCTGGAAATTGAAATCCAAAGACTGTAAAATCAAATGATAAGAATGTGGCTTCGGGCTCAAGCGTTCAATCACCACACCCTCTAGAAAGATCACTACAGAAATGTTTCCTCTTTTTTTCTTACAAAATCCATAAGAGCACCTCTGAGATCCTTTTGGTCAAAATAAAATTGCATAACACTTCTAAACCTAGTAAAGGGAACATGACCTACACCTTGTTATTCGTTTAAGTAGTTCAATATTTTGTTTGATTGCCTCATCTTTACTCTCTTTATACTTCACTGAAATGACTATTGTTTCATCTTTACACAGTCTACATTTGACTAGAGTATGTTAAACAATTTAATCTCTTTTTTTTTAGTGCCACAGATAGGAGAAATAATGGGTATGTTTTATATATAGGATGTCCCAAAGAAATGCATACACATTCCAATAGCCGATAGCTCAATTTTGAAAATGGAATGTAGTTTAATAAATGTGTAGGTCTTTGAGCCCTGGTCATCTCCTCAGTAAAGAGGAGGGAATGGTACAGAGTTTGTTTTATTTTTTTTAATATATTTTATTGATTTTTTACAGAGAGGAAAGGAGAGGGATAGAGAGCTAGAAACATCGATGAGAGAGAAACATTGATCAGCTGCCTCCTGCACACCCTCCACTGGGGATGTGCCCACAAGCAAGGTACATGCCTTTGACTGGAATAGAACCTGGGACCTTTCAGACGGGAGGCTGACGCTTTATCCACTGAGCCAAACCAGTTAGGGCCAGAGTTTATTTTTAACAGGTACAATGACACCCTGTGTTACATTCGATACGTGCTGAAAGTTCAATCATTGTGGCCAGCAAGTGAGCCAGACGGGACCGGGATGGCCTGCCGATGTTTGGGGGCTAATAAGTTCCCCTGGATGGTGATAGATTTATGTGGGTTCCCAAGACCAGCGAATGCAGTCCAGTGGCACACCACCTTAAGCCACACTGATTCCTCGAACCCGATTGGTTACTTATAGACACAGCTGTTTTTTCTCCTCCTGGTCCTGAAACGGACGCTCCTTGGGGACCAGGACTGCAGTGCTCCTTCCTCAGCTGCTGGAACATCCCGCCCCCCCAGGGGAACCCAGGGACTGGGGGTGAGTGAGTAAGGGGCCATGAAGTGGCACTTGAGTTTTGTTCCTTCCCGAGGCCACTCACAGGCCCCAAACGCCTAACCTCTCGCTAGCTGCCTGCTGGGACGGAGCCTCAGAAAGCCCTTGTTTTCGGGAAAAGGATGTTCTGGGCTGTGAGCTGTGACTCGGTCGATTGTGTGAGTCACACAATCTCTTTGTCAGAGGCCAGTGTTCCGGCGGCTGTGATTCAGAGGCGGCGGAGATTCCTAGAACGTCCTGTCATCACGGGCCTTTTCAGACCCTGAAGTGGCCATTGTGCCACATGGACTCACCATCGGGGTCATCCGGTGGCCCTTAGCGGTCAGGGACTTGTGGTCACAGAGATGCAGCTGGGCGCTGTGCCATCCTCTGTGTGTGTGTGTGTGTGTGTAATAACTAATGTGTATGTAATAACTGTGGGTGTGGTAACTGGGGTGTGTGTGTGTGATAACTCTGTGTGGTAACTGGTGTGTGTGTGTATCTAACTGGTGCATGTGTATGTGATAACTGGTGTGTGTGTGTGATAACTGGTGTACGTATATGATAACTGGTGTATGTATGTGTGTGTGTGTAACTGTGCTGTGTGCATATGTGTGTGATAATTGGTGTGTGTGTGTGTCCTAACTGGTGTGTGTGTCATAACCAATGTATGAATATGTGACTGGTGTGTGTATGGTAACTGGTTCAAGTGTGTGTATCTAACTGGTGTGTGTGTGTGTGTGTGTGTGTGTGTGGAGTGATAACTGGCTTGTGATGACTGGTGTGTGTGTGATGACTGGTTTATGTATATGTGTGTGATAACTGGTGTGTGTATGTCTGTGTGTAACTGGTGTGTGTGGGGTAACTGCTATGTGTGCATGTGTGTGTGATAATTGGTGTGTGTGTGTATATAACTGTATGTATGTGTGTAAGTGATAACTGGTGTGTGGGGTAACTGCTATGTGTGTATGTGTGTGTGATAATTGGTGTGTGTGTGTGATAATTGGTGTGTGTGTAACTGGTGTATATATGTGTGTGTGTGTAATAACTGGTATATGTATGTGTGTGTGTAACTGGTGTGTGTGGGGTAATTGCTATGTGTGCATGTGTGTGTGATAACTGGTGTGCGTGTGTGTGTGTGTGTGATAATTGGTGTGTGTGTGTGTGTGTGTGTGTGTGTATGTGTGTGTAACTGGTGTATGTGTGTGTGATAACTGGTGTGCGTGTGTGTGTGTGTGATAACTGGGGTGTGTGTGTGTGTGTGTGTGTGTGTGTAACTGGTGTATGTGTGTGTGTGATAACTGGTGTGGGAGGGTAACTGCTATGTGCATGTGTGTGTAACTGGGTGTGGGGGTAACTGGAGTCTGAGGGGGGTGTGCCTCCTCAGCAAGGCGTGTGCTCGGGTACCGAGAAGCCAGGCACTCCGAGGGCTGTGACATTTGTCAGCCTGGACGGCGTCGCTGTCCTTGGCAGGTTTGGCAAGTCATGTTTTGGTGTGGGAAACCCCGCACTTTTCCATTTGAGTTCACGGTGGCTGCTTCCCCGAAGCCTCCATCTCGGGCTCACGAAGGGTGGGTTCCCAGGAACCTCTGCCTCAGACAGCGGCCTGGCCACCCTCGTTGCTAATGAAACGGCCGGAGCAGCGGGAGACAGACAGGATTAGGGGAGCTAATGGTTTCTAAATGAAATCATCTCTCTCAGACTCCCCCTCGTGGCGCCGGGGCGGAGACCAGCGGCCCGCGGAGCCCTCCGCCCCGCCGGGCCGGAGGCTTCTGCCTGCCCTTTGCCACTCGCTGCGTGACGGGTGCAATTGGTGTTCAGAGTCAGGGGCGGTCATGAGAGGGGGAGCTGAGCTGTCGCGCCTGCTCTGGGGAGCGGGCGGGCCTGGCCCACACTGCACCTCTGCTCATGGCACTGACGCCAGGCCTGGAGTCGCCGCCAAGGACATGGGGACTCAACAGCTGGAGTGGCAACTGTCTAACTTGGCCTTTCGCTTATTTTTACCTCTGTGGTTACCCCTTTCACATCCCGTGTGGTCCAGGGTCCCAATTCAGGGTTCCGGATCTGGAGAAGGCTGCACACAAATGAAAAGAGACTAGAAAGGCATTAATTTGGGAATATTGGGGGCCAGGTGGCTGCCCATTTCTAGTTTAAGGACTACCTCTACTTTGGCCTTGCCATTCTTTTTATTTAGGTTTTGGATATGCCCATTGGCTTTAGGCAGGGAATAAGCAGATAATCTCATCAGTAAGGATTTACATGATTGTTTGGTGGGGAAGTGGCTTCAGCTACTCTTGTCTCCATTAGACAGGGAGTGGTTGGCTCTGACCTTTCAGAGCTTCAAGGTTGACCAGCCTTCCGGGGATTCTTGTCCACATCTTTCTATTAGTGAGACAATGATTGGTTTCCGGCATACTTCTAAGTAAATGATTGGGCCTTAGGAAAGGGAAGAAAGGAGGAAGAGGGAGAGGGGAGGAGGGAGACAGAGAGAGAGGAGAGAATAAGGAGCTTTTATATTCAGAAAATGGTAGTTTTCCTTCCTGAACCTTCCTGGCACAGCTAGGGCCCCTTGCTACCAACATGAAGCAGGAGCTGAGGTCGAGAAGTCATATTTCATCCTGGAATCTCACAGTGACCCCCTCTAGGGTCTTGAAGGTCACTTGTGTATTAAAATTTCTTGTAAAACTGCGTGGATTGGAGGTCAGTGACCCCGGGACCATCCCTGTGGCCCAGACTCTGTCTGCCGATCAGAAACCCAACGCCTGGAATACGTATTTTTATTTTTAAATATATTTGTACTGATTTCAGAGAGGAACAGGAAGGGAGAGGAACACCAATGATAAGAGAATCATTGATCAGCTGCCTCCTGCACACCCCACAGTGGGGATCAAACCTGAAACTCGGGCCTGTGCCCTGACCGAGAATCAAACTGTGACCTCCGGGTTCATAGGTCGACGCTCACCCACTGAGCCACACCAGCTGGGCCAGAGTAACTATTTAAACCTGTGAGCCCCAGAGTTGAGGTTCAGGTCTGAGAGAGGCACTCGGGTATTACGAGGGGAAATAAATTTTGATTAACTGACAATAATCTTGGAGTACAATGATTGCTAGGCTATACTTCAGTCTTCCATATTTTAATGGGAAGAAATTGCACAATATATATTCTCAATAACTTCTCCAGGTCAGTTACTTAGTTAGAGGTTTTTAATAGGTGAGTCTGTTCACAGCCAAGTTCAACAGCAGTCACAGGGCGGGGGTCACACATTTAGATGCTCAGGGTGATGCCCCAGAGCATCCCAGGGGGGAGTTTGTTTTGTTCGTTCTCACCCTAAGATATTTTTACCATTTGTTTCTTTGGGAGAATGAAAAGGAGGAAGGAGAGAGGGGGAAGGGGAGAGAAGAAGAAACATCAACGTTGAGAGAGACATATGGATTGGTTGCCTCCTAAATGCACCCTGGACCCTGGGGATGGGGTTGAACCTGCAACCCAGGTGCTTGTTCTTGACTGGGAATTGAACCTTGAACCTGCAACCCTTAGGTGCATGGGCCAAACGCGCTAATGATTTAGCAACCCACCGGGACAGAAAGGACAGAAATCAGAATTTTAATGTTGAAATTCCTGGTGTCTAAGAAATGGATGCCAATTCAGGAGTTCAAAAAAGTCCCGGTGCAGGTGAAACAGAACTTACCCTTGAGTGGTTTGTCTCTTGGATCCTGGGGTTTCTGGGGTCCCCTTCCTCCCTCCGGGCTCCCATGCAGTCCTGAGTAACAGCTTCCCAGGAGCATCCTTCCCACTGACTTCAGAGTGGCCTGAAACGTGACCCAAACGCTGTGCAAAGTAGCAGAATCCTGACCACAGGTGTTAGTGCAGGGGCTGCCGGAGCGCTCAGCAACTGCAGGGGCTGCTGCATTGCCAGCCTTTGTCCACCCAGCACCCTCCCCACACCCCGCAGGTGATTTGCCAGCCCACTGGTCGGCAAACTCATTAGTCACAGAGCCAACTATCAACAGTACAACGATTGAAATTTCTTTTGAGAGCCACATTTTGTAAACAACTTCTTCGAATGCCACTTTTTATTTATTTATTTATTTATTTTTAAAAAATATTTTATTGATTTTTCACAGAGAGGAAAGGAGAGGGATAGAAAGTCAGAAACATCGATGGGAGAGAAACATCGATCAGCCGCCTCTTGCACACCTCCAACTGAGGATGTGCCCGCAGCCAAGGTACATGCCCTTGACCGGAATCGAACCTGGGACCTTTCAGTCCGCAGGCCGACGCTCTATCCACTGAGCCAAACCGATTCGGCCGAATGCCACTTTTTAAAAAATAGACTCGCCCAGGCCGTGATATTTTGTGGAAGGGCACACTCAAGGGACCAAAGAGCCGCATGTGGCTCGTGAGTCGCCGTTTGCCGACCACTGTGCCAGACCAACTCCCTGCCTCTGAAGGGGCTAAGTCAGCCTCCTCCCCTGGGGGGGGGGGTGTTGATGTGAAGATGGTACGGCTCTCGGAGGAGCCAGTGAGATAAAGAGGACTGGGCTCACTGAGAATTCTACCACTGACAGCAGGGAAGCAAGTATCTCGCTTGCTCTCCAGGTACCTCGGGTGCTTTGAAGGTCCGTGGTTTCGTTTCGTTATTGCTGTCCCTGGGTGTTGGTGGCAGTTTTACCTCATCTCTCTAGAAGAAAACACCTACCCTAGGAATGGTTTCGTGGCCCTGTAGAATGACAGTGTTGTCAGCTGCGGTGACATGTTTGGGTGGAGAGAGGGAGCAGATGGTTTGCTCGGTGCCATGGGCAGGGGACTTGCAGGGAGCAGGTGTTTTGCCGCGTTCCAGCAGGCTCATTCCTTTATGCGTTCCTGAGAATGTTGAGCGGGGAGTTAATGAACTTGCTATTGTTCTGTAAGGAGGAGTATTTTGTGGCTGCCATGAAATGGGCACTATTACTTTTCAAAAGGAAGGCTCCTAGTCTGGAAAAGACACTTGTGTGAGGAAGACGTACGTGAAAGGAAACTTGTGCGCAACTCAGGGTTCTAGCCCCAAGATGAAGTCGCCGTTACCTCGGTATACTCCCTCTGCCAAGCAGCTTTCTAAGGTTTTTACGTTTTATCGCATTTATGAAAAACTTGGGGATTGGAAAGCCCAAGGAAGTAATGTATGTTCCAAAAACCAGTAATCAGAGTCATTGGGGTTGAGGACCTGCTGACCTCCAAAGTTTAAATCGTCTACGTATACCATCCTTTTAAAACATATTTTAAAATAAATTATTATAAATTTATCGCCATGGTTACTTTTGTATTTGCCCCATCAATCACCAGTGTTGTGAAGGTCAAGACTAAGTTTGTTTCACTAACCGCTCCATTCAATGTACATAAGCTGGAGGGGACATGTCTATCATAGAGGCTTAGTAAAACTCACTGAATGAGTGCCCTGGGTTCTAAAGGCTGGCCTGTTGACACATTAAGATTGTGCCCTGGCCAGTGATCTCAGTGGTTAGAACATTGGCTGGGCACTGAAGGGTCTTGGGTTTGATTCCTATTTCAGCCTGCTGGAGGCAACCAATCTCTCTCTCTCTCTCTCTCTCTCTCTCTCTCTCTCTCTCTCTCTCCCTCCCTCCCTCCCTCCCTCCTTCCCTCCCTCCCTCCCTCCTCTCCTCTCTTCTCCTTTCCTCTCCTCTCCCTACTCTCTTCCCTCCATTCTTTCCACTCTTAAAAAAAAAATCAATGGAAAAAATACCTTCAGGGGAAGCTTATCAAAAACAATTAAAGTTGCTATCATCTTCCTTCAGACACATTTTGGGGGGTTGGGGATGGGGAAGAGCAATGCTTAGCCTGCTTGGACAACAGCTGGTGTTTTATGAAGCTGGAGATAGAGTTATAACTAATGAAATCAGGGACTCCACTCTCCTTGTCCATGAGGTTTAAATAAGCCCCAGAAAAACCTCACCACCAGAAGGGTTGGGTTCCCTGACTTGGGTGGACTTCCTGCAACACAGCATGGAGGTTAAGAGTGTGGGTACTGGTTCAGTTCCAGAATGTTCCACGGATTAGCTGTAGTCTTGCTAAACGACTTCTTTCTGCACCTGGGTTGTCTCTTCTGAAAGTCAGAGATAACAGTAGTGCCCACCTCATATGAGTGTTATGATGGAGATGAAATGAATTACTTGTAAAGTTCTTAACTCAGTGCCTAGCCCAGAGTATTGCTATGTAATGTGTATTCCAGAATCATTCGAATATATGCCCAGTGCTTACTGATCTTAAAAATTGTATTGAATGCAATGAAGATCTCTATAATAATAAAAGTGTAATTGCTCATTAGACCAAACATCCTTCTGGGCGTCCTTCCAGACGAACTTCCGGATAACACTGGGGCTGCAAGGGAAGCTGGTGCTCGCAGCCAGAGGAAGGAAGGCCTACGCTTTATTTTTAAATTTAATCTTTATTGTTCAGTTTATTAATTACATTGTTCCCCCTTTTTTCCCCGCTATAGCTCCCCTCCACCCGGTACCCATCCCACCCTCCGCCCTCACCTCCCCCCAACTGTCCTCTCCCATAGGTGCATGATTTTTGTCCAGTCTCTTGCTGCACCTCCCGCACCCCTTTTCTCCCCAAGAATTGTCAGTCCATTCCCTCTCTGTGCCCATATTCTTTTAACAGTTTATCCAGTTCCTCAGATTTTTAATTCACTTGATTTTTAGATTCATTTGTTGATAGATGTGTATTTGTTGTTCATAATTTATAATTTTACCTTTTTCTTCTTCCTCTGCTTAAAGAATATCTTTCAGCATTTCATATAATATTGGTTTGGTGGTGATGAACTCCTTTAGCTTTTTCTTATCAGCGAAGCACTTCATCTGACCTTCAAAGGAAGGCCTACTCTTGCATGAATTTTGTGCAGTGGGCCTCTAGCAGTAAAAATGAATAAGTAAGTGTATTGAATATCTGCATGGAAGTTAAGGATGTTATTTAATAATTAATGTACTCCCAGTCCTATAATTAAATTATAATGTTCACAGCTAGGATCATAAGTGAATTCTGGGGAAAAATTATATTTATAAAAGCAAAATACACAACCAGGAGTTAATATCTAGTGTCCAGACTATGAAACAGCAGTTGAATGGTCTCTATCTACACACACACACACAACATTATTGCTCCCCATTTGCCTGTTGGCAGGAGGATATAGCACTGAATTTCATGTAATTTCCTCTTTTTCTATCACATTCATATTTATATGTCACATTGATCTTTTTTTAGGGCCCCAAATTGTTTGCATTTCAAACCATAATCACTGTATTTTTAATTTATTTCTCTTATCTTACACTGAAAGTTGTGCAAAAAGGTGGCATTTAAAATTTGCATGATTTTGTGTTAGGAATCCAAAGAAAATAAATACCTCGTGTGACTTTATTTCTAAATGCTAAATTAGCTTGTTCTTCGTTTTCCTATTTGCTAGTTTCTGCATGTTATCTTTGACATGACATTTGGACTTGAGGTAGGAAAGAGGATTAACTCAGAGGTTGGTAGAGGAAGCCTAGGACACGATTTTTATTATGTGATGCAAATGTTTTGCTTTGCTCGTGTTTTTTTTTTTTTTTTTTTTTAAAGAAGCTTCTGGAGAGAAGCAGCCAGAAAAAAAGCAGAGGCTTTCTTGTGCTGCTGGGGCAGCTGCATTCTGTTTGTGCGCAAGGCGCTATCACCTGCAACATTAATTTGGCAAAGATGGCTCTTCCTTCGCCTTGGTCTCCCCCAGGCAACACAGAATAGTACGTTTGCCTACAGCTCTGTGCATGAAGGGGGAGGTTTCTAAAGCCGGCAGTTTTGTGTGTGTGTTCATGCAAGTGTGTGTTACACATCTTAGGGGCTGAACAGAAGGACTAATGGGCTTGTATATTTTGAGAAAGATTCCTTGGTACTTGTATTTTATTTACTTCTGGATGGCTTTGCTCTTTTAGCGTCTTTCTTTTCTCTAATGGGCAGTTTTACAGTTGTGGATGCAGACTGCACTTGTAGGAGGATTATAAAGCGCAGTGACAGCGTAGGCATTTGAGTTTGATCCGGGGACAGAGATGTGGTCTGTGCACATGTGCCGGTGTGTGTGTATGTGTGAGTGCTTGGGTGTGCGTATGTGCACATGTGAGGGGGCATGTAAGTGTTTATACGAGTGTGTGTGTGTGTGTACAGATATGTGTGGGTGTACATGCATGTGACTACTTGTGCACATGTGAGTGTTTGTGCATTCGAGGGTGAGTGTGTGCATGTGAGTGCTTGTGTGTGAGTTCTAGTGTTTATGTGTGTGCGTGCATGTGTGTACGTACTTATGCATGTGAGTGCTTCTGGTGTATGTGTATGTGAGTGTGAGTGTGTACATGTGTATGTGCCTTTATCTAGGGAGGAGGCATGATTGCTGCACAGCTCCAGCTCATGACTGAAACTCATTCTAACTCAAGGAAGAGATACACAGTCTTCAGAACTGTAAGGCTGACCTTCATTCATCTTCTCTGTGGAGATAGTCCAGGAGGCACATCGGAATCACAAGACCCTCCGAACAGATGGCTTTGCTTACCTTTTTTATTGCACCACTGCCTTCCATCTGGCAACCTTTCTAGCCCTCCTCTCGGCTTGGTTCTCCCGGCGGCCCTGAGGATGTCCCACGGGTCACTTACTAGACAGACATTACTAGATGGACAAACTAAGAGTCACTTACTAGATAGACATCCTAGAGGGTCACTTATGAGATGTCACCACTCCGCCAGAGTCCCCACTGTGCTCAGTGGCAGCATATCTGGGACCCGTCACGTTGGAGAATCACAGTGATGCCAGAACGAAATTTCGTCCCATCATTCCATCTTTGCAGGGATCCCAGAGGCCCTCGGTGTCACATTGCAGTTCGCCACGCACCAGTTCCTCTCAGAGCAGTGACCCTCGGCCAGGAGACCTTGTCGCAACATATGGCACCTGTCACAGGGTTCGTGATGGGCGCGCAGCTAACCTGTTTTCCTCTTGGATTGGCTGCTTTCCTGTATAACCTCCACAGGAAGGAGAAGATGCTGTGTTTGGAAGCACAGTGGGGGTGGGGAGGATGCAATGGCATCTCACAGACAGACCACGCCTTGCAGATACATAGCCACTCTGCAAAGGAGGCCTTTGGTCAAGTTCTGAGTGGCCGTCTGCCAAGCTCAGCCAGGAAGGCGTAAGGCCGGTGTGTCAGAGCTCCCTTGATGACAGAAAGGAAGCAAGAGATGGCGTCATTGCAAGTGTCACTGTGGGAGAAAAATCCAGGGGCTGTCCAGCCACCTCCAGCTTCTCCTCCATCTCTCCCTTCTCCTGCCCAGACCTTACCGTCCTCACAGGAACATTCAGAGAATAATGGCACTCAGAACGAGGAGGGATGTCTGAGGAAAACCTGTCAGTAATGTTCAGCCTCTGTATCCTGGGCAGCTTATCAGTTCCTTTAAGCAGTGGTCGGCAAACTCATTAGTCAACAGAGCGGCAAACCGTGGATTGCAAGCCGCGTGTGGCTCCGAACCACAGTTTGCCGACCACTGATAAGGATGAGCACGTGTCACTGTCCACGGAAGTGAAATCGTGAAACTTCTGCTCAGTTTCTCAGTAAAGGAGGTGTATGGATTTTCACACCCACGTGAGTGACGGCCCCACCTATCCTGTTACACCTTTAGATTCAGAAATGCTCATTTTAATTATTTATTTTTATTGTCAATAAGTGTTTTTATTGATTTCAGAGAGGAAGAAAGAGGGAGGGAGAGACAGGAACATCAGTCATGAGAGGATCATTGATCAGCTGCCTCCTGCACGCCCCACACTGGGGACCGAGCCTGCAACTTGGCCAAGTGCCCTGACCAGGAATCGAACCGTGACCTCCTAGTTCATGTTGACACAACCCCCGAGCCGCCCTGGCCAGGCAAAAACGCTCATTTTCATTCACAGGAAGCTGTCTTCTCCAGGGGCGCCTTCCCCTTGCGATCAGTTGAGCGTCTCTCGCATTCTGACGGGTTTCATCGTGAAGATCCAAAAACGAGGAGGTCATCTCTCCCTTTTCTCTCGAATTCTGGGAGCCCGGAGCTGCTGTGAATTCCGGAGTCATCCATTTCTCCTGGCGTCTCATAAATGGTCCTTACCATTCCGTGGGTTCCCTGGGAAAGTGTAAACATCCGTCCTGTTGTCTGGTCCTGGAAATTGGTGGCCCGGCTCCCCGAGGAGGGAGGCACGGGGATGAGGGAGGGAGAGGGGCCAAGATCTGCATCCAGACCAGGGAGACACAGGAGGGTGACCCCCGGACAGAGGCGGGAGGCGGCGGCCAGAGAGCACCTGGCCCCGGATTCCCCGGCTGCTGAGACGCGATTAATCGACGCCATAAAAATGAAATGCTGGCTCTGGGGAGGAGGTGACACTCCACCAGGCCCTTGAGAATGTGTGAGTGCCTGCACTTGGCAAGCATTTGCTTTTTCCTCACAGGATATAAAACCTTCACGTGAAAGATAGGTCTTTTTAAAAATATATATTTTATTGATTTTCTACAGAGAGGAAGAGAGCCGTATAGAGCGTTAGAAACACGGATGAGAGAGAAACATCAATCCGCTGCCTCCTGCACATCCCCCCACTGGGGATGTGCCAGCAACCAAGGTACATGCCCTTGACCGCAATGGAACCTGGGACCCTTCAGTCCGCAGGCCGACGCTCTATCCACTGAGCCAAACCGGTGAGGGCTGAAAGATAGATCTTGACCCATCATGTTATTCAGCCTGATCTTAACCCTCGCCCGAGGATATGTTTAGCTATTTTAGAGAGAGGACGTGGGGGGAGGGAGAGGGAGATACAGACATGAGAAACATGGACCCCTTGCCTCCCGTAGGCACTCGGACTGGGGATCAAACCCACAGCCTAGGCGTGTGCCCTGACCAGGAATCAAATCCGCCCCCTTTTGGTGCATAGGAGGATGCTCAACCCACTGAGCCACACTCTCCTCTCACTCACTGATCCACACACTCAGTGTCACCCAACAGCCACCTGCTGTATGCGGTTACGTGCGCGTCCTGTGCTAGGTCTTGGGACACATTAGGGGAGTGTAAGTCCCCTCCCTGTGGGCTCACCCCTGTGGTTAGAAGCAGAATGAAAGGGAAAGAGAGAACTCAGCAAGACAAGTGCTGTGTTGCCAATGAAGCTCGGAGTTGTGAGGGAGGTGTCAGCTCAATTCCTGGTCGGGGCACAGGCCCGGGTTGTGGGCTCGATCCTCAGTGTGGGGCGTGCAGGAGGCAGCTGATCCATGATTCTCTCTCATCACTGATGTTTCTCTCTCTCTCTCCCTTCCTCTCTGGAATACTATATATGAAAATGATTCTATATAACAAAAGAGAAGCATGCAAATTTGACTGTACCTTTGCTCCTGATTGGCTGTGCTACCAGCCAATCAGGAGTGGGGGCGGGGCCAAGTGGCACAAGTGCCAGGCCCTGGGGGTGGAGATGAAACTGCGGTGGCAGCAAGCACCCAGCCCCCAGAGCCGGGTGGTCACTGGCAGCCGGGGCTGAGCTGAGCGGGGCAGTGGCTGGGGGCCCAAGGCCTAAAGCCTTGCCAGAGGCTTTAGGCCTTGAGCAGGCTGGGGGTGAGCCATCAGTTGGACATCCCCTGAGGGCTCCCAGTATGTGAGAGGGGCCAGGTTGGGTTGAGGGACCACCCACCCCCAGTGCACTGGGCCCTTAGTATATATATATAATAAATCAAAGCAGGTGTGTGTGCTGCAAGGGAAAGGCTGATGGCAGGGTGACTGAAATAGAAATGAGGGTCCCAGCTTCATGAGCACATCATCAACTTCTGCCAGATGTGGATCAGCTCACAGTCATCCAGCATCTTGATGGGAAGCAGAATCCGATAAAGGGAAGAAATGAACGTGGCACTTCTCATTGGGAGCTATTGCAGCTGGAGACGAGGGCGTTTTAGTGAAAGCTGATGAAGTCCCTCCCACCCCTTTCTCTATTAAAATCACGGGCTGTTAGTGCCATTCAAGAAGCCAGAGTATATTTTTATGCTGCAATTAAGTGTTTGAGGACAAATGCAGAGTTGGTGGGAATGTGATCAGATGGATAAAGGAGCCGGAAGAGATAACCATTTCCGTTCTCCCTTAAATTCCCTTTCCAGCAGGGGAGTTAGATGTGAATCAGCCGGGCCCAGCGGTGCCTGGGGCACCAGCCTGTCTCCTCCCAGTGCGGCTCTCAGGTTACTCAGACTCTGGCTCAGTTTACCCAGCTGTAGAATGGGGATATTGATGGTTCCTGTCTTTTGGAGGTTACATGCATCCTCCATCACCCATGCCTGACCAGGGTCAGCTCTGTCCTCAGCAACGTTATTCCTCCAGAAATGACATAACCAGAGCCAGAGCCAGGGTTTCCCGTGCTCCAAGGTCGCTGCTGAGCGGGACCTGCCTGGTGCTCAGTGGGAAAGGCCAGGGCTGCTGGGGAGGGGCCAGTGTGCCTGTCTCCTGATGACTCTGTTCAGATTCCCTCGGCAGCACTATCTCCTCCCACTTTTATAATGGATCAAGATTGATGATGAACGATAAATGAACAAATTCATAATGGACCTAATTCATGAAGTCCATTACCCCCATTTCACAATCCTGATTCAGAGGATCTCACAGTGGGGCCCTTGAGCTCACAATGGAAAAAATGGCTCCCACAGCTCACCATTTGAATGTCATCTTTTTAAAATATATATATATATTTTATTGATTTTCCACAGAGAGGAAGGGAGAGGGATAGAAAGTCAGAAACATCGATGAGAGAGAAACATTGACCAGCTGCCTCCTGCACACCCCCCACTGGGGATGTGCCCGCAACCAAGGTACATGCCCTTGACCGGAATCAAACCTGGGACCTCTCAGTCCTTAGGCCGACGCTCTATCCGCTGAGCCACACCAGTTTCGGCTGAATGTCATCTTTGCATATTGCAAACACTCCGTCCGTGGCAGGACTTTTACTCCGGAAGTTCAAGTGCTTACTTTATATCAGTGTGAGACAAAAGAAGGAAAAGCTGACGGGATTCATCTGGTACTTGTCATAATATTAAAACTCTGTTACTTCTCTCATTCCTTACTGCATTTTCTGATCTGAACAAGCTCTTGGAATGAAAAAGCTGTTTCTAGCAATTTCTCTCTCCAGAAACGCTGACTCGGGTTTAAATCCTGTGAGCGTCTGAGCAGCAGACTCATCCCTCTCCTTCAAGCTACTCAGGTCGGAAACCTGCAGGGCACTTGGGCTGCAGACAGGCCGCCTGGATGGGGCCAGTTGTTCAGGCCCGGCGCGGTGACACGGTTATATTGGACCCCACAGTTGTGTTCCCTCTAACCTTTACTTAGTTATTGCCAGCTCACTTATGGGAATCAAGGGTCAGCATTTATATTTATTCAGCAAATCCTTTAAAACCTTATCTTTACTGTTGAAAGTATTACATATGTCCCCCTTTCCCCCCATTGACCCCCCCTCCACTCCTCTCCCTACCCCCACCAGGCCTTCACCACACTATTGTCTATGCCCATGGGTTATGCATATATGAATACAAGGTCTTTGGCTAATCTCTTCCCACCCTCCCCTGCCTTCTCTCTGAGGTTCATCAGTCTGCTCCATGCTTCTATGTCTCTGGATCTATTTTGTTTCCCAGTTTATTTTGTTCATTAGGTTCCACGTGTGAGTGAGATCATGTGATACTGGTCTTTCTCTGACTGGCTCATTTCAGTTAGCATAAAGGTAATTCTTTTCTGAGTAAATTATTGTATTAGAAATATTAGAAACGCTGTCCGTAGCTCCACAGTGGAATGAACAGCGGGTGTAATGGCTCAGTGTGAGTGGCCACGCCCAGGAGGTCAATCTTGTTGGGGGAGGGTGGGGGTGGGAATGGAGATTCTTACCTAAATAAAGTGCCGATGCTTTTTTAATGTTTTTTAATCAACCTGACGAATGGGCTTATCATAGACCCAGTAAGTGTTTATTGATTGGTTGTAGATCTAAATACATGGACACAGAGCAGTGCTTTAGGGGAATTCACTAAATAAACATTGTCCTGCTTTCCAGTAGTAGAGTCTGGGACCTTGGCGAAGGCTTAGAGATGCTGAGGTAGAAACTATTCCAGAAAGCTCTCTCAGCTGGAAGAGAAATGCTTTATTCTGCACCAGTAGGATCGTTCCCCCGTCTTTCTGGAAAAAGGATCAGATGCCTATGGACAGCGCATGCAGAATTCCAGCCAGGCAGGGCGTGCCCAGGTGTTGGCGAGTCACGGGCTAATCCCCACGGCCCCTCTGTGCTCCCGTCAAAGATTCCCTGAGGGCCCGAGCGACGGTGATGTGCAGACAGTACCTGAACACACCACATGTGTGCTGTGTGCTTCCTGCTGCCAGGCTGGGGAGGCCATGGAAGATTCTAGAATGACAGCTAGAATCCAGGCAATTTTCAGTCTTCCGACTTAACTGGAAAAAGAAATGAATCAGAGCCCGTGTTACCTGGTGTACCCTGGGATTACATGCTGTCTGATGATCTAAAGACAGTGGCCACCTCTAATTTTACTGAGGTCCCTCAGAGTGTATTTGGTACCAAAGAGAAGCCTTTTCACGTCCCCCCCCCCCCCCCAGGTTTGCTTTTGTTCCTGAATTTTAAAAGGTTAGTCCTTCTAAAATAATTCTTGCTTTCCTGGATATCACTTTATTGCATAAAACGCTACATCACAAACAACACACCGCTGTGGAAGCTAGCATAACCAACGTGATTCATGTGTGTGACTCCCCCTCTCCCCCAATCCGGATGCAACACCTTCAGAGCTTAGCTCTGACCCCCCCCAGCGTGAGATGCATCATGGTCTACGCCTGACCCTCCCAGTCATGGTCAGTAGCTTATTCCTCTTTACTGACCCAGCGAACACGTATGCAGTGCCAGCTATGTGTAGGCGCCGTAATACCATTCTGAGATCCTTTAGGGCACTTAGTATGTACTTGCACTTGTTAAAGCGGTGACTTGGAGATAGATGGAACTGGCTTTTCTTCCTTCCCTTCTCCCTCGTTTTCTTTCTTTCTTGGGTGTTTTAGCCGTGAGTGAATCTCCTCCACGTGTCATTCTGTGTGTAAGGCACACCCTGCCCCCTGATCCCCTCGCTCATCTAACACCTTTAGAGAAAGGGCTGGTCTTTGTGGGGAGGCCTGAGGAGGAGCTGGGGGTGCACGCCCCCCTTATAGGACCAGCCGCCACACCAAAGGACCGGGTCAGACACTGAAGAGCACATGGTGTTTAACTGGGAGGGTTTCTGGCGCCCCAAAGCTGCAGAAGAGCAGCTGCTTAAACACGCGTGCCCTTTGCTGGGGAGAGAAAGGGATTTATGTGCAGGACTTTAAACAAAAGGAATCCCCCAGGAGCGGCGCAGTCATGAGCAAGGGACCCTGGATCAGGAATTATCCAACATCGTGTGTTTAGAAAGTGTGGGGGAGGGAAAATAATTTTATTTCCACCCTTTTTGGTTTTCTGCTGAGGCCCCTATAATAAAGATAATTTGATGGGAGGAAAGCCAAATACTTTTAATAACATGGAAAGATGCCCGGGGAAAAGGAATAACTTCCAAAGATGGCCCAACCTGTCTCCTTAGACACCTCCTTCAGCGGAAGACACAGTGTTGGCTGGGGAGAGGAAGGCGGCTGTGGGCAGGCAGGAGGACACAGTGGCAGAGGACAGGCTGTGGACAGGCAGGAGGACACAGTGGCAGAGGACAGCTGTTGCCCTCTGCAAGGTGAGGTGAGAGTTTGCTGCGATTTCAGCTCCTCCTCCTCTTCCTCTTCCTCCTCCTCCTGGCCCAGTGAGCGAGACCCCTTTCCAATGAGATAATGTCTCCCACAGAAGGGGTCCTTATCCACTTTTGAAAATTGATGTCAGAGAGGAAGGGAAAGGGAGAAAGATAAGAAACATCCATGATGAAAGAGAATCATGGACCAACGGCCTCCTGCAAGCCTCCCACTGGGCACCGAGGCCACAACCCGGGTGTGCCCTGAACGGGAATCGAACCACGACCTCCAGGTTCATAGGTCGACCGATGCTCAACCCCTGAGCCACGCCGGCCAGGCCGTTCCCTGTAGAGCTTCGCCTGTGCCTGCTGTTTCCTGAAAATGACCTGACTAAGGTCACCCTTATGCCAAATGCTCCTCTCCTTCAGAAGCTGTTGCTGGGCTCCGAGTCATCCACCCCGCCAGGGCCTGTTCTTGCTGCTGCTGCCTTTGGCCGCTCTCATCATGACACTGACAGGAGGCAGGTGTACAGGAGAAAAGCAAATGTAACTTCCTACGTGTTGAACCACAAGACATGAGTGTTGGGGGTGAACAGGGCAGTGGAAGCAGGGGGGTTCGGGGGTACTGAGTTAAGGACCGGAAGGATCTCCTTGGGTGAGGGGACCATTCCCAGGACACAGGAAGAGCAGTTGCTTGGTAACCGGAGGGCGCTGGGTCATGCCTCGACAAGGACAGTGTGTGGGAGCCCGATCCTCCTCTGAGTGCAGCAGCATGCAAGGCGGTGGTTTCCAGGTGCGCTGAGGAGCACGCTTTTGGAATCATGTTGCTTATTGCTGAGGCTCGGCATTGCCTAGTGCAGTGGTCGGCAAACTGCGGCTTGCGAGCCACATGCGGCTCTTTGGCCCCTTGCGTGTGGCTCTTCCACAAAATCCCACGGCCTAGTTGAGTCTATTTTGAGGAAGTGGCGTTAGAAGAAGATTAAGTTGAAAAAAAAATGTGGCTCTCAAAAGAAATTTCAATTGTTGTCCTGTTGATATTTGGCTCTGTTGACGAATGAGTTTGCCGACCACGGGCCCAGTGGAAGTGTCAGGAGAAAATCGTGGGATTCTTGCTGCGAAACCACGACTCCCAAAGACGTGCCTCGTGGCCCTATGGTAGTGAGCATTGTCCTGCAGTAACTATGGAAACTGCTCCCTGTCTGGGGCCCCTCTTCCTAAAGGACAGCAAGCTGGGAGCTTTTATTTTCCAATTACTCTCCAATAAATTCCTGTGAGGCCTCATTCAAGGGATGGATCCCCTACAAGGAAGAATTAACATGGCTCTCGGTTCACCTCAAGTTTCATCAAAATGTTTACATGACCCCTTCTTTGTCACTGTCGCTTGCTAGCAACTCGGGTTATTTTAACCAATAGTCACAAAATATAATGGAAAAGGAAACGGTCAGAGAGCAGATGAGTGTTCTTTGGGCTGAGAGCTATCCACCGAATGAATTAGTGTTGAGGAAGTCGACAGGCGCAAGAACATTCATAATGTTGGCAGGGACCTCTGTTGCTGAGATAAATTTATGGCCGGAGAGGCTGGAGATCTTTCCGTCGCTCCTAAATGAAGTCAGAATATCCAGTAAGTCGTGACTGTCCCAGGAAGAGGCTGACCATCCTCACCTGAGTTCTGTGCAGATCACTCAGTAACTCGCCATTGTCACGTAACTGCCTATCATCGATATATGATGGCATGTATGTAACAGTGGACAAATTAGGTACTGTGTTATAGGGTACATATATTTCTCTAGAAAACTGTCTGGAAATATTCACACCTTGTTGGCTAGAGAGGGAAAGGGGAGATATGTGATCTTTAATGCTCATTCTTTTTTTTAAAATATATTTTATTGATTTTTTACAGAGAGGAAGGGAGAGGGATAGAAAGTCAGAAACATCAATGAGAGAGAGACATCGATCAGCTGCCTCTTGCACGCCTCCTACAGGGGATGTGCCTGCAACCAAGGTACATGCCCTTGAGCGGAATTTAACCTGGGACCTTTCAGTCCGCAGACTGACGTTCTATCCACTGAGCCAAACCAGTCTCGGCTCTAATGCTCATTCTTGATCCAATTTTTAAAAATAATCTATATTAATATATTTAATATTTTCTTTTGGGATGTTACAGGGATACACATTTTTATTTTTTTAACATATTTTATTGATTTTTTTACAGAGAGGAAGGGAGAGGGTTAGAGAGTTAGAAACATCGATGAGAGAGAAACATCCATCAGCTGCCTCCTGCACACCCCCTACTGGGGATGTGCCTGCAACCAACGTACATGCCCTTGACCGGAATTTAACCTGGGACCTTTCAGTCCGCAGATCGACGCTCTATCCACTGAGCCAAACCCGTTAGGGCTATAGGGATACACTTTTATTGTAAAATACATAAAAGCTGATTTAAAATGGTATGTGATGATGAAAACAGAATGTAATTTTTTAAAATTTAGTTTTGGAAGCAAAAGGCATGAGATTAATTTCTCTTGCTGACATACGTCTTGGAGTGAGCCGTGTGGCTCTGGCCCGGAACATCGTGTCTGACTGTCCTCAGTTCAGAGGGACACACGGGCTGATACTGCCTTTGGGTCCCTACTTCTTCCTCATGGGAAGTGACTGCAGGACGTGAAGGGTCCACAGACCTGGGAACCCGCCTGAATTCTCACAAAGCGCAGAGGCCATAGGTCGGCTCTGTCGACGCTGAATCCATCGCCGTAGTGACTGACAAGCCCAAGGGAGCTGTACGCTGTTGATACATTTCTCTGAAATACCAAGAACTCGAACTTGGTAGTTCATGACTTGAGTAGAACAAGATCGCTTTTTAGGACCCATAGGGCGATAAGCTTAATGTTTCTAACACACCTAAGGCGTTCACGCATCCATTAGACTATTTGCCACAAAATACCTCTACGTGGGTTTGGGGTTGAAATAAAGAAATACCAGGTGGGCCACCTCTGGCCCGGGGTTATGCATACGTATATGTCCTCCCTCTGCCCCGACCTCATTGCTCCCTGCTGCTCTGCTTCATCATCGCGTTCCTCCTGAAAGTTTTGTCTTCACAAAAGGTACGTTTCTAGGCATTACAAATTTGAAGAGAAAACAAGTGGAAGGTTGCAGTGTCCCTATCCACCTTTCCCCTTACATTGTACTCCATGCATTGCCCTGGGCTGCCTTGCCTCAGGGGAGGAACAAAGAAACGTGGGCAGGACACAAAAGAGAAGAAAAAACAGCAGAGGGGTGTGCAATGGTGTGGCAGAAATCAGAGCGGGCTCCCCCCTCGCACTGTGGGCCCCCCTTCCCCACACGACCTTGTCCTGGGAAGGTTATCGGCGTCCCGGTCGCCGGCTTAATGTTCATGCAGCTGATAATGAGGATGACCTGCTGGTCGCTGTCAGAGTCTAAAGTGCCTTTGGAGGGCCGCGCGCCTGTCATCGCTGTTCATTCGTGAAGCGCTCGCCGGCCCCGGGTGAAGGTTAATGGGGTGTCTTCAGATTTATCCGCGCATCTAATTGGATAAAACCCCCGCCCGGAACATTTACAGCCTGTGATCATTCCTGATGTGTGCGGCCCGACTCAGCCCGCCCTATGCTCTTTTTGGATCTTGGGGGCGCTGTTTGTGGGTACGGGTGGTTTCCAGGGTGTAGAGGAATACGAGGTGTATTGTCCCTCTCACGCACAACCCGAGGAGCAGCTGCTGCCTGGGAGCGATCGGCTGAGGTTTCCCGGGTGGACACATCCTCATGAGCCATCGGCTGGACGCACCTGCTCGCTGTCGTCTGCTCACATGCATGGGCACACTCCGCACGCTTGTGGCTGTGCCCTCCAACCCCTCACTGTCAGCTCCAGCTCGGCTGAGTCTCAGCTGGTAACCTTTGAGGCATTGCTTTTTTTTTTTTGGTTTGTTTAATTTTAAAATTAAAAAAGATTTAATTACAGTTGACATTCAATATTGTATTGGTTGCAGGTGTACAGCTGTACAGCATAGTGTTTAGACGTGTATATAGCTCACTGTATCATTCCTCTCCGAAGTCTAGCTCTCCCCAGCACCATGCATAGCTATTACAATATTGCTGACTGCCGAAACCGGTTTGGCTCAGTGGATAGAGTGTCGGCCTGCAGATTGGAAGGTCCAGGGTTCGATTCCGGTCAGGGGCATGTACCTTGGCTGCAGGCACAATCCCAGTGGGGAGTGTGCTGGAGGCAACTGATCGATGTTTCTCTCTCATCGATGTTTCTGACTTTCTATCTCTCTCCCTTCCTCTCTGTAAAAAATCAATGAAATATATTAAAAAAAATATTGCTGACTATATTCCCTGTGCAGTATTTTATATCTTGTGACTATCTGTAACCACCTTCACCTCATCTCCCCAGCACCCCCACCCGCACCCCCCTGGCAGCCTTTGGCATGTTGGTTCTGGGTATCTATGAGGCCTTTGGATTTGTTTGGGGGCATCACTGATAGATCAAATTCAGGGCAGATGCTGGGAGCTTCTGGCCACAGGATTGGGCTCCCCAACCAGAGTTCACGCCCCAGTCCCCCAATGTCTGGTGTTAAGGCAGACATTTCTAGCGAACCCTCCTGTGACTTGGACACCCCGTGTTCTATGATGGGACATTCTTATGCGGATGAATAGGCCTTCTGATATTGAAAACAAATAAAGGTAGATGCAGTAGCCAGTTTTGCTACTCTGACGAGAGATGTAGAAGAGTTTTTATGAAAACCTTTCCAATGTTACCTAACTACCGCGAGGGATGGATTAAAATTCAGTCGACGTCTACAGAACCCTCACACAGTCTGCGCTGAAGGAATCTAAAGTGAATCTGAGACAGCGTCACACGTTGCTGCGTGTCACTTGTCAGGGCCCCTCGGAGCCGTGAATGTAGCTGGCCTCGAGCAGGCGCTGATAAAGTTAATGAGATTCATTGAAAGTTCTATTTCTGTTAGCCTGTATTGTTGCAACACACCTAGCAAGGTTTAGATCCGTGTTTTACCTATCAAATCCATATTTATGTTAGTATATTATTCAGAAAATTAATTTCCCTGTTGTCTTTCGATGAATGAGAAAAAAGGATAGCTGGAATTTTGCTGACCTTTTATGTTTACACCAGCTGAGCAAGATTCTATTGGTTTTAACTTAGTTGTATGATTTTGGGCATTCTGTATTTCAGATTCATTATATAGAAAGCGGACATTATTATTATTATAACACTAGAGGCCCGATGCACAAAATTAGTGCAAGAGTAGGCCTTCCTTCCCCGCCCTCCCCTGGCTTGCTGGCACTGGCTTTCTCTGGTACCTGGAACTGGGGCTTCCCTCACAGCCCCGGCTTCGTCCGGAAGGTCGTCCAGAAGGACGTCTGGTCTAATTAGCATATTATGCTTTTATTATTATAGATTATGTCTACATCAGGGAGATGTGAAAATTAAATGGGTGGTTCATATGTAAAAGCAACTGTGACACATAAGAACTAAACAAAGTCATTTAGCTATTATTATTGATAGGTTACAGTTAAAGTTATTATTTGCTGATAGTGCTTCATAAGAAATGTTTTCTACATGTGAATTTTCGTAAAAGAGTCTCTCTCTCTCTCTCTCTCTCTCTCTCTCTCTCACACACACACACACACACACACACACACACACTTTTGTAGTCTGTGGAAACCTGAGCAAAGTGAAATAAAGTTCCCAACCTCTATAGACTGATGTGCAGTGAAACTTTTCAATGCATAGCGTTTCCCCAGTGTGGGAACCACTCCACCTTCTCGGGAGCAGGGCCCTGAGCCCAGGATGGCACACAGTGGGGCTGGGGTGGAGGTGCAGGTGTGCCCGGAGGGCCAGCTCTTCCCTGGGCGGGACTTTGCTGAGCTCTGCAGGCCATTCAAGGTCCAGGGTTTCTGCCCAGGAAAGCCAGTGACACTCCCCAGTCACGGTGGCCACCCACCTGTCCATCACCTAACCCACTCACCACCCGGGGGAGATGCCACCTGGCTGGATGCAGTAGTCAGAAGCGTACAAACAGATCTCTCTCAGGACCGGACATCTGCTGGGAATGAAGGCCGTGGCCTGCTCCTGGGGCGAGAACCTGTAAAAAGGTGGAGATGTGGTCACACGAATTTAAACTTATGTAAAAACTCACTGAGCTGTACACCTGAGTCGTGTATATTTTAATGCATCTGTAACGGGACAATCAATGGGTGTATGCTGCCTGTCACTACTTGAGCCAGTTCAGCAGAGACAGGGTTGCATCATGAGTGTTTCTTCCAATCCTGTGGGCAGCATGGGAGGGCAGCAGGTCATCCACAAAAAATCTGCTCTGCACCCCACCCTAAGCCAGCTGCTCATATTGGGCAGAAGGACAGAGGTGACATGGGGAAGTAGGCAAACGGGGTCTTCAACCAGCTGGCGGCTGTGGTTTCTACAACAAGGTGGCTAGTGTTTCCACGGTGCCAGGCAGCTCCCTGATGGGGAAGGTGGGCTGCGTTGCCAGGTGAGCTCCAGTCCCACCTGCAACCCCCAGCCAGGTGAGCATGCGCCCTCTTTAATCAGAACAGAACCACGGTTAACAGAGCAGGATTAATAGTTCTTACAATTATAGCCGGACCCCGATATTCTATTTCTGCCCCTGTCACAACTGTGTTCCTCCTCAATTAACCCAAAGTTCCCCACTGAGCAGGGCGGTGTGCAGGCCCCGGAAACCCTCCTGAGCCAGGACGGAAGACCGTGTCTCCTTTTCTGCAGCACGCGGTCTAGATGTGGGGTGGTCTCCTTCCTTTCCCTCCCTCAGGAGAGAACCGGAATTCAATGTCAGCACAGCACCTCCTTAAGTCAGAATTGGGGTGTATTTACTCATACAAAGGGGAAACCAAAAATATCGGTCGCGTATGTGCCGTTCTGTTCCCGCTGGAGCTCAGCCGCCGTCTCTTGCCATTTAATTAAATCAATGGTGTTATTAATGATGTTGGTCCATCCAACATAATTATCAGCGGAAGCTGACATCCCCCCAATGCGATCAGGTTGCTTAGAGAAAAGTCTGCATTTCTCTGCGCTGGTGCGGGAGGATGGATTATCGCTGGGAGCCACTCCTTTGTCACGTCAGTGACATGAAACGGTGTGAATGGATATGGCCAGATGTACAATATCCCCTTTGTTTTCAGAGCAGAAAGCCATTAACAGCTATCTCCGCATTCCTGTGTTCATGACACTTGTAAATTGATGTATGGTCTTCCCCAAGCAGGAAGCGGAACAAAAGCCTGTTAATTTTCTTTATGTTTATCCGTGCCCAGTTTCCCGGTGTTGGGTGATGCGGGCTTCCTTCCTGCCAGCCCTGACTGCGGACCTGGGGAGTCTTACCCGGCCTGACAGTCATCAAAAGGTGTTTCATGAGGGGACAGGCCGGTGGAAGTGAGGGTGACGCTCGCCCCATCCCGTGCCTGCTGTCATCCGAGCTCACTTCTGTGCCTCGGGGATGGCTAAGCCCTGTGTGCGGAAAGAAAAGGAAATGCGAACCAATTCTGTCGGTGAGGTGAGGGAGAGCGCTGCTCCTGAGGGTTACAAAAACCCATTCTGTCGACCTTGACCTTAAGTCTTCGCTTCGGATGCCGTGGTCAGAACACATCTCTTCCTGCGACGGTAATAAAAGTGGCTGATGTGTTTCAAGCTTCCCGAGTAGGAAAGTCTTGTTTACAATGGAGATGCTCCGAGTTCCCCCCGACGTTAGGATTCGGTGGAGTGGGATAGCGCTGGTATCTCCGTGTGGAGGGGTCAGAGTAGCCCCTTCTGCTCTGCTCCCAGAGCCTCCTTTCGAGACGGCCGGTGGAGGGATGAAGCAAAACATGCCAAACCTCATAGACACAGACCACAGTGTGGTGATTCTCAGAGGGAGGGGGCAGGGGAAGCTGAAGAGAGTAGAGGGGGGATCAGGGGGGATGGAAGGAGACTTGACGTGGGTGGTGAACA
The DNA here is from genome assembly GCA_027563665.1 of Antrozous pallidus. Taxonomy (NCBI): domain Eukaryota; kingdom Metazoa; phylum Chordata; class Mammalia; order Chiroptera; family Vespertilionidae; genus Antrozous; species Antrozous pallidus. The sequence goes on from CM050524.1 coordinate 58,558,098, forward strand.
CACAGTGCAACACACAGTTGACATCACTGTGCAGTGTGCATTCCATAGGTTGTTCTGTTATGTCTGACAAGCATGCGTGACCTCACTTGACCTCACCCTATACTGTGGGGAGCGATGCTTCTGTCCCGTCTGCAGATGAGCCAGAAAGGTGGGTGCCCCCGGGCCACAAGGAAGGCTGTGGCTGTCACCTGGCGACTCAGGGCTGTGTCCGTACACACGTCACGCTCCTGTCCACTGGTCAGCAGGCAGAGTGCCTTTGCGTGTAGAGGGAGGCCGGGCGAATGACCAGAGCCCAAACCCGCCCCCACATCCCCGTCTCAGAGCAGACGAGGAATGTAAGCGGCGTGGTTCTGTTTGAGGAACAGCTGGGCAATCTGAGGCCACTGTAACATGAAGGATGCACGTGTGTGAGGGGCTGTCCTGGAGAAACGACCAGGTTTCAGGGTTAGGGTTAGGGTTAGAGTTAGGGTTAGGGTTAGGGTTAGGGTTAGAGTTAGGGTTAGGGTCCGTGTTGTCATGGTGGGGCACTCCTGTGCAGGATGCATGTCGGCCTGTGTTTCTGTTCTCCGAGAAACAAGCATGTTCCCAATCCCGGTCGCACCAATCCCTCCAGGGCACCAGAGTCCGGCGAGAAGGATCCCCTTTGGCCACACTGAGATATCTGTTTCCTTGAGTTCCATGTCCAGATGATCTCGTCCTCCTCAGGATGACTGGGGTGAGGAGGGAGATGTAAAGCGCCCTGTCCAATTCATGGGAGCTCATTGGTTCTTTTGCTTGACCAGGGGTGATGTCCTGGGACCTGACTCGTCAGACATCAGCTTGAAGTCACTGGCTCTCCAACATTTTGGAGTGTATTTTCTTGTCTTAGTTCCAGCTCCAGCCTGAGATTTCATCCATGCTTTCCGTGGGTGGGCGGCATCAGACTTAGATCTCTGGAAGAAAGATGGATGGGAATAGAATTGTGTAGCTATCTTTCTGTTTCAAAATGTACCTACTGCCCAGCTGGTGTGGCTCAGTGGTTGAGCATTGACCTAGGAACCAGGAGATCATCATTCCATTCCCTGTTCGGGCGCATGTCTGGGTTGCTGGCTCATTCCCCAGTAGGGGCCGTGCAGGAGGCGGGTGATCAACAATTCTCTCTCATCATTGATGCATAGTAACTATGTGTGTGTGTGTGTGTGTGTGTGTGTGTGTGTGTGCGGGGGGGGGGGGTAATATATTTTATTGATTTCAGAGAGGAAGAGAGAGAGAAAGGGAGAAACAGTAATAGTGACGTAGAATCATTGACCACTGCCTCCTGCACACCCCACACTGAGGATTGAGCCTGCAACCTGGGCATGTGCCCTGACTGGGAATCGAGCCATGGCCTCCTGGTTTATAGGTCGATGTTGGACCACTGAGCCATGCCAGCTGGGTCCTTACAGTCTCATTTTAAGCCAGGGGCTCAATGTTCCTTCCTTTTTGGGGAAGAGACTTTCTTGGATCAAGACCATGTAGTTACAAAAGTCAGATCATTGCTATTAAGCAATTAGCACCCAGGGCATTTTACTGTGGCTGTTAGAGGCATCGGGAGGGAAATTGAAACCCAGCCTGCACTCCCTTCGAGGCCCTCTGGTTGTTTTTATGCTCCGTTTCAGGGTAGGATGATGTATTCATCTGGAAATGCGGTTTCCCAATAGCATCGTGGTTTTGGAAGCCTTTCCCTTCACAAATAGGACAGCTCATTAACCAAACACATGCAGTGGCCTTAAAAAAGTCGGCATTGACTATTAATGGCAGAGAGTATTAAATAATAGATTGCAGGAGACAAGTGATACATAACTATAAACAGTGAACTCGGATTGCTGTTCTCAGTGTGTTTCGGAGCGAGAAGGACCAGGAAAGTTTGAAGGACAAGGCGTTGCTGTGTTTCCCTCATACTTTCTCCCTTAGAAACAGCTACACAGTTGAGTGTCCTGAACCTTATCCCAGTGGGCAGAACAGTGTTTGCAGTTTGGCAATACTCAGCTTTTCATAACGGAAGCAGCTGTTTTTTTTTTTTTTTTTAACCACATTTTACTTTGTGGATCGAAATAATTCTTTATGTAAAGACACATTTGAAAATACTTTTTATTACTAATGCAAGCCTTATCCAGTCACCAATTGATGTGTCTCTCTCACATCGATGTTTCTCTCCCCCCCCCTCTCTCTCAACCTCCTTTCCATTCTCTCCAAGAAATCAATGGAAAGATATTCTCAAGTGAGGGTTAGCAACAACAAAAAAAGAAAAATATATTTAATTTCTGTGGTGTTGACATTTTAGGGTAAATGAGCTTCCAGTTTGTAATATTCTGTATTTTTTCCCTGCATTTCCAGGTCGACCCCATCCCCCTCCATTTTCCCCCGAAGGGCAGAGGGGACAGAGTCCCGTCCTCTGCGCGTCCTCCTCCAGGAAGAGCAATGGAGAGGCTGTCGGGTGCCAGCGGAGCCGTCTTCTCGCTCCTGTCCCTCCTCCTGCATTTCGCCAGCGCCTCTGAGATCCCCCTTTCAGGTACGGCGAGGGGGGCGGCACCGGCTTTCTGGGGTCTGATTTCAAGTAGGACATGTCTAGATGGAGGAGGTGTTTCTGACCGTATTTCTGTATCTCCCAGCCCCCTGTCAGAGTCTGCCCGTGTATTCCTCAGTGTCGGGGTGGCTTGCACTTCACTGCCCTACACCATTCCTTCCAGTCCAGGCTTCCTGCCTCCCTGCACACTTGGCCTAGGGCAGTGGTTGGCAAACTCATTAGTCCACAGAGCCAAATATCAACAGCACAACGATTGAAATTTCTTTGGAGAGCCACATTTTTTAAACTTAAACTTCTTCTAATGCCACTTCTTCAACATAGACTCGCCCAGGCCGTGGTATTTTGTGGAAGAGCCACACTCAAGGGGCCAAAGAGCCGAATGTGGCTCACGAGCCGTAGTTTGCCGACCACGGGCCTATGAGAATGTAAGCTAGAGATTAGAAGGTATTCTGCTGTATGAAATGGTCTCCAATTCGACCAACAGCTGTTCTTTTTATATACTCAGGTTAGTTTATTTTAGGGACAAGTATGATTTAGAAATTACTGGTACCCAACCAATCATAACAAAAAAAGGAAATGAATACACTTTGTATTCCTTTAAAAAAGGATTATATATTTAGGAATGAAAAATGAGATAGGAAAGCATTAAGCAGTCGTTTTTTACAGTGTGAAAATACACATATCTGATGGCACCCACTGCAGATGTAGGCACCTGTCCTGTGAAGTTACAGCAGGAGCTTAGTCAATGGTTTTGTGGAACATCTTAGCATATGTTGGTAGAATGAATGCAGATCTTAAAAAAAATCATAAATCTGTTAAGGTAGAGTAATTAAAAACTCAAAAAATAACGCGTTTGTGTAACCAGACAGTCAGTAGGTCTGGGCTGCCTGTCAGTACTGGAGCCAATTCAGCAGGGACAGGGTTGAATCCTATATGAGTTTATTCCAATACTGCGGGCAGCCTGGGAGAGCAGGAGGTCGTTCACAAAAATCTGTGCTGCCCCCACCTCACTATAAGCCAGGTGTTAATGTCGGGTAGAAGGACAAAGATTGCATGGGAAGTAGGCACAAGGGTAGGCCATACGGGCAGTTTACAGGTAATGGGGGCTGGGGATCTTTAAAGGGGTTAGTGATATGCAAGGGCTAGGGGTGTTCAAAGGGTTGGCAGCTCTGGTTCTGGCTCTGTTTTTTGTAGCCAGGTGGCTAGTCTTTCCATGCTAATAGGCAGCTCCTGGATGGGGAGGGTGGGCCCCATTTCCAGGTGATCTCCTGGGTCCCATGTGTAGCTCCCAGACGGGTGAGAATGTGGCTTCTTTAATCAGAACAAAGCCATCACGGTTAACAGAGCAGGATTACTACTGCCTACAATTCTAGCTGGTCCCCGACATTCCATTTCCGCCCCTATCATCCGCAAATACAATGTATGTAATAGTATGTTAACTACAGTGTAGAGATTTGGGGATATTCTCTTGTATAATAATCACATGGGACATAAAAAGATCCTTGAGAAGTTCCTTAGATATTTTGTCCATAAAGTTCAAGGGTCATCCCCCCTGAGTTTCCACCTGTAACTCGGAGAGTGATAAACAGTGTCTACTGGGGCTCCTTAGACTCTGTGTTGGGAAGGCCTCCAGGTCGGCCGGGTTCTGGAGAATTGGTCTGGGCCTCAGAAAGTCGAATATGCAGGTGCTCGCCCTTCAAAAACCCCGACAGTCTGACTGTGTATACAGCCTTATTGCAGATAAGTCTTGTTTGTTGTTGGTATCACTGGGAGGAATTGACCTCCAGGCCAACTGAGTGTGAGGATCAGCTGTGTCTACTCTAGGAGACAGCATTATAAGCCTGGACTTGCAAATTGCTAAAGTCTCTGTGCTCAGTTTGGATGGGGTGGAGTTTCTGGGTGGGGCGGAGTTTCAGGGTGGAGCTGGCAGCCTTGCTTCCAGTCAGCCCCGGCCCACAAGGTTGCGGGGTCCTAGCGTCTGCAGGCAATCGCCGCAGGCATCTCTGTGAGAAAGGTGCCCTCGCGTTTTACCTGCCACCAGATTGTCCAGTCCCCAGTGAATCTGGAATCTCAGATTTTCTCCTGGCACCTGGGTTCAGTGCAATCGGAAATTCTTCTCCCTTCCGCCAGACGCCAGCCACACAGTCAACAGAACGCCCCCACTGCTGCATGCCCCCCGGAGTTCCGCCTCTGGCCAGAGCTCCTTTCTCCTAACAGACACAGCCAGTGACCCGTTTGTCCCCTCTGCACGCACTCGCGAGCACGTCTCCAGAGGTCTGCCTCTGGCTCTTCCCCTGGGATTCTGCCTGCAATCCAGGTTCTCCCCGTAAGGGCCTGGTTCTCCCAGGTTTGGAGTGCAAACCGAACTGGGTTCAGCGCAGCCTGGAGTTTTTGTCTCCTTTCTGCCAGAGCACCCCTGCCAGGTTCAGACACCCCATCCTCTTGCACATGCGAGTCTCCAACTTACTTGGGCTTTGCAGAGGCTCTGATTATCCGTGTGCACTTCTATGACCCTCCAATTTCAGATCTTCCAGTCAGCCAGCCTTCCCGTGGCTCTGGACAGTGTCTGTTTTGTCCTTCAGTTCTATCCTCATAATTGTTGTGCAGGGCAAAAGCCTAGGTGTTTACCTATGCCGCCATCTTGGTTTTCTCTCAGCATGCGCCTTCTTTAATCAGAACAAAACAATCCCCGTTAACAGAGCAGGATTGATATTTTTTACAATGACAGCTGGACCCCAATATTCTATTTCTGCCCCTACCAGGACCTTGACCCCTTTCAGATTCATCCTCCCTCATCCAAACAATCCTCACCCAAATCTTTCCTTTAAACATAATGATTTTTAGCAGCCACTCAACAAATCGGTCCTGAAGATGCAGCACGAACCCAGGGGGAACAAGGAGCCTCGCTGTGATCTGCTGCCTGTCCCCCGCCTCACAGGGACCATTGCATCTCTGGGCATCAGTCATAGATGATCTTGGCCCCCTGCTTAAGGAACCCCACTGGTCCACTTCTCAGACATGCAGATTCCAAGTTCTCTAAGTCAAGATGGAATCCGCCAGCCTCACTGTAGAAATGCTGGGAAGGACCTGAAGCAATTCATCCTCAGGAGATTCTTGTGCTTTGAGTTGCAATGCCTGACTCAGAGCAAGGATCTCCTTGATCCTCAAGAGAGAGAGGAGCGAACTTCACACTTGGCCCAGGGCCTTCCTGACTCACAATCCCCCTCCTCTCCTAGAACATCCACTTCCTCCCTCTCCTCCATCTTTCCTCCTCGGGTCATTGGTGTGCGATTCTGTCTCCATCCGCAATGCTCATTTTCATTCCGGTTGTCTCAGCGACTGTTGGGTTTTCGTGCCGCACGGTCCTTCGACAGCAATTGTTATAAAATATTAATGGCTTGTTTTCGGAGCAAGTGGAGATTACCCATTTCTTTCCGGACTCTGGAGCCGATGAAACGGAGGCAGGTATTCAAATGGAATGTCAGTGCGTCTGGTGTCTGTATAATTGGCCTAATTATGGAGAAAGGATTTATAATGTAGAATATCTTTTCTTATAAACACCCAAAGGGGGTGAGCTCCATCCCCTGAATAATTAGTTATGCTGCGACTTTACAACCTTAGCAAATTTCGGAGAGAATAATGCTCTAACAAACAAGTTGTTCACAGGCCATTAGCTGATATCTCAGGGACCATGGCTGCTGTGCGCCACTCCTCCCCATTTATAACTGTAGTAAAATCTGAATAACACAGCTATGCATTCAGCATGACTGAGACATAGCATTAACCAGAAACAAGGTAAATGTGCAGAGATGGATGTTATGAAAGTATTTAATCAGGACCCACTGGATAAAGCCTAAACCTGGGCTAATGCCCCTAAGTTAGTAAAACACGATGATCAGGTTCATTAGGCACAAATAAAGAAAACAGGATTTTAAAATTGGAGGTGGCCTGGAGTTATTATTCTAGGCCAGTGGTCGGCAAACTCATCAGTCCACAGAGCCAAATATCAGCAGTACAACGATGGAAATTTATTATGAGAGCCACATTTTTTAAACTTAAACTTCTTCTAACACCACTTCCTCAAGATAGACTCGCCCAAGGCCGTGGTATTTTGTGGAAGAGCCACACTCAAGGGGCCAAAGAGCCGCATGAGCCTCGCGAGCCGCAGCTGCCAACCACAGTTCTGGGCTGAGTTATCTGTCTTAGGTGACTCTAGTGCCTCTCGGGTTCCAGAGGCACATCGGGCAATCTGTGATAGACCTGTCACAGTAACACCGCCTGGCATTGTTGCCTTTTGCTGCACAAACAGGTGCATTATATTGCTAAAGCAACGGGGGTCCATGGTGTCGCCCTGACAGAGATAAGGGTGTTGGCAGCCAGTGGACCAGCAGGCGGGACATTCTGACAACCATCTACTCTCCGTGAAGCCAAACCAAACCAAAGTTTTGCTTATGCTTGTCCTGTGCAGCCCGGCCGGCCAGCGTGTCTCAGTGGCTGAGCATTAGCTATCAACCAGGAGGTCACGGTTCAATTCCTGGTCAGGGCACATGGCTGGGCTGTGGGCTGGATCGCCCAGTAGGGAGTACACAGGAGGCAGCGGTCAATGATTCCCTGTCATCATTGATGTTTCTGTCTCTCCTCTCTCTCCCTTCCTCTGTGAAATCAATGAAAAATAATTTTTAAAAACGATTGTCCTTGTAGAAGCAATTAAACATTGTTGCTCTGATTAAATGTCATTCTTGAGCACATGCTTCTTCATAATCTGTGGCTGAGCGAGGACATCCACCCCCAGAGCCCGGGTGATCCCGCTCCTTCACCGTGTCCTGGTGTGAGCGCCGTTTTTACCCCAAAGACCACGACAGACCGAGTTACACAAACGGGTACGTGGCAGATGTTGGTCTCAGTGGACCAGTGGACCCTGTCCCGTCCAGGCGGACAGCTGACAACATGTGTTGCCATTGAGAAAACTAGCAAACCTGTCGTCTCCACTCGGAGCCTGACAGCTTCCCAACAGGGGCGGCGCTTCTGGTGAGATCAGTGAGGATATTGACAGAAGTGAATTTCGAATACTGCGTACTGAAAGGGGTCAGGATTGGCAGATGGTCGTCACTCAGGGAACCAATAGTTTTTCCAAACGGTTATTGTGTGATGTTACAAGATCATGCATGATTAAAAAGAATCCGAGGATCAGAGTATGAACAGTTTATGGCTATGGTTTCAGACTCCCCATTGCAATGAAGAAACTGTCACTCTCCCTAGCCCATTTGGCTCAGTGGATAGAGCGTCAGCCCATGGACTGAAGGGTCCAGGTTCGACCCTCCATCAAGGGGCACGTTCCTTGCTCAGTTGTAGGCTCAATCCCAGCCCTGGTGAAGGTGTGTGTAGGAGGCAACCCATTGATGTGTCTCACTCACATGGATGCTTCTCTCTCTGACTCTCCCCCTCCCTTCCACTTTCTCTAAAAATCATTGGAAAAATATCCTCGGGTAAGGATTAACAAACAAAAACATTTGTATCAAATGTAAAGAAAGAAAGAAAGAAAGAAAGAAAGAAAGAAAGAAAGAAAGAAAGAAAGAAAGAACGGAAGGACCACTTGTTGAGTTTTGGTGAGCTCTCTAGAGGACTATCCACAGTCACCGGATGGGACTGGCAAATGTCTTACCCCCTCCAGGACAGACCTGTGTGAGGCTGGATTGTCTTATCTTTATTATTTTCTTCTTTTTAAAAAAATATACATTTTTACTGATTTCAGAGAGGAAGGGAGAGGGAGGGAGAGAGAGAAACATCAATGATGAGAGAGAATCATCAATCAGCTGCCTCCTGAACACTCCACACTGGGGATCAAATCCACAACCTGGGCATGTGCCCTGACTGGAAATGAAACCAAGACCTTCTGGTTCATAGGTCGACGCTCAACCACGGAGCCACGCCTACTGGGCTATATTCTTCTTTTTTTTCTTGAGATCTTTAAGCAAAACAGTTTCAGCAACAGATTAGCTGCAGACGTATATGAGAACCCAGGTCTCTCAGGATCTAAAGAGATTTGCAGCAAAATGAAGCCATGCCAGGTCTCTTATTCTAGTCTGTGTGTTTTTTTTTTTAATACGTTATTTAATTCAACCTTTGATGGGATTATTTTTAATGGACAAATGCAGACTTTGAGGATTTTGGGTTCTAATTTCTAACAAAATGGAATATACCACAACGTGCAGCATTGAAACCCAGGACGCACAGAGGAAGCCAGGCTCATCCTGTTGTTTCCTCTTGTTCTGACCTTTCTCTCATCTACACAGACAGCAGGTGACAGCGTCTCTGTGGCAACTAGTTAACCTCATCCGTGTTTTCACCATTTAGTCCAACAGGTTCCAACCATCACAAAACAGTCAAAGGAGCAAGTCGCCTTTCCCTTCGATGAATATTTTCAAATCGAATGTGAAGCCAAAGGCAACCCAGAGCCACGGTGAGTCGCCTCCCACCCGAGGCTGTTAGGTCTGAAACCCCGTTTCCTTCCGCTTCTGGTTCAAGGCAGCCGTCCCCTCTCTGTCACCTCACATGGGGGTGGGGGAGCGCAAGAGTGCCCTCTTTCATGCGGACACTGACCCCCTTCTCGAGAACCCCGCCCTCGTGACCTCATCCTCTCCCCCGGCCCAGCCTCTGACCCCATTACACTGGGGACTGAGCTTCAGTACAGGGACTTGGGGAGCTGTCCACATCAGTCTACAGCAGCTCCTCAGATGTCTCCTATGATAGTCCATTTAACATGTGCTTTTTTTTTTTTTTATTACCAGAAATTAAACATCCTGGTTTTGTCGTTTCTGTGCATTGGTGTATACATACTTTTGGACACGGTATCATTTTCCCAGGTCATTAAGCTGAGTTTTCGTTACAGATATAAGTGGACGAAAGATGGCAAGCCCTTTGACTTCTCCGACCCTCGGATCATTCCCTCCAACAACTCAGGAACTTTCCGGATCCCCAATGAGGGTCAGATAGCTCACTTCCAAGGGAAATACCACTGCTTCGCTTCTAACAAGCTGGGAGTGGCTATGTCGGAAGAAATAAAGTTTATAGTTCCCAGTGAGTATTACAGTGGAGATTTTAGAGATGTTTTCGTCACGTGTGCGGTAGGCGTTGCTCTGGGCTCTTATGAAACAACACATCATTTATCTAATCAGCACATGTATGCCTGATATCTTTTTCCTAAGGGGAATTCTCTTCCAGGTCTTGACCCCCATAGAAATGGATGACCTTGAAAGCAATGGGAGGTTGCTGCACTCCATCCAGTAACCTTGTGTCTAATTTGGGGGAACATGGCATCTATTGCCTTGTGATGAGAACTAAGTTGTGCCTGGTGTTAGTTAGGGTCAGCGAGTTATGCTGCAGTAACAAGTCATCCCCAAGTGGAGTTCATACAGGTCATTTATAAATCATGCAGTTCACTGTGGGTCTGGCAGCTGTCAGTCGGAGCAGCTGTTCTGCTCCCCAAACAGCCTCCTGGGAAACTCACCCTCATGCTGTGGCTGCAGCATGTGACCCTGGGCACCAGGTTAGGGTCTGGGGCAGAGAGCATAAAAGTTTGCTTCCAACAAGAAGTCACACAGGTAACTTCTACTGGTGAGGTGGCTCAGAGCAAATCCTAAAGCCCACCTAACTTCACCATGGGAGTGTCTTAGAAGGATGCTTATCAGTTATGCCTGCCATAAACAGTAGTCATGGAAACTGCAAGCTACTTACTATGGAGGGGGTCATTGGTCAATGATTATCACCAGAACCAAGACTTCCTCCCTGTCGTGCTCATGAGACCTCTGCTGACCAACCATCACAATGGGCTATCTTCCCTGATCTTCAAGGAGGCAAGGTCATGTGATTCTAACCAAAGGCTCACGGAACAAACTCTCATGTAGAACACTGTCATCAGCTGCTATGTGGCACTTTCTCCTTGCAGAGTTCTACACTTTGAAGAGCTCAAAAGAACAGCGAAGAGCTCACAGAATACAGCGGAAGAACAGGCACAGGCTTCTAAAACACACATCGTGAACAAGACGTGGGCCTCACCCCAAAAGTCGGGGTGGGGGCCGGATTGAAATGATTGCAGAAGGGAGAAAAGCTAGATCAATGTAGACTCTGCAGTTACCTGTGCGTTTTAATATTTATAGAGTGATTCCTCTAAAAGTATAGAAAAAAAAAAAAGAGTGATTATCAGACTATGTGGTATGAGGAGGAGGAAGAAAAAGAAAGGAGAGAAAATACAAAGTGAAATGAGCAGACATTTTAAAAACTAGAAATAAATTCAGGTGTATATCACTGATTAACAATAAAAGCAGATGGACCAGATGCTCCAGTTAATAAAAAGCCATAAGCCATTTACAACATAACACACCTAATGCATAAGGACGCAGAATCGTTAAGCCACAAGGTGGAAATGATATCCCAGCTAAATGCTTTGCCAACAAAAGCAGGAGTGGTTAAATTAACGCAAGGCACCACCGATCCTCCTTTAAAAAGGCTTCCTGAGGTTAGTTCACTGGGGGTACATGATAATAAACTATGCGAAGAAAACAATAGGCCTACATGGAGAAATAGACAGATCTGTCATAATGATGAAAAACATTTTGCCTTATTTTTCCATTATTTGGGAACTCAGGCAGAAAAATCATCGATGCCAGGCACATAGAAGGTTTAACAAGCCAGCCAGTGACAACAGCACAGCATGGTCGCTAGCCGGAATAGCACACTTTGTCCATATTTGGTGATTTCCTAGCTCGGAAGAAAAGATGACCTTACGCAATTAAGTTAGAAGTCAATAATGATAACTAGAAAAGTCTTCTATCTTTGCAAATGAATAACCATATTTCTAAGTATTTCCTAAGTCAGACGAGAGATGGCAAAGGCCCTGGAATGCATTCTGAAGTGACAGCGGTAGAGAGTCTGTCCCGGGACACGTGCTGGGCACAGCTAGAGCACCGTGTCCTCGGAGAGATACTTCTCACCCTAACTGCTCTTGGAAAAGAAGAGAGGCCGAGACTGGTGTGGCTCAGTGGATAGAGCGTCAGCCTGCGGACTGAAAGGTCCCAGGTTCGATTCCAGTCAAGGGCATGTACCTTGGCTGTGGGCACATCTCCAGTAGGGAGTGTGCAGGAGGCGGCTGATTGATGTTTCTCTCTCATTGATGTTTCTGACTTTCTATCCCTCTCCCTTCCTCTCCGTAAAAAAAAAAAAAAAAAAAAATATATATATATATATATATATATATATATATATATATATATATATATATATATTTTAAAGAAAATAAGAGGGAGGAGGCGGTTGGTGATGTCAGCTTCTCAGGGGTCATCATGTTGAGGCGAAAATGAACACGCTGGCTTGAGATCACAGCAAAGTCACGGGAAGGAGAGTGAAGGGGGAGAATAACATAGGCGCCGAAAGTCAGTCCAACAGAGAGGCGTGAGAACTTTATAGCTGAAAGGTGTACATGTGTAGGAACACCACTGTCAAAGGTTTAACAAATGAGGAAAACATCAGTTTTGTGGATCTAAAGACTAGTAAAGCTGAACTGTCAGTTCTCCCTGAATGGACCTACAGGACAACGGAACAGAAGTCTCTGTTGGTTGCTTTGGTTTGTCTGTCTGTGGAATGTGACCTATTGACTCAAGAATAAGAGGGACAGAGGGGCCACTGGGTGGAGTCTCTTGACTAAGGACAAGTCAGGGTGCATGGCCCCGTGGGAAGACTGTGTCACTAGGCCGCATGGCGGCGTGCAGGCCGTGGAATTCCACAGAGAACCGGGAAACAGACCCACACAGCTCTGACACAGGTACAGAGGAGCCAGCCCCATTCCCTTTCGTTCTGGGTTTGAGATGGAACGGTGTGAAACGCTGACTATCGCGCAGACAGCCTCTCTCTTGCGCCTTCTCTCACCTCACGGAGCAGCTTCCTTCCCAGAGGATTAAAGACTGCCTCGTGCGGTGGAAGAGTATTTTGAACAATATTCCCGACATCGGGGTCCAGAGGGCTTCTTCAACAAGACGTGGTAAAGCTCTGCACACTGGGAAACCCAGGAGTCCCGTCACAGCCAGATGAATAAATCTATCAAATAAAAGAGAAACATGCAAATTGACCATACCCCTGCTACACCCACGAGCCACACCCACCGGCCAATCAGGAGGAGGTATGCAAATTAACCCAAACAAGATGGCAGTTCATTTGCATGTCCAGGTACAGAGTGAAGATTGAAGACAGCATAGAAGAAAGCCAAGTGCTACAGAAGGAAGCGAAGCTGCGGAGAAGCAAGCCAGTGGGATGGCAGAGAAGGGCGGGAAGCGGGCGGGGCGGTGGAGACCACCGCAGGAAGCTCTATCACAGGAATCTTCCTGCAACGGGCCTCTAGTTGCAGTATAATCAGACAAAAATACAGCCCAGCAGTGAAGACTGATGAGCCTTGGGAATATGTTGAACACATCTACACTGTGATCTCATTTATGGGAGTTGAAACATATATGAAAATGAAATATCGTTTAGGGGTATCATTTTTGTGTGAAACTTGTGGTGCAAACTTGTAGTGAAAAACAAGCGATTGATAAAAATAAAATGCAGGGGAGTAATGATCTCTCCTGGAATGAGGGGAGACAGCAGAGAGGTTGTGGCAAGATTACGGTTTTTGTGTTAGGTGTGGTGGCTGAAAGAGTGTTCCTGGTATCTCTTTCCTTCTCGTTATCACTTAACGTCTGCTTTACAAAGAACCCTTTTGTGGAAGTGAAGTGAATAAGCCTGCAGGAAGGCAATTTGTCGGAATGAACCTTCCTGAGTTGGTAGGTGAAACTTTGTAGCATAGTCCTGGGCAGAGCAGTGACACATAAACTTGGAAACGACCTTAGGAGTTTGGGTTTGCAGTGACATTCAGTCGTCAAGTCAGTATTAATGAATTCTGGATCAGAAATTATCACCATGGAAATTGTGGTTGAGGGCGATGAAACTAGATTGATCCATCCATCATCTATATATCTATCTATCTATTGTCTGTCTATCTATCTATCTATCTATCTATCTATCTATCTATCTATCTATATTCTGTCTACCCACCTACCTGTCATCCATCTGAAATCAGCTGAAATAACACGAAAAAGAGAGAGGTTATTAAAAAATCCCTGTAGAAGACATGGCATCGACTGGTCCCTACCCTGAATTCTGATGGTTGCTATGGAAACACAAAGGCGAAAGCAGCAGCTAGACCGGGTGCAGAGAGAGAAACGGCACTTTCTCGCCTACGATTCTCCATGAAAGGATTTTACAAACGTGTTCTCTGGCTCTCAAAGCCGACGGAGCCAACACCTGAACAATGCGAGGAGATTCTGGCCGGAACCCGCTGGCATCGTCCTTAAGAGCCGCTCTCGGAGTTGAGCTAAGCGGTGGGTAATTGCTTCGTGTTTCTGCTGCTCCGAAAAGAGAAAAATAAATTAGTTTCTGACGCTTCCTGTTCAGCCTCTTCTGAAATGACTTCATCCCCTGGCCGTGTTGTGTGATCATTTGTGTTCTGGAGAGGACCCCGAGCCAGGTTCCCATGGAATTCACACATCAGAGACCAGGTGGGGCTCCCCACACCTTCCTCATGCCAGTATTTTCGAAAGTGGCACAGATTGGATTCCTTTGATATTAATAGGGTCTTTGGGATTCGAGTTTTATCACGTATCTCTCTCCTGTTTTAAAGGTTTCATCCGTCACCTCCAAGGCTTATGCCACCTAAGTTCCAACATGAGCACATGAGCTGGAAACCCCATTGTTGTTGCTGCAAGCAGAAACCTTTCTTTTTGAAAAAAAAAATATATTTTATTGGTTTTCTTACAGAGAGGAGGGGAAAGAGATAGTTAGAAATATTGATGAGAGCGAAACATCGATCAGCTGCCTCCTGCACACCCCCTACTGGGGATGTGCCCGCAACCAAGGTACATATCCTTGACCGGAATCGAACCTGGGACCTTTCAGTCCACAGGCCGATGCTCTATCCACTGAGCCAAAGTGGTTAGGGCAGTGAGGATTATTTTTAAACAGAATCCACGTCTTCCTGCAATAAAGCCGACTTCCTGCCTGCTGTTGAGTTATGGTCATGAACTTCCTCTGTGCAGGTGGCAGCGTTTGTTTTGCAGCTGGCATCACACTCAGGAAACAGCTTCAAAGTTAAACAGTAAGACCTAAAAAGCACCGGTCATCCCAAACAACCAACAAATTAATGTCCTTGGTCATACCGACTCTCAGACCTCAAATTATTCCACGTGTAACTGTCCCCACCTCCCTCCAGAGATTAATTTCATCCTTGGCCAAAAGCTGTTCTGGAGACGTGTACCCGGAATAAAAGGTTTGGTGGACTTACACTTCTCATTTTACTTTGTGCTCTATTGTTGGTGCCTTGGAATCCAGTGGAATTACACTACTGACATCTCCAGAACCGGAGCGTTACAACCTGAGTTTAATTAATGCAGGGCTCCCTGGCTGTGCTCTCTGTGGGAATCATTAGATTTCGGAGTGCTCCGAGGGGCGATTCTTTAATTAGGGCTTTCTGCCTCTGATTATTCCTGCTTTACAGTGGGGGTACCCTGGAAGGTAAGCATTCAGGTGGGCCTTTGGCGTCTGCCTGTTCCAATCAGAACCGCTTGCTCCTTGCATTTCTGGACCTGGGTTTCCCTCCCTCGGCTGCCCCTCGTGTCTGAGGATAAGCAGATCCCATAACTCCCCGGTGGCCCTGCAACCTTCAGCACCAGGATCTCTGGGCGTTGGCACGGAACACTGAGCGAGGAGTGGGGATTTGGAGCTCAGGGAGGGACAGTCTGGAAGTGACTGTGCTGGGCCTCAGGACAGCTGGACTTCTGCACAGGGACCCAAGGGCACCTGCTCAGTCAGAGCTGCTGCCCACAGGTAGGTGGCGCTGTTACTCCCCACAGTGACTGAGCAAACTCCTGCCTTTGACCTTTGATGAGGATGTAGCAGTACCCAGAGCAGGAGCAGGATCCCCAGAGGCTGCCCTTCCAGGTACCCACCCAGACCTGCAGGGAGACATGTGCTGGAAGGAGGCGGACCTGGAGGGAAACCCCCTTCCCAAGTGGCCAAGGCGGTGGAGTAAGACCCTGACCCCTGAAGGCTGCGCTGGGAAAAGTCCTGGCTGGGAGACAGAAGCAGTTGGGGCAGCTGGGGCAGCGATCAGAGAAATGTGGGCACATCCCCCCAGCCAGAGGGGAGGACCCCGGGGAAACGCTGGAGCTCCTCCATGGGAAAGACTTTTCAGTAAGCCAGCCTGTCTCCAGCTTCCTAGAGTGACCCCACCTTCGTGACCCTCCTGCCCTGAGGAAGGGAGTGCAGGGCAAGGGAACCTGAGCGCATTCCACCCTTCCAGGGTGAGGAATCCTTCCTGAGGCCCTTCTGCCCATGAGAGCTGGGTGAGTCCCCAACGCAGATCCCCCCACCAGTTTGAAGGCAGCAGTGCAAGGTCCAGTAGAACGTGTGCTGAGTGATCTTAGGGCTGTTTTGCAAAGACTTCAGAGATCCCAGCGTTGGCATTGGGGTTGGGGTTGGGGTTGGCATTGGGGTTGGTGTTGGCATTGGGGTTGGTGTGGGTGTTGGTCTTGGCGTTAGTGTTAGTGTTGGTGTTGGTCTTGGCGTTGGTGTGGGTATTGGCATTGGACTTGGCCTTGCAATTGGTGTTGGCCTTGGCGTGGAGTCCGGCTGGCCTGTGACTGCACGTCCGTGTAACTGCCTAGCTCTCAGGGAGCGTCCCCCCAGGAAGAAGCACAAGCTGGACTCTCACAGGGACCCCTTCCCTACGTGCACCCCTCATTCGAAGTTTCTTTTACTCGGAGTGGCTCCCACGAGCAGGCTCTCTGCCCCGTGTCCTGGTCACGTTCGGCCTCACAGGCAGGTGTGCCATCCCCCCACCCTGGGGGGGCTTGGAACCCCTTTTTCCATGGGGTCACGTTCTAAACGGAGCACAGATGTCGCTGCAGAGCTAGGGAGCGTGTGTCTGCAGGAGGGAAGTTGCAGTGTTTGCTGAATGGGCCACGTCTCTAGGCGCCTCACATACACAGAGCCTGTGGCTGGGCACTCCCACTCGGTGCAGACACTCACAGGGGCGTGTGGTGGCCTGATCCACAGCCCCTCGAAAATGTCTGATGGGCAGTTCCCATGTGCACAGGTCGTTGGAAACTTGTGTAAGGACGCACCCAGGTTCCCACCAGCATCTCTCTCTGCAGGGCAGATCGGAGAACCAAGATGGGGGTGCTGAATTTATTTAGAATGCTCTAATTGAGTCCAAGAAGAATGTATCAAATATTACTTATGCCGCTAAAAGTTAACATTGTCTTGAAATGACTTTTTTTATACCAGATGTTCCAAAATTCCCCAAAGAAAAGATCGAGCCCCTTGAAGTGGAGGAGGGAGACCCCCTGGTCCTGCCCTGCAACCCACCCACGGGGCTGCCCCCGATGCACATCTACTGGATGAACATCGGTGAGTGCGGTCCGCTCAGCCCCATGCATGTCAGGTGACATACTGGAGCCAAAATAAACAAAAATAATAGCAGGTTATCACTGTGGAGTCAAACACAGTTAGAAACTGTCGCCTAGAGTTTGTTCCAAGTTTTAAATACACACTTCAGGGTGTCCATGGAAACACTAGAAAACCACCAAACAGATTCCTCAATCTTGTCACATCCTAAAAGCGTGCAGGCCAGTGATAGGATGGGGTGCCTCTGTGACGAAGAGCCTCCCTGTGTCCACAACCTGCCTCCCTCTGACAGCACCCACTCACCTCTGACGGCACCCACCCACTCACCTCTGATGGCACCCACTCACTCACCTCTGACAGCACCCACTCACCTCTGACGGCACCCACTCACTTACCTCTGACAGCACCCACCCACTCACCTGACAGCACCCACTCACCTCTGACGGCACCCACTCACCTCTGACGGCACCCACACACTCACCTCTGACAGCACCCACTCACTCACCTCTGACTGCACTCACTCACTCACCTCTGACAGCACCCACTCACTCACCTCTGACTGCACTCACTCACTCACCTCTGACAGCACTCACTCACTCATCTCTGACGGCACCCACACACTTACCTGACAGCACCCACTCACTCACCTCTGACGGCACCCACTCACTCACCTCTGACTGCACCCACACACTCACCTGACAGCACCAACTCACTCACCTCTGACTGCACCCACACACTCACCTGACAGCACCAACTCACTCACCTCTGACGGCACCCACACCCTCACCTGACAGCACTCACTCACTCACCTCTGACCGCACCCACACACTCACCTCTGACAGCACCCACTCACTCACCTCTGACTGCACTCACTCACTCACCTCTGACAGCACTCACTCACTCATCTCTGACGGCACCCACACACTTACCTGACAGCACCCACTCACTCACCTCTGACGGCACCCACTCACTCACCTCTGACTGCACCCACACACTCACCTGACAGCACCAACTCACTCACCTCTGACTGCACCCACACACTCACCTGACAGCACCAACTCACTCACCTCTGACGGCACCCACACACTCACCTGACAGCACTCACTCACTCACCTCTGACCGCACCCACACACTCACCTCTGACGGCACCCACACACTCACCTCTGACGGCACCCACTCACTCACCTCTGACTGCACCCACACACTCACCTCTGACGGCACCCACTCACTCACCTGACAGCACCCACTCACTCACCTCTGACCGCACCCACACACTCACCTCTGACGGTACCCACACACTCACCTGACAGCACCAACTCACTCACCTCTGACCGCACCCACACACTCACCTCTGACGGTACCCACACACTCACCTGACAGCACCAACTCACTCACCTCTGACCGCACCCACACACTCACCTCTGACGGCACCCACTCACTCACCTCTGACCGCACCCACACACTCACCTCTGACGGTACCCACACACTCACCTGACAGCACCAACTCACTCACCTCTGACTGCACCCACACACTCACCTCTGACGGTACCCACACACTCACCTGACAGCACCAACTCACTCACCTCTGACTGCACCCACACACTCACCTCTGACGGTACCCACACACTCACCTGACAGCACCAACTCACTCACCTCTGACTGCACCCACACACTCACCTCTGACGGCACCCACTCACTCACCTGACAGCACCCACTCACTCACCTCTGACCGCACCCACACACTCACCTCTGACGGCACCCACTCACTCACCTCTGACGGCACCCACACACTCACCTCTGACGGCACCCACACACTCACCTCTGACGGCACCCACACACTCACCTCTGACAGCACCCACTCACTCACCTGACAGCACCAACTCACTCACCTCTGACGGCACCCACACACTCACCTCTGACGGCACCCACACACTCACCTCTGACGGCACCCACACACTCACCTCTGACGGCACCCACACACTCACCTCTGACGGCACCCACACACTCACCTCTGACGGCACCCACACACTCACCTCTGACGGCACCCACTCACTCACCTCTGACAGCACCCACTCACTCACCTGACAGTACCCACTCACTCACCTGTCACAGCACCCACTCACTCACCTCTGACAGCACCCACTCACCTCTGAGAGCACCCACTCACTCACCTCTGACAGCACCCACTCACTCACCTCTGACAGCACCCACTCACCTCTGATGGCACCCACTCACTGACCTCTGACAGCACCCACTCCCTCACCTCTGACAGCACTCATGTCAGGGCCCAGCACAACTGGTGTCTGCTGTGAGCATTATATTTCTTTTGTTAAAAAATATTTGTATTAATTTCAGAGAAGAAGGGGGAGAGAGAAAAAAACACACAAGAAAATCATCAATAATGAGAGATAATTAATCATCAGCTGCCTGCTGCATATCTCCTTCTGGGAATGGAGCCCACAACCTGGGCATGTGCCCTGACCCGGAACTGAAATGTGGTTCCTAGGCCACTGCTCAGCTATGGAGCCTCACAGGACAGGGTTGCATTTCTGTCTGAGCAGTGTTTCACCTGCCACATGCAGTCAAATAATGGAGAAGCAAGAAGCTGAGAAAGGAGATGAGAGTTGCAGTTATTTATTTATAATCCTCACCTGAGGCAGGATTTTATTGATTTTAGAGAGAGAGAGGAAGGGAGAGGGAAAAGGAGAAAGAGAGAGAGAGCGAGAGATCCATGTGAGAGTGGGATACCGATTGGCTGCCTCCCACATGCGCCCTGACCAGGGGTCAATCTTGCCACCTGGGCACCTGTCCTGACCTGCAATCGGACCTGCAACCTTTCAGGGCACGGGGTGATGCTCCAACCCACGGAGCAACACCGGCCGGGGCAGGACTGTTGCCCCTTTCACGACACATTCCTCTGCAGGACTGGAGCACATCCAGCAGGATGAGAGGGTGTACATGAGCCAGGAGGGGGACCTGTACTTCGCGAACGTGGAGGAACGCGACAGCCGGAACGACTACTGCTGCTTCGCGTCCTTCCCCAGGCTGAGGACCATCGTGCAGAAAATGCCCATGAAGCTGACGGTCAACAGCTGTAAGTCCAGGGAACTCACTCACCCTCCGTCATGAATGCCGAACGCAGACCTGTCTGTCATCTCAGGCCAGCCGATGCCAGCGAGAGCCGGGTCGTTTAGTTCGACTCCAGGGAGGCCCCCCCGACAGGAGACACCTGCCCCTGCTGCTGCCCCGCTTTGTCTCGGGAAACCAAGCCAGTCAGCGGGCGCAGCATACAGGATAGTCCAGGGTGTCCCAAGCACGCGTGGGGCTTTGATTCCCGGGATGAACCAGCAGGCTGGAAGGATGGGAGAGGCCAACAGTCAAAAATAAAAGAGGAGCGTCCTGACCGGTGTGGCTCAGTGGATAGAGCGTCGGCCTGTGGACTGAAGGGTCCCAGGTTCGATTCTGGTCCAGGGCATGTACCTTGGTTGCGGGCACATCCCCAATGGGGGCGTGCAGGAGGCAGCTGATCGATGTTTTTCTCTCATCGATGTTTCTGACTCTCTGTCCCTCTCCCTGCCTCTCTGTAAAATAAAATCAATAAAATATATTCAAAAATAAATAGAAGAGGAGCAATATTACACGTTTCTAAAATAAATTTATTTTTTAATTTTTTAAAATTGATTTCAGAGAGGAAGGGAGAGAGATAGAAACACCAATGGTGAGAGAGCATCACTCGTTGCCTACCTCCTATTGGGGATCAATCCCACAACCCAGGGAGGTGCCCTGACTGGGAATCAAACCTGCAGCCTCCAGGTTCAAGGGCTTGAAGCTCAACCGCTGAGCCACACCGGCCGGGCACCATGACAATGGTTATCACGTAATTTTTTCTGTCTTTCCTAAACTGACAAGGTTATTTGAATTGCTTGCTCGCGTCCGAGTGCCAAATGGGAAAGATCATTGGGGAAGAAAGACCTGTCAGTTCCCAGGGAGGAGGACCATTGGCTCTGCTGGCGTCGGGTGGGCGTGGCCGACCCATTGTCTGATGTGTTGGTGACTTTTCATCCTCACGTGTGGTGCATGATGCCAGGGCTCCACTAGCTCTCCTCCCCGGAGCTGCCATTGGTGCCCGCCGCCTGGATTCAGCTGTGATAGTTCAAGGTTAAGGTCCGTATGAGTGTTCCTCCCACTGGTTCCCTAAAGATGGTGCTCGGTGAAGTGTGCCATGCCTCACGCTGTGGTTCTTCTCAGGAGGAAATGTGACTCTCCATTCTCTGTTGGCATCCACACCTACCACTGTGTTTGTGAGTGTCTCCTTCCATCTTTTCATTTCAGTGAAGCATGCTAATGACTCCGGTTCACCCACAGGAACGGGCTCCCAGGGTAAGTCGGTCGTGCATAGCGTGTGGGCAGTTATTCTCAGCGTTGTAGCTCGTTGCCATCTCACGATTTTAATTTTTCCTTTGATGCTTTTGTGAGTGTATTAAAACACTAATATTCATGTTAAGGAAGATCCCTTAACATAGAGGTGTCTATTAACGCCCCCCCAAATATATTAGAAGTGAGTGAATTAATTTTCCTTTGATACCTTTGTGAGTTTATTAAGACACTAATATTCACATTAAGGAAGATCTCTTAACATAGAGGTATCTATTAACCAACCCCCCCCCCCCCCCGCCAAAAATATATTAGGGGTGAGTGAATTAATTTTCCTTTGATACCTTTGTGAGTTTATTAAGACACTAATATTCACATTAAGGAAGATCCCTTAACATAGAGATGTCTTTAACTCTCCCCCCCCCCTTAAATATACTAGGGGTGAGTGAATTAAATGTTAGACCAAATATAGCAGGCTAATTTTTAAGTGGGTCATTTTGTGTGGCCCTCGAATGATGTTATAAATATCCCAAGGCCCTTGGCCCCTCGCCCTGGATCACATGAGAAACAGACACAGACACACGGAGCTATTGAATGGGGCCCGGCACGACTCCCGTGTAGACCATAGAATCAGACGTCAGAGAAGTGAAGGGCTTCCGTCAAGAAACAAGCTCTCCCCGGTGTTTGAATCCTGGACCCGAGGCGTGGCCAGGACAGGCTTCCTCCTCCCGCCTCGCTCACCTTGCTCCTCAGAGTGGCGGGGGGCGGGGGGATCCCCAACAGCGTGCAGTGGAGACACATCCAGATGCGGGAGTTGTGTCTGTGTCTGTGTCTGTGTCTGTTCACACGCTCACACCCATAGAGGCTTCGGGTTAAGTCTGTCCTGAGAATGATTTGGAGCCACAGGACAGTCACTCTCTGAGCCCTCAAAAAACAGGAGACTGTTCTTTTCCTTCCAGCAAATTCCATCAAGCAGAGGAAGCCCAGCCTGCTGCTGCCTCCGGCCGCGAGGGGCCCCGAGTCTGCGGTCACCGTCCTCCGGGGGGACACCCTGGTGCTGGAGTGCTTCGCCGAAGGCCTGTGAGTACCTGCCTCGTCCGACCATCCATCTGTCCGCTGTGTCAGGAATACGGTGGCCATGGAGGAGCGCCTGCACACCCATTTTCAGCCGTTGCCTTTTTGAAAGCATGAGTGCGTACGTCTGGAGGGAATAATTGTCGCTCCACCATCCAGACTTGGGGCTGGCCCTGGGGTTGACCTGTAATCCGCTCCCTCTGTCAGTGTGGGAGTGAGGATGGGGTGATGGTGACTGAAGCCCCCTTTGCTCAGTCAGTGGGTGCCACCCGAGGGCCCAGGCTGGAGCCGGCAACCACGGAGGCAGGGTCAGGTCCTGGTCCCCGGCTGGCCCTGTCCTCCAGCTCCTTAGCAGCTTCCCCGTCAGATTCCCAGGACCCCATCTGCCTCTCCTGTCCCCCGCTTCCTGTGGCACGAGGGGGGCCTGGCCACATGAGTTAAGACAGTTTCCCATGAGCCTAGAATTCTCTGGACTTTATCTCAGAAAAAAAAAAACACAAACCCAAAACACACGTTTCCAAATCCCCCAGGAAAGCATGGGGTCCTTCACGTGTCCCGTCTTCTGTTTAATTCACTCTGGGGCGCCATCTTGGTTAATTGGATCATACAGGTCTCCAGTGTGCCTTTCCATGATAGGTGACCTGTATGTAGCATTGCGTGTCCACCCCCCAAAGGCACATCGGGCTCCACCGTCACTCACATTTCGGGATTGCTGCGTTTACTGAGTCACCTTCCCAAGTCCTTGCGATCAAGGCCCATCTTCTCTAACACGTGGCCAGGCAGGTGGCCCTTCTCCGGCCTCCTCCTCCTGCCAGCCTCCGGGAGAAGCAGGCCCAGCACCCGAGGTCCTTCCTCATCTGCAAGTTGAGGTCCCCTTGCCCCCTCCCCCACACTTCCTTCGCTGGGCAGTGGTCAGGGGGCAGCACGTGGGGTTTGGAAGTCGTGGTCACCCATAGCTCAGTGTACATTCCCCGTGAGTGGTTTTACCTTAGACTTCAGGGACGCGTTTCCATGGGGTGACAACCCTCAGCTCGGTAAACGCCATTTCCCATCAGGCCAGCACCGCCAGGCCACTGGTCTGTCCTAAACCACCCGAGGGTGTCCAGGCACGTGTCTCCCAGGTGCCCCGGCCTGGCCTGTCCCGGAAGCTGGTCTCTGTGGTGCGAGGAAGTGGGCGAGTCAGGCCGATGGGAACCAATTGGGAACGGCCGCCCTGTGGTTTGATCCCCAGGAGCTTGTAGTGGGAGAAGTCGCCTTCTTTCAGGATTTGTCACCCTGTGGGTCCGGCGACATTTCAGCAGCCCTCCCTCCCTGTTTCCCACAAGGCCATCGTCTTCTCCTGGGGGGCTGGTGCGAGGGTGCTTTCAGAATCCCGGAAACGCTGCCCCCTGCTGTGGAGAA
The DNA here is from genome assembly GCA_027563665.1 of Antrozous pallidus. Classification (NCBI taxonomy): domain Eukaryota; kingdom Metazoa; phylum Chordata; class Mammalia; order Chiroptera; family Vespertilionidae; genus Antrozous; species Antrozous pallidus. Next base: position 58,581,982 of record CM050524.1, read on the forward strand.
GGTGCAGCCCGGGGAGGCATCAGCAGGAAGGACAGAAAGGTGTGGTCCCGGGACCAGGCCCTGGTGCCTGGACTTCTTTTGAGGGTGTTTTTCCTCTCTCTCTCCCACGTCCAGCGTGGAGAGACTGGGTTCAGTTTCTGAGTGGAGGAGCTGAGGATGAAGAAAAATGAAGGATAAAAGAGAAAGACACAGAAATAGTAAAAGGCTGGGGCTGGGTGGAACCTCTGTTCTTCCTGATGGAGAGACAGGAATTCTCCCAACCCAAACAGCAGCGGGTTATTTATATTCCACAATACAAAGGGGTCTCTCCAACATTAGGATCAAAGGACTTTCTGTGAGCCCAGGCCCCACTCATCCCCCCATTCCCAGACTGGATTTACATACCAAGGCCCTCTCCCCTACACCTGAGGCAAAGTTAAGGCCATGCTGATAACATATCCAGCCTCACTGGTGAATATGTTTTTCCAAGACCTGGTTTTTCCAGGCGCCTTGAATTCAGTCTGACAAAGATTTAAGAATGCTCAAGGTGTCTTGCCTGGGGCTGCCCCCCACAACTTCCCTGACACGGCCCTGCCTCCAGGTGCTGGAGTGTGCCTGAGCCCGTGGATTCTTTCGGATGCAGGGGTCACGCTGTGGGGATTTTAGAGAGCTGCACACTCCCCTTCCTTGGGACTTTTTAAACCACGCCCTCTACAGTCACAACCAATCATCTCTGGACACCCACCTGGTCTCCTGTGTCAGGCTCAGCATCTCGCACAGCACACCACGTGTCAGCTGCCTTTTTCCATGTCGCCGGGGCAGGGGAGGGGAGTCCTGAGACCTGGAGTCACCTCCTGTCTGTCTCCAGAATCGGGGCCACCTCGATGTTTAACTTCTTTGTGCTCTTTTCAACCCAAAGAGCTGCTCCATGCAGTCAAGGGATGGGCTGTCTCTGAACCAGAGGCTATGGAGGGAAAGTTGCCAATGGGGGGTAGTCATCATGAACAGGAAATTCTGCAAGGATATCAGTGCCCAGCCTGACCTTTCACCTTCTCATAGAATAAGGAGGTTAAACAACATGCAGGTGTCCCCTAAAGAGTATACACGCTTGGGAGAGTTACATCCCCAATGGGTTAAATCGGAAAAGGGAGACTCAGCGGTTGAGCTATCAGCTGTTCCAAGTGTGTGCATTTTGGGGGGCACACCCAGTATTTCCCCCCAATTCTTCCTTGCTCCAACGCTGTCGGTAAATCTCCCTTCCGTTAGGCAGAAAAGAGCAAGAAAACCATTTGGCGAGAATATAGCTGCCAAGCTGCAGAGTTGTGGCTGCCCCCCTGAGGAAGGATGCTTCACCGACATCACCTGACACCTACACGCCTTTCCTTCTGTCTTCCAGGATGGGGCCTAGAGGATTAGACTCATTTCGAGGACAGGAAAGGGAAGGCTGGCACTACCAAAGCCTGGGCTTGTGAGGGCTCCGGGCTGGGAGCACCGCGGTCCAAGCAGCCTGTGACTTGGCACACCTCCATGTTGACAGATGGGGTGGGAAGCAGCCATTCGGAGACGCGGGCGAAGCACCTGTTAGGCCGCGAGCTCCAAGGCCGGCGGCGAGTGCACTCGTGCAGCCCCAGCCTGGCCCGTGTCGGGGGGTGGGGGTGGGGGGGGCTCGGGTCTGCAGCCAGCCCCTTGGCTGAATCACCTGGGACATTGTCTGCAGGATCTCAGGGCTCCTTCCGGCCGGCTGCTGGCTCCCCCTTAATCTCGTGTTCAAACTCACGCAGGGAAGGGACTGTTATTTCTGGCCCCTTCCAGTCGCCCACACGGAGATCTCACACCTGACAACACCTCTTGCCCTGCGTCTAGGCGTCCAGTTGTCCATCCTTACCTCGCCACCCCCAGGGTCCAGCCCTTCCCTGCAGGGAGCCCCTTTCCCAGGAGGAAGGGTCTGAGGAGGAGGCTGCTGGAGGAGGTGCTGAGGGCGGAGGCCTGAGCCAGCCCCCACGTTCACCCTGGCAGTGGTGTGGTCGGGTCTGGGCCCCGGGAATGGGAACGGGCATCTCTCGGTGGGACTCGGAGGGCACGCAGGAAAGCCACGTGATGAGGGATGTGTCCCGAGGGGTTCTTTATGTTTCCGTTTGCCCATTGAAAGACATGGATCACTTACTGGTTGTCTTTTCAGGCCAACACCACAGGTCGCCTGGGAAAAAGTGGGTGGTGATTTACCAAAAGGAAGAGAAAAGAAGGAGTATCATGACAAGATGTTGAAGATAGAGAACGTCTCCTACCAGGACAAAGGGCATTACCGCTGCACGGCCAGCAACATCCGGGGCGTGGCCACGCACGATTTCCACGTCACCGTGGAAGGTACGTTTGCCAGCCACACGACTCACTTTTCTCCTGTCCAGCGGGGATGTGGGACATCTACCCCCGCACAGCAGCTGTGTGACGGCGGTAACAGATCCACGTGGGTGTCACATCACCCACTGGCCTGTCACTCACCACCAACCACAGGGAGGGGACAGTGACGAAGGATGTCACAGCAGAGATCAGAGCACTCTGGTACTTGCTCACATAGTCCTTCAGTCTGGCCTCCTGGCCTCCAACTGTGAGAAAAAATGTTTATGTTAATACTAGGGGCCCAGTGCACCAAATTCATGCACTGGGGGTGGGTGTTCCCTCAGCCCAACCTGCCCCCTCTCACATACTGGGAGCCCTCAGGGGCTGTCCTACTGACGGCTCGTCCCCTGTCTGCCCAAGGAGGCTTTCATCCTTGGGCAGAGGACCTTAGCCAGGAGACCCCAGCCAGTGGTCGCCCTGCAACCCGGCTGATTGCTGGGACCCCAGCCAGTGATTACCTTGTGATCCAGCTGGTCACTGGCAGGCTCTTGGCAAGGCTTTTGCTGGCCTTGGGAACCCAGCAATTTCCCTGCTCTGGACAATAGCCATTTTGGTTGGGTGTTAATTTGCATATGGATCCTGATTGGCTGGTGGGAGTGGCTTATTTGGTGTAGCAAAGGTATGGTCAGTTTGCATATTGCTCTTTCATTAGATAGGATGCCTGTGACACTGCCCAAGTTTGGATCTCAGAGCAGGGACCTCTGAGGTGGAAGAAGGGTCAGGATGACTCCAAGAAAGCTCGGCCGTGTGTCCTGCCCCGTCATTAGCTCGCCGTGCCCCCTAAGTGTTCCCTCCACTTTCTGAATCTGCTTTCCCCCCTTGAGAGGAGCAAGGCAGACACACTGTTGTCCCAGCTCTTTCCCAGGCACATTTTTCCCATCCATATCCAGAGGATAGTCTCTGTGTTAGTTACAGGGAAAGAATAACAGACTCTGTGGTAGGAAGATGAATTCTCTACCCTGAGGTGCAAACACACTTTTGTTGTAGTCAGGTCCTCGCTCTGGAAACCCAAGTCTTTTGCTCAGCAGCAGGGTGGCTGTTGTGTGTGGTGGTGTTGTAGTGTACCCCCATCTTACAAAGGACGCCTCAAGAAGTCGAATTATGGAGTCATTTATTAAAAGCCGGCGGTATACCAGGGAGCCATTCAGCGCTCCAAATCTCGCAGCCCAGAATGGCTTGCCACATCTGGCTTATGTGGGCAGAATATCACAAAAGTATCGATTACGTCTTTGGGTCTGGAATGAGGAACCTGGTTCAGTCATAGAAGCAAAATTGAGCAATATCTAAAGTATCTACGAATCACTGAATCAACAGAAACACATTATCTGGGACCACCTGGGCAATTTAGAATAATGGTGCTGTCCAGATTCTGGGATCACTGAATCAACTGGAATGCACTCTCTGTAGCTACTGAGGCAATTTAGGGTCTGTTCTGATTCCGGGACCACTGAGTCAATGAAACTCAGTTATCCGTAGCTACTGGGACATTTTAGGGTCATTGAGCTGTCCTAGTTCCCAGAAGAACGTGCTTCAGTAACAAGTGAGATCACAGCCAATGGGGTATTCAAACCATCATCAGTGGAGTATTGGGACAGCGTACATAACTTCAGAAAATCAAAATAACTTTCTGTTGTTTTAGCAAACAAATAAGTACAGAACCCAAATAGCAGTGTCTACCTGAGATGATTGCCATCATACTTCAGTAGGATAGAAATAATTAGGCAATGATGCCATCGTTTAAATGGGGCGCCCCAAATGTAGACACTGGGGCCATGCCTGCTGGGGCGGGGGGTGGAGGGGAGGCTCCCTGGTCACCTGGGAATCTGATTGCCACAGGCTGTCTCCCTGGGCGGGACCACACTGAGGTCACCTGCCCGTGGGCAGTGGACTGTGCTGACCAAGCCCCTGTCGCACTGTGTGGGCCTCGTGATGAGGGGAGCTGTCCCCTTCAGGGCTCCGTTCAGGGACCGGCTGTCCAGGGCTCCCATCTGTATTCCAATAGAGTTTACCTTTCAAGCTTCAGTTTGCGCAAGGACCCCCTAGGTCCAGACCCTCCCCGCCAACCCCCTTTCCAGTTACTGTGGAAAAGGAAAGAGACACACGTTGGCCACCCCCCCACACACAGAGGTTAGCACCACAGCTTAGCCAGGCTGCTGTCTGGGGGGAACCCATGTTCCCCAGGCCTCTCCCACTGGGTGGCTCACTGAGTGAGGAGGACCCAGACCCACGGCTGGGAACATAAGGTTCTTGTTCAACAGCCGCAAAACCAGACGGGAGCAGCCATTGCTGTGCAGACACAAGAACGAGGGCTGCAATCAGGGACTTGGATCGTTCGGAGAGGAGGCATTTGAGAGGTGTCTGTTATCTGATGTTAGTCCTCCTGGGCGTTTCTATATGAGTTGGCTGTGCCGGGCAGCGAGGCTGTTTTCCGGGACCCCACGTCGGCCCCAGCACCAGCCCCGGGACCCAGACCAGCCCATAGCTGCTGCTGGCCCCGGAGCTGCTGACTCCTGCAAACCCCTCCAGATGGCGGGCTTGGCTGCAGGAGCTGCACAGTTTAGCAATCGGGCTGCAGCTGCCCGACTGGAAGGCAAGCTTTCCAAAAGAATAGCAAGGGTTGCAAAAAATAAATAAATAAATAAAAGGAAAGAAAAGAAAGAAAGACAGGGAAGTCAAGGGTGTAGAATAAATTAGCCCCTTTGCCCTGTGGCCTGGAAGACTGCAAAGGAATACAGGTTTCCTGCACAGCCTGTCCCACCATTCATAAGCCAGGAGCTCTATTGAGGTGCAAATCATGTTTTTATTGGGGACACTTAATCCTTTCCCCTTAATGAGAAGCCACTAACTGCCGCTGTTGTGTGTTGGGGTTGCCCTTCACACATTCACCGCCCATGGCGAAGGCAGGGGTCTCCAGAAGCCCTTCCCGTGTTTAAGTGTGGAAGCCGCATAGATGCAACCCTCCTGGGGCACAGGGGCGGGCCAGCGCGCTTTGCGTTCATTCAGCTTTCCTCTGCCTTCGCCTGCCTCCTCCTCTCCCTCCCTTTGTCTTCGGCTTAGAAACTCAAATTAAAGGGCCACACGAGCCACATGGGGAGGGGAGGGCGGCCATGAACTTTGAAATCCGAGTCCATCTGAAAGCCCCCTTGTGCCTCTGTGAAAGCAGCCCTTGTGTGGGGCTCTCCCCCAGCCCCCCTCCCTGCCACGTGAGAGCCCTTCTTCACTCCTGGACACAAGCACACTGTGCCGGATCCCCAGCAGTCTGAAGATGGGGGCAAGCTGCCTTTTCACGGCCTGTGATCAGCAGAAGCGACAGCAGCCGGGAAGCTGACTCGGCAAAACTGTTCCTGCCAGATTCCACCGTGTCAAGACCACACGTGTAGCAAAGGAGATGTATCACGTATGTAAGGGAACACACGCTAGGCATATGAGGACATACGCACATAGTGTTACGTTCTCTGTTCTATAGATCCTGTGTATTGTGCTAACATAGGAAGAGTCCAGACCTGCAGAGCATTTTGAGGAGTGTGTTTGAGCCAGACTGATGAGCGGCCGGGAAGGGAGATCCCAGTGGAGGGAGACAGTGCTCCCGAGAAGGGGGTTTTGCAGCTTATTCTACCCACACCAGTCGTTATATTCCATTACTAGGTCCTCAGTGCTCAGCATCTGCATGGCAGCTTCCAGCAGCATCGGGTACACATGTCATCGTATTTTAAATTATGATTGTGACAACATGAGTAATGTCTCCACGTGGGTCCTGTGCACGTGACCACATCATATCTTAGGATAAAAGAATGAGGCTCGGTGATGCTTTTCTCTCAGAATTTCCATGTTTTTTATTTTATTTTTAATTTCTTTATTCATTAAGGTATTGCATATGGGTCCTTATCCATCTATTAACCCCTCTACCTCTCCCCCCACTCATACCCTCACCCCCTTGGTGTTCATGTCCATTGGTTAGGCTTATATTCATGCATCCAAGTCCTTTGGTTGATCTCTCCAACAAAACTGATGGACAGGGACAGATCCAGAGGCAGAGAAGCATCAACCAGACTGCCGGAGCTCAGAGGGAAGGTAGGAGAGGGCAGGGGGAAGGAGAAGATAATTTCTCATTTTAACCACGTGTTTCTCTCACTTGGGCCTTTTTAGAAAAAAACTTTTCAACCCGGTCTTCCCCTTCAAGAAAAGAGTTGCAGGGTCTGATTTTGGAAAACACCCTTACGGGCCCCAGCCTTACTCCGCCTGCCCTGGCGCTGACGCCCTCAGACTCGGCGTAGGCCCTTCGAGAGCCATACGTGAAAGGGAGATGGTGGGTAATGGGAAGTAGTGACCTCCCCCCAGGACTGCCCCTCATATTATGCCTTTTTCACGGGAATCTTTGGGGTCCATCATTTCAGTTCGACTCAATTGCTCGCCCTGTGTTTTTCTCACTGTGCCCAGCCAGGGAGACACAGGAAGAGTGACCTGGGCCGTTAGCGTCTCGGGTCTCGGGGCTCCCGAAGACCCCAGTAGGCGGGTCTCGGTCGGTCTGGGCTGCGGGCAGGACAGTGTGGCCCGAGAGGATGCTGAGCAGGCCCGACCAGGTCTCTCATGGCCAGGCAGCCTGCCTCCAGCCCAGCCCAGCTCACTTCTGCAGGGGAGGCGGGATGAGAAGCTAAGAAGGTCCAAGCAGTTTCCTACAGAGAGCTGCAAGGAAAGCTTAGGGGCACGCTTCGCCAGGATGCCCAGTGAGTGCGCAGAACCCCGAGTCAGCTGACAGCCAGGACCGGGGTTTGGAAGAGGCAGGGGCATGGGTAGATTAAATGGACTCGGCTCCTCTCTGCAGTCCAAAGGAGAGAGTCGGCGTGAATTAGAGACCCACACCGTTGGCTTTGGCCTCTCAATGCTGCTCACACACTGTGGGTGGGTTGGCAGGTCCCAGGACAGGCAGGGACAGGAAGTGGGGCTTGTTTCCTGGGGATGCGCTCAGTGTGGGGACTTCTCAAAGCTCAGCCTCCATTCGAAGGTGACAGGGTTGGACACAGGGCTGCCTCAGCCCCTTCAGCTCCAACAGGGACAGATCCTCAGGCAGACACCACAAAATCAACAAGAAGAGAAATAGAAATCCTAATCTTATTCCGTGTGAAGAAGGAGGAAAATACCATCGTGACCAAATCTCCTTTATGTTACTATTCTTATTGAGATGTGATTGACATGTTTTGACATATGATTGACATGAACTCTTGCAAGTGTACACATCAACATTTGTGTACTTTGTGCTCCGATCACCCCAGTGACCCCATTGACTTCCAAATCCATCCACAGTTACAGGTTCTGTCTTGGGATAAGAACCTTCCAGATCTTCTCTCTCGGCGGCTTGCAAACACACTGCACCGTGTTCATGGTCACGGTCACCAGGCTGTACGTGACAGCCCGGTCCCCTTCGCTGCGGCGTGCTCTGAGAGCTTCCTGTGGAAAACAGGGTAGTTCTCACGTTCATGGAGCTTTAACTCAAGTAGTTCATTCTAAGGTAGTTTATGAGAAGACAAAAGATAAAAATACCGTAAAACACGCACGCACGCACGCACACAAAAGAACAAATCCCTGCTCCTTAGTGAGTGAGGGGCAGTGTATAATGTGACGATTGCATTTTAAACTCGATATTCACAGGTTGTAGATCATGAACACGGATGTTTAACTTGGAGGGTAAGAGTTATGTCCACCCCCGGTGGGACAGACACCAAAGCCCTTCTCTTGTTTGAACTTGAACTTTCCAGGGTTACTTGTATATTTTTTGGTTTTCCTAGTAAATCTGTAGGCATTTTCTTTCCACCTAATCACCTTTTCCCTCCTTCGCTTTAGAAGGATGGGTATATGACGTTTTTCATGTTACACAGCCATGTGCTTTGAAGACTTCCCCCTTTTGACTAAAATGGAAATTTGGTCATCTGGGGGAAATACACAGCGACCCTCTAAGGCAGTGGTCGGCAAACTCATTAGTCAACAGAGCCAAATATCAACAGTACAACGATTGAAATTTCTTTTGAGAGCCACATTTTTTTAACTTAAACTATATAGTAGGTACGTTGTTATTAACTTCATTAGGGTACTCCTTCAATTGCATTGTACATGCGTGCCCACACATGGTATTTTGTGCAAGAGCCAAAGAGCCTCATGTGGCTTGTGAGCTGTGGTTTGCCGATCACTGCTCTAAGGGAATGGCTGCCTGCAGGAATGGTGCCGTTTCCTCCTAAATAAGATTACCCAAACCATCACACTTGCATCAGAATCTTGATTTGCTCCTGACACAGTGAAGCGCTTAAGGTGACACGCACCATGGTCTTGTCTGCACTAACGATACACACCTCCTTCCGCCCTGAGCCTCCGCTTGGGATTGTAATCCGGAGCCTTCAGCACACAGAGTGCAAATAATTGAAGTGTGTCTTTTCCTCATTGTTTCAAGGGCAGAAGTTAAACGCTGCTGTCAGGCTTCCCTCCCCTCTCACAAAAGACTCTCTTGGAATGAATGCTGCCCAAGTGCTTGTATAGGTAAACAGGTAGGGGTAGGTATGGATGTGAAATGCTGCGAAGCAATTTGTTCAGAGCTACTTACACTAAGTGCTGAACGTTTTCTTTCTTAATATCGGCCGCGTTCAATTCCTTGCCGCTTCTTGAAAATGAGCTGCAGCCATCACCCCATAAGCACCGTCTGCCTCGTCCCCCGTGCTCTGCTGTTGAGATGGACATAAAATATTGAAATAGCGAGTACAGATTCCCAGTGAGTGCGCAGAACCCCGAGTCAGCTGACAGCCAGGACCGGGGTTTGGAAGAGGCAGGGGCGTGGGTAGATTAAATGGGCTCGGCTCCTCTCTGCAGTCCAAAGGAGAGAGTCGGCGTGAATTAGAGACTGTTTTCAGTATGTTGGATTTCTTATCTGCACTGACAGTCCAGATGAGAACACACACATGCACACCCATGCATGCATACACACAAGGGTGCACACACCCAGACACAAGCACCTGTGGATACATGCATGCACACATGTAGTCACGTGAATACACAAGCACGTGTGTATGCACCCTGACTTCACAGAACACTCAGCAAACATCCCTGAGCCCTGCTGTGCCTGCCACCTGCTGGTGTGTCATGGAAGTGCAGGCCTTGGTGTTGGAGCCTCTGAGGTGGATAAACCTCTGAGGAGCCCGTGACTTTGTTCCCAGAGCCCCCTCACTGGAGGAAGAAACCCCAGAGTGGCGTGTACAGCACGGGGGCCAGCGGCATCCTCCTGTGCGAGGCGGAGGGCAAGCCTGACCCTGTCATCCGGTGGCGCGTCAACGGCGTCCCCATAGAGGGTGAGTGCCAGCCCGCGGTGCCAGGGGCGGAAGGCCACGGGAAGCCATGGAGGGCCACACACGGAGGGCCACGCCCACCAGCGTGGCTCAGGGGTTGAGCATTGACCTATGAACCAGGAGGCTGGTTTTTGATTCCCAGTCAAAGTACATGCCTCGGTGTGGGCTCCATCCCCAGGAGGGGGCGTGCAGGAGGCAATCAATCAATGATTCTCTCTCACCATTAATCTTTCTCTCCCTCTCCCTTCCTCTCTGGAATCAATAAAAATAATATTTTATTTTATTTATTTTTATATTTTATTGATTTTTTTTACAGAGAGGAAGGGAGAGGGATAGAAAGTCAGAAACATCGATCAGCTGCCTCTTGCGCACCCCCTGCTGGGGAGGTGCCCCGCAGCCAAGGTACATGCCCTTGACCGGAATCGAACCTGGGACCCTTCAGTCCGCAGGCCGACACTCTATCCACTGAGCCAAACCAGTTTTGGCTAAAAATATTTTTTTTAAAAAGCAAAGAGGGCAGGAAGGGAGACAGAGGGAAGGTGTGGGGACAGGGTCAGTGTTGGAGGGTTGGCGACAGGTGGTGAACGTGGGCATCACGCTGGGCAGGATCAGACCTGAGTTTGTAAGAGAGGCGACATCCAGGTCAGAGCCCGACGGGCCTGCTAATGGGAAACTGGGCAGGTCCCCCTCGGGTTCGGCTGTGGAGAGGCGAGGAGCCTGAGGCAGCCGCCGTTTTGGCATATACCAAACTGCGGAGGGTCCTGGGAATGAAACTCACGGCTGAAGTTGGGGAAGTCTAAGGGATCAGATGCAGGGAACAATCACTCACCCTCGACGGCTCTTAAAATATAAATGCTGTGTGACACTGTGGTAGACGGTGCATGAATATTTTAGGTCCCGTGTTCCTCACCCTGACTCTGTCATCTCCTGCAGAAAACCCGTTCGCCGGTGATGTCGTCTCCCCCGGCGAGGTCAGCTTCACGGACCTGCAGCCCAACCACACGGCCGTGTACCAGTGCGAGGCCTCCAACGTGCACGGCACCATCCTGGCCAACGCCAACGTGGACGTGGTCGGTGAGCGCCCCTCCCCCAGCCCCACCCCTGGGAAGGCCCTTCCTGGGCCGAGGTCCAGGGCCCAGCGGTCAAGGCCACCCACACCAGCATGTTGAATCCTTCAGGCATAAAACTCGGGCAGGCAGAACCCTTCTCTGACCCGTGGGCCTCAGACTTTCTACTACAATTATACTCGCACGAGTGTGTGTGGGTTTTGGACAGTCTCCTAACTCAAGGACAGAGCTAATATTCTGCTCTGTCCCATTCTCATAACATTGCCACGGCAGTATACAGAGCCTCAGTTTGCACATGTTATTCTTTTATTTTTTAAATTTATCGTTGTTGAGAGTATTACAGGTGTCTCCCCTGTTTCCCCCCGCCCCCAAACTTGAATGGCAATGGGGTACCACCTCCCACCTGCCAGCATGGCAACCATCAATAAATCGGCAAATACGCGCTGGCCAGGATGTGGAGAAAAGGGCACCCTAGTGCATAGCTGGTGGGAATGTGGGCTGGCGCAGCCGCTGTGGGAAACAGTGTGGAGTTTCCTCCAGAAATTAAAGATCAACTGCCATCGGACTCAGGAATCCCACCTTTGAAAATATACCCGAAGAAACCTGAAACAATGGTTCCCCTACTTTCATAGCAGCACAATGTACAGTAGCCAAGGTCTGCACATGTCATTTCTTAGATGCTTGTTAACACTGTCCACGTGATTTTCGAACAGATGTCCGTCCACTGATAGAAACTGAGGACGAGGAGAGCTACGCCGCCGTGACGGGGGCCAGCGCCTTCCTGCACTGCGAGTTCTTCGCCTCGCCCCTGGCCTTGGTGTCCTGGTAGGTGACCACATACCGCGTCCCTGAGAGAAGGCCGGTTGTGGGTCGGTCTTTGTTTCCTCCTCCGTCACGTGACAGGCACCCTGATTCTGCGTTGCCACCTGTATCCAGGCCCCAGGGGAGACGGGGAAGCACCCTAATCGCCACCCTTCCCCGGAAGCTTGGACCAGCCCCATGGATTTGCTCATTTGGGGAGATTAAGGGAAAGCAAAGAATCGAGGTGATGATGAAAATGAACTTTGGGTGTGTCCCACACCCGGTGCCTTTAAGGGCCTGTGTCCTGAGCTATTGCTGTTTAAGGTCATGTCTAGATAATGATCGAGCCTGCATTCATTCTAACCCTGCTGATAACTTCTCCAATGTAGGTTTGCATTTAAGGCTACTCTGTTGCTGGTGTCATGAGTCTAGCCATGTTGTTACATGGACCGACATGCATGTCGCCCCACTGGCTACATGTGGTGTTTCAGGGGTTCCCACAGCACTCCAACATCCTGGGGGCTGAGACTAGAGTGTGTGGAGCAGGGCCAGCCCAGTGTGGGTCAGAGCCTGTCATTACCTAAAATTCAGGGATGTTGTTCATTTCGGATTTTTAGTGTGTTGTTTTTTATCTTTAAAAATGCTCTGTTAACCTATTACTGATCTTGGACACTGAGATTTGGGGCACCTATTCCATTTTGCCCGAGAAACCCTGCTTTCCTGGCCTGACCCAGGCCCTGGCCCTTGCAATCTGGTGGAGACAGCAGTGTGTCCTGGGAAATTTCAGCCCACAGCCTGCTGCTGGGAAGTGTGCAGGCTGGGACAGCACGTGCATGGACAATGGTGAATGTAGGGAAATGACTCAGGTTTGTAGGGTAGACAGAACCCAGGCCCACAGGACAGGAAGGACCCCCGGGTCTGTGATGTCTCCACTGACCAGTATCCCCCAGCACAGCAGGGGTTGTGGAGGGTCCCTCGATTCCCTGTCTGCCATGCAGGGCTCTGCAGCAATGGCTCACTAAGTGGTTCACCATCTAGCAGCCAGAGAACACTTATTCAGCACCAAGGACAGCGGCAGGGCGATATGCCCATCAGAGAAACACAGGGCCCCTGTAGGTAGGTGTGTTTCGGACCTAGGAACTGGGAGGTCTCAGTTCGATTGTTGGTCAGGGCACCTGTCTAGGTTCTGGGCTGGATTGTCTGTGTAGGGGGTGCTGGAGGCAGCAGATCCATGATTCTCTCTCATCACTGATGTTTGTCTCTCTCCCTCTCCTTCACTCCTTTTGTTTTTTAATTTTATTGATTTCTTATAGAGAGGAAAGAAGAGGGATAGAGAGTTAAAAGATAGATGAGAGAGAAATATCAATCATCTGCCTCCTGTACATCCCCTACTTGGGATGTGCACGCAACCAAGGTACATGCTCTTGACCGGAATCAAACCTAGGACCTTTCAGTCCACAGGCCGATGCTCTATCCACTGAGCCAAACCAGTCAGGGCTCCCTCACTCTTTTTCTAAAAATCAATAAAAACATATTTAAAAAAATACAGCGGAAGCATGGGGCCCGGATCTCAGCTCCCCTGGGCACCGTCGATGGGGCAGATACCACAATCAGTCACCCATGGAGGGTGGGGGGAAGGATGTGAGCCCCAGGGAACACTGAGTGAGGCCAGCGAGGCTCCCACAGAAGGGAAAGCTTGCACGACCTCTGCTAGTGCCCGGTCCCCACAGCCCAGGCTGACCACCCCCGCTCTGTCCACAGGCAGAAGGTGGACGCAGCCAGGCCTCTGGAAGGACCTCGGTACCACGTCCACGGGAACGGGACCCTGCAGGTCCGCGAGGCCTCCGCCGAGGACGCGGGCGCCTACTCCTGCTGGGTGGAGAACACGCAGGGGAAAACCGCAGTCACGGCCAGTCTGGACATCCGCAGTGAGTCTGCTCTGTTTCCGCCTGGCGGGGATTCTGATGTGGGTCCCATAGGTCTCTGTTTTCCCGTATGAAGTGGGATTTAAGCAACACTGGCAGGGCAAGTGTTGCTTATAATAAAAATAAACAGCATTGGGGCCTTTGTTTGTTCACACTCCTTGCTCTCTGAGCCCAGGACACAGGGAAATCACTAAGGCAATGGTCGGCAAACCGCAGCTCACAAGCCACATGCGGTTCTTTGGCCCCTGGAGTGTGGCTCTTCCACAAAATACCACGGCCTGCACGAGTCTGTTTTGAAGAAGTGGTGTAGAGGAGGTTTAAGTTTAAAAAATGTGGTTCTCAAAAGATATTTCAGTCGTTGTGCTGTTGATAGTTGGCTCTTTTGACTAATGAGTTTGTCGACCGCTCCCACATGAACTGCGTGTGCCAGTTGCCCAGGCACGGATAGAGGAGTCAGCACTGAGCTGTGCTGCTGGGATATGGGCTGCAGGCTCTGCAGGGGGACCCACCATCCTGCCGACGCCGTGGCTGGTGGAGTGGCAGGCCCAGGGAACGGGTGTGTCCTGCAGTCCTAACCTCTGTGTTTCTTCGGTGCCACAGATGCCACGAAGCTCCAGGTCTCTCCCAGGGACCCCCGGGTGCCCCGGTCACACACGCTGGAGCTGAGCTGTGAGAGCGAGTGTGACCCACAGCTGAAGCCGAGTCTGAGGCTGACCTGGAGCAAAGGGGGCACGGTCTTCGAGACCAACGGCACCGAGGATGGCAGGTGGGCGAGGGGGGGCGGCAGGTGCAGGGGTGAAAGGTCAAACTAGATATTGTAACCACACAACCTGTGGGTCCAGGCTGCCTGTCACTGCTTGAGCCAATTCAGCAGAGACAGGGTTGAACTATTTTTGAGCGTTTATTCCAATCCTGCCAGAGAGGCTTGGGGAGTACACGTGTGTGCCTCCATCCTGTGTACAGAGGGAGCGAAAAAATGCAGACCAGTCCAACCGGCGTGGCCCAGTGGTTGAGCGTTGACCTGTGAACCAGGAGTTCACCCTTCGATTCCTGGTCAGGGCACCTGCCGGGGTTGTGGGCTTGATCCCTCGAATGGTGTTCAGTTGATGGCTGCTTCTCTCTCATCAATGTTTCTCTTTCATTGATGTTTTTCTCTCTCTCCATCTCCCTTCCTCTGTCTCTCTAAGAAAATCAATAAGAAAAACATATTAGAGAAAAACAAAGAACATAAAAACCCCTCAATTATAGCAGTTTCTCTCCCCACAGGCGGATATTTTTATCAACTAAAGAGCAAAATGCTGTGAACATATTTCAGATGTAATGAAACTTTATTGTTTAAGAAAACACTTGCATACTTATGTGAACAGTACCTAGATAGGGTAAAAGTTGTAATTCATCCTAACAATTTTCCATGTAGCGATCTGATTACAGAATTGGCAAAAGTGGGAGGAATGATAGAAGCTATGGGCAGAGGATGTAGGAAAAGAAGGGCTGGTCTGCCCCCTGCTGGTCGGCTGAATCTCACAGTTTAGCTGCTGTCAGACTCCAGGTGGCAGCCTGCTCAGGGGTAGAGGGCGGGCAAATGGAAACTGAAACGGGTCAGAAACAGATTATCTGAGGCCATGGGGACCAGGACGGGGGTGGGGGGACAAGAGGAACTGGGGGAGAGGGCGCGTGGTCTGGAGCAGCCAAAGCAGCTCCTTTGAAAGAAGTGGCCCAGCTGATTCTGCGCGGAGTTCCCTAACACACACCTGGATGAGAGTTACTCAGACACGTGGCAGCCATGAGACATGCGATCCACACGGAGCTGTCCTGTGCGTGGCTGGGCTTGGTCATCAAACATAAAACCAAAGACAGTAAAACCGCTCCCTTTGTGCTGGGTGGGTCTGTGTGTGCTTGGCGGCGCTTTTCACACCCCGTTCCCAACGGCGCGCCTCTCTAGCCACGATTTTATCACCTGACGTTGCTTTTGGTTCTTTACTCCTCCTCGAACGATGTTCAGCGGGGAATACATGGCTTTTTTAGATATGTTTCTATTGATTTTAGAGAGAGAGGAAGGGAGAGAAAGAGAGAGAGATATAAACATCAGCTGCCTCCTGCACGCCTCCTACTGGGGATCGGGCCCGAAACCCGGGCCTGTGCCCTGACAGGGGCTCGAACCGTGAGCTCCTGGTTCATGGGTCGACGCTCAACCACTGAGCCACACTGGCCGGGCAGGAATACATATTTCTGAAAGGACTGTGATGGTCATTCCCGGTCTTTTCTTCCTCATTCTGTTCTCACTGCTCCCGGCAGGATACTCATCGACGGAGCGCACCTGACCATCTCCAACCTCACCCTGGAGGACCAAGGCGTCTACACCTGCTCCGCTCACACGGCTCTGGACAGTGCGGCCGACGGGACTCGCGTGACCGTGCTCGGTGGGTGAGCGGCCCGCCGTGGGGCCTCCTACGTGACCATGACATTCAGCCAGTGATGCCTTGGGCCCCTGCACTTACCTTGTTAGTTTGGATGTTTTCAATTAAGTGGCAGCCCAGTTTCAAATCCTTTCTCCTCGTCTTCCCTTAAAGACATTCATTGGTGCTTCCTTCCTTCTCCTCCACGCGTACCCTTGCCAGGTGCAGTGGGGGAGCAGGTGATGCTATGGGGGTGCTGGGGAGGGATCAGCACAGGCCTCAGCCTGTGACAGGGACCGGGATGGGACGCGGCTCAGAGAGGAGGGAGGCTGGCCAGGTGCCTAGGAGAGGCGTCGGCAAGCCAGGCTCACCTGCTCTCTCCTCACCTCTACCTCTACATTTTGTTTTCAACCAGATGTCCCAGATCCCCCCGAAAACCTTCGCTTGTCGGAGCGACAGAACAGGAGCGTGCGGCTGACGTGGGACGCAGGGGACAGCCATAACAGCAACATCAGCGGTAGGGGCGGCCTGGGACCCCTGCCACCTACCCTCCCGACCAAACGCACCTCCAACCCGACCAAGGCTGGCAGGTTCCCCTTTAAAACCACCAAACAACAGCGGGTCGGACCTGCATTGCCGCCATTTGTCCACCATCCAGACACCATTGCCGACACGCACACAATAAGGAACAGTTGGACATTGAAGCTGGGACTCAGAACTGTGGGTCATTGAAATTGGGCCTCAAACATTGCTTGTGCTCATATGTTTAGTTCTAGTCTGCAGAGGCAAGATTTTTAAGGAAATGAAACGGGGGAAATAAAGATAGATACAGAGGGAAAGAAGTATGGAACAGACTGTTGGACTACAGCAGGAAGGCAGGGGAGGTTTTGGGGGAGGTGCTGCAAGAGATCAACCGAAGGACTTGTATGCGTGCATAGAGGCATAGCCATAGGACACAGACACTGGGGGGTGGGGGGCAGGTGAGGGCATGTGCGGGGGCGGGGGAAGACTAGAGGAGGTGAAGGGAGGGGGGAAGAAACATATGAACTACTACGAGTAATACTTTAGACAATAAAAAAACAAAAACCTTTGCTGCTTTTGCTGCTATGTACGAGTTTCCCTCTAACGCACACCTGCGCCTTTGCTGTTTCCCCAGAGTACGTGGTGGAGTTTGAGGGCAGCAGGGAGGAGCCGGGCCGGTGGGAGGCGCTGGCGGCCGTCCCCGGGGAAGAGACCACGGCGCTGCTGCCTCTGGCGCCCTACGTGAGATACCAGTTCAGGGTCATCGCCACCAACGAGGTGGGCAGGAGCCGCCCCAGCAGGCCGAGCGAGCACCACGAGACGCCCCCCGCAGGTGGGTCTGCACATGGGTTTCCGTCCAGCATGTCAGGCTGGCCCATTTGGCTGCCTCTACCGAGAATTGCTAGAGTGCTCTAGGCTTTGAGACTTCAGAGTTTCCCCAAGACAGAGCTCAAACAGTTCTGTAAATTAACAACACACCAGACACTCAGATCATCCTGTCTCCTTGGAAGGATGTAAATGTTGACCACAGAGCAGAAACCAGCGGGAGGGATGTGAGCGAGCCTTCCTCTGAGTGACTTCTGATGGCGGAATATCATGGTAGAATCACACGGCGAGTAAGTTCAAGCTGAATCTCAGTGTAGAGAGGGAAAGTCAGGGACTCCACTCTTTTGTTTGTTTGTTTTTGTTAATCCTCACACATTGATTTTCAGAGAGAGTGGAAGGGGAGGAGGGGGAGAGACAGAGAGAGAAACACTGATGTGAGAGAGACACATCCGTTGGTTGCCTCCCGCATGTGCTAAGGGCTAAGAATCAGGCCTGTGACCAAGGCATGTGCCCTTCACCAGACTCGAACCTGGGACCTTTCCAACCGCAGGCTGGTGCTCTACCCACTAAGCCAAATTCGAAGAGCAGTTTCAAAATTAAGAGAGATGGAAGTAAACCATCTGCTGCTCTCCGTGGAATAATCGTGACTCCGGGAATAGGAGTTCACTCCTTTAAATAAAACATATGTTTTAAAGCCAACTCATGGGAAATAATGGATGAGTTAACTGAAGTTATTGTGGTAATCATCTTGCAATATATACATACTAGAGGCCTGGTGCACAGATTTGCACACTGGGGGGTCCCTTGGCCTGGCCTGCAACCTCTTGCAATCCAGGACTCCTCGGGGGATGTCAGAGAGCTGGTTTCGGCCCAATCCCCGCAGGCCTGATCCAGACAGGAGGGAGTCCAATCCTGTGCGTTGAGCATCTGTCCCCTGGTGGTCAGTGTGTGTCATAGCGACTGGTCGTTTGGTTGTTTGGTTGATTACGCTTTTATATATATATATATATATATATATATATATATATATATATATGGGCATAAAATGTATGTCCACATTTTACTATAGACTTATATCATCAAATCATTACATTGGCCATCTTAAACTCACACAATGTTATATGTCAATTATATTTCAATAATGCTATCTTAAATCTTTTTAGGGACTGAGCTTCATAGGAATCAATCAATATATTAAAGTTATTTAATATATTTATTTATGATGATTTGTCTATGGGCTATACAATGGGAAAAATAATTTAAAAAATATATATTTTATTGATTTTTCACAGAGAGGAAGGGAGAGGGATAGAAAGTCAGAAACATCGTTGAGAGAGGAACATCGATCAGCTGCCTCTTGCACATCCCCTGCTGGGGATGTGCCCGCAGCCATGGTACATGCCCTTGACCGGAATCGAACCTGGGACCTTTTAGTTCAGTCCGTAGGCCGACACTCTATCCACTGAGCCAAACCGGTTTCGGCGGGAAAAAATAATTTTAATGCTTGTCATTTTTCAGCTCCAGACAAGAATCCACAAAACATAAGGGTTCAAGCTTCTCAGCCCAAGGAAATGGTTATCAAGTGGGAGGTGTGTATTCTTTAATGTGTTTCTTCATGTTCTTTTTCTCTCTCTTAGATCTGTTTGCTAAGGACAAGGATAGGACAGTATTTTCTAAGAAAAAAAAAGGGGGGGGGGCGAGATAAGATATTTAGATTATATTATCATATTTTATGGATATTTTCATTTGTAGGTGTTAAAGAACATTGGGATTTCAATGCTGTGAAAAAGAGTTTTCTGGCAGTAAATAATTTAAAGGAAGTTATTCAGGCTAGACCAAGACTCAACACCGGGTGGAATATCTTTACATATATATTTATTTTATTGATTTTTTTAGAGAGAGAAGAAGGGAGAATGATAGAAACATTGATGAGAGAGAATCATTGATTGGCTGCCTCCTACATGCCCCCCACTGGGGATTGAGCCAGACACCTGGGCATGTGCCCTGACCTGGAATGGGACCATGACCTCCTGGTTCATAGGTCGATGCTCAACCACTGAGCCACACTGGTGGGCTGGGGAGAATTTCTTGGTTGATTCTTTCTTATGAAAAGTTAGACTTAACCCCAAGGATAGAGTCCAAGCGTCAAAAGTGTGGGGCTCTTAAGATGGGAGGAGGTGAGGGACTAGCATGCACACGTCCCAGCGTGACAGCAGTGCTCACCCCAGGTGCTATCTGAAGAGGGGATGAGCTCTCCCCAGAGGTGGCCCGGCTGTCCAGCCGTCCTCACACCGCGCACACTGTCTCCACCTGACTGCGTGTCCGTGTCACTGACCTGTGTCACTGATGTGTCCGTGTCCTGCTCTGCTGTAGCCCCTGAAGTCCATGGAGCAGAACGGGCCGGGGCTGGAGTACAGAGTGGCCTGGAAGCCCCTGGGGACCCCCGGGGAGTGGGAAGAGGAGACGGTGCGGGAGCACAGCCTCCGGGTGATGACGCCGGCCGTCTACGCCCCCTACGAGGTCCAGGTCCAAGCCCTCAACCACCTGGGCGCCGGGCCGCAGCCCCAGTCCGTGGTGCTCTACTCCGGGGAAGACTGTGAGTGACCCCTTCTGTCCAGGACGTTGCTGCAGCCTCTGCCTGGGGGAGGGTTCTGGCTGGGGGAGGGGTTGGGGGAAGGTCCTGGCTGGGGGAGGGGTTGGGGGAGGGTCCTGGCTGGGGAAGGGAGTGGGGGAGGGTCTTGGTAGGGGGAGGGTTTGGGGGAGGGTCTTGGCTGGGGGAGGGGGTGGGGGAGGGTCCTGGCTGGGGGAGGGGGTGGGGGAGGGTCCTGGTTGGGGGAGGGGTTGAAGGAGGGTCCTGGCTGGGGGGAGGGGGTATGGGAGGGTTCTGGCTGGGGGAGGGGCTCGGGAACTGGACTGCGGTTCCTTCCTTAGAGGGCAGACCACGGGATCGATTGGTGTGGAGTGGGAGGATGTGTGAGGAAGGTTTTCATCCTCCTTGATCCCCAGGAAAGCTGTTTCTATATGGAAAGCAAAGACCCGCTGGCATACCTGCAGTCCGTTACACAGCAGAACTGGCCTTGGTTTCTAGCTGCCTTTGCCCTCATACCTGAGAGACCCTGTGCCCCGCCCCTGCCCGGTGCCCCACCTCCTGCTCTGCCCCTGCCTCCTGTTCCATGCCCCGCCCCTGTCCCGCCTCCTGTTCCATGCCCCACCCCTATCCCGCCTCCTGTTCCATGCCCCACCCCCTGCCCCGCCTCCTGTTCCATGCCCCACTCCCTGCCCCACCTCCTGCTCCATGCCCCACCCCTTGTCCTGCCTCCTGCTCTGTGCCCCACCCCCTGCCCCGCCTCCTGTTCCATGCCCCACCCCTATCCCGCCTCCTGTTCCATGCCCCACCCCCTGCCCCGCCTCCTGTTCCATGCCCCACTCCCTGCCCCACCTCCTGCTCCATGCCCCACCCCTTGTCCTGCCTCCTGCTCTGTGCCCCACCCCCTGCCCTGCCTCCTGTTCCATGCCCCGCCCCTGCCCCGCCTCCTGTTCCATGCCCCGCCCCTGCCCCGCCTCCTGTTCCATGCCCCACCCCCTACCCCGCCTCCTGTTCCATGCCCCACCCCTGTCCTGCCTCCTGTTCCATGCCCCACCCCTGTCACGCCTCCTGTTCCATGCCCCACCCCTGTCCCGCCTCCTGTTCCATGCCCCGCCCCCTGTTCCATGCCCCGCCCCTGTCCCGCCTCCTGTTCCATGCCCCACCCCTGTCCCGCCTCCTGTTCCATGCCCTACCCCTGTCCCGCCTCCTGTTCCATGCCCCGCCCCTGTCCCGTCTCCTGTTCCATGCCCCACCCCTGTCCCGCCTCCTGTTCCATGCCCACCTTGTGGACCGGCACACCCCTTTGTGTGAGAAGCTCCTGGTTCCCTGGGAACTGGCTCCACAGCAGAGTTTTTGTGAGGTTACACCTCGTGAAAAAATTTGCTTTTCTAAAAATACACTTTTATTGATCTCAGAGAGGAAGGGAAAGGGAGGAAGGGAGGGAAAGAGAGAGAGAGAGAGAAACATCAGTGATATGAGAGAACCATTGATCAGCCACCTTCTGCATGTCCCCTACTGGGGGTCAAGCCTGCAACCCAGACATGTGCCCCTACTTGTCATCGAACCCTGACCTCCCGGTCTGTAGATCGACGCTCAGCCTCTGAGCCACACTGTCCGGGGGGAAATTCGCTTTGAATGTGCCCAGGAGCCATGTTCAGGGCTGTGGACGCCTGACCTCCCTCCCGCGCCCGCAGACCCCGACGCGGCCCCGGTGGTCCACGGCGTGGACGTGGTGAACAGCTCGCTGGCGAAGGTGACCTGGTCCTCGGTGCCGAAGGACAGAGTGCACGGCCGTCTGAAGGGATACCAGGTTCCCACCCGCTCCTTCCCGTGCTGACTGTGCCCTTCCCGCGGCCGCAGCGGCTTCCGGAGGGGTGACGGGCTCCCGTGTCCATTGCAGGTAAACTGGTGGAAGACGAAGAACTTGGCGGATGGGAGACTGCTCCCCAAAGAGGTGAGCGTCCTGCGCTTCCTGGGCCAGAGGAGCTCGGGCATGCTGCCCGCGCTGGACGCCTTCAGCGAGTTCCACCTGACCGTCCTGGCCTTCAACGCCAAGGGCGCTGGTCCCGAGAGCGAGCCCTACGTCTTCCAGACCCCGGAAGGAGGTGAGGGGGCGGCCGTGGGGAGTGTGCCCACGCGGGGTGGTCCAGCGACTGGACTGATGGTAGCGGATCTGTGACCCCCGAGTTCGCTTCGTGATCTCAATGGAAAGTGACGGCGCCTGGGGCTTCGGGTTGTCGTGTTGAACTTGACAATGTCTGTTCTTGTGTTTAGTGCCCGAACAGCCCGCCTTCCTCAAGGTCATCAAAGTGGACAGAGATACGGCCACGCTGGCCTGGGGGCCGCCCAGGACGCTGAACGGAAACCTCACCGGCTACCTGCTGCAGTACCAGATAAGTAGGTGGAAAGCTGAGTCGGAGTCACCCACTGGTCCGTGTGTCTCTGCCGCGTGGAGCATTTGGCCCTCGTGAGCACCCTGCAGGCAGCGAGCTTCGTGCGGGAGCGGGGCCTGTGGGACTGGCTCAGAGGCACAGCACGCCCACCGCCGGGTTTTGTAGAGGAAACTTTATTGGAACTCAGCCATGTGGGTTCATTTATGTTTTGTCCAGAGCGCTTTTCATGGCAGTGTCCACATGAGGGTAGAGGTTGTGGGGATCCCAAAGGCTAACATATTTACAGTCTAGTCCACTGGTCAGCAAACTGTGGATTACAAGCTACATGCGGCTCTTTGGCCCCTTGAGTGTGACTCTTCCACAAAATACCACGGCCTGGGCGAGTCTGTTTTGAAGTGGCGTTAGAAGAAGTTTAAGTTTAAAAAATGTGGCTCTCAAAAGAAATGTCAATCGTTGTCCTGTTGATATTTGGCTCTGTTGACTAGTGAGTTTGCCGACCACTGGTCTAGTCCTTTCCAAAAGGTTTGCCAAAACCTGGGTTAGTGAAAACAGCATGCCGCCGGGTAGCAGGCAACATGTGTGTACTGTTTATTGTTGTGGGACGACTTCCACGACCAGTTGCAAATGACCACGGAGGCGGTTAAGTTGGTAATAAGCAAGCAAGGATTTATTGAAAACTGACCAGGATGGTCAGAGACCTAACACCCAACGACCGCACCACCCCAGGAGCGGGCCATCCTTTTAAAGGGTCTGAACCATGAATGTTATTGCCCTGTGTCTGGCAAACAGCCCCCAAGGCCGCATCTGGGGAAGGGGTGCCAATAGACTATGAATGACCCTATTGCTCACTCCTTATCTTCTAATTATGTATCCGCTAGACGTGGGGAAGTGGTCTTATCTTGTAAAAACAGGTGGTGTAGCTACATAATTGGCGCCGACCGGTTACTCCTCTGGTTCTAGTCTTCAAAGGGTTTTTTCCTCTAGCTTTCAAGCTCTCAAGCTGGAAACTAAAGCAATAATTCTTTTGTTTTAAGCAAAGGGGGGGGGTGAACAGTGGCCAAAGTTTCAGAACAGCAGTTTTACCCCAGATAAATGTTCTTATGACCTTATTTCATTTATGTGTAAGATACTTTGAGCCAACGGCTAGCTCTCGATCCAGCAGGACCTCAGTTCGCCCTTGCTCAGCCTCGTTGAAGGAAGGGAGGTGGTAGCTATAAACAACCAGTGCTGGGCAGACCCAGGCACACAGAGAAGCAGAACTAAGGGCGGTGGCACTTTATTATTATGACTGCCATGTGAGGAAGGGAGAAAAAGAGAGAGAGAGAGAGAGAGAGAGAGAGAGAGAGAAAGAGATGTGATGAGAGAGATGAGAGATGATGAGAGAGATGAGAGATGATGAGATCAGTGATGAGAGAGAATCATTGATCAGCTGCCTCCTGCATGCCCCACGCTGGGGATCTTGCCTGCAACCCTGACATGTACCCTGACTGGGAATTGAACCGTGACCTCCTGGTTCATAGGTGGAGGCTCAGCCATGGAGCCACGCCGGGGGCTAAGGCCTGGTTCTTTGTCTCGTAGTAAACGACACCGATGAGATCGGAGAGCTTCATGACATCAACATCACGGCCCCGTCCAAGCCCAGCTGGCGTCTGTCGAACCTCAACGCTACCACCAAGTACAAGTTCTACGTGAGGGCCTGCACGTCCCGTGGCTGCGGGAAACCCGTCACCGAGGAGACGGCCACCTTGGGAGAGGGCAGTAAGTACAGGAGCCGAGAGGATGCATCTGCGTCCGCGACACTTACGCAGGGGAAGGGGTGCCCGTGCTAGTCTGCTGGTGGTGCCAATCAGGGATCATGTGACCTTGGATAGTCGCCCTCCAGTGCTCCACCCACATAGGCCCAGAACGTATCTCTCATGTTCACCAGGTTCACATGGGTTCAGCACATGGGTTTCTGCATGACAGCCATCCAGTGGCCACTCAGTGTGTGTAAGGTCAGGGGCTGCTGTTTGACTCAATGAAAATAGGGGACATGAGGACATAAAGTTATTCATTAGGTTAGTTGGGGGTATATTTTCCTTTTGGAAATGTTTCCAGACAAAAAAAAATATCTCTTGCCCTGGTAGACGATGTGCAATACGGATCTAACACATGATGTCGGACCTCTACGTGTGCTGACTGGTGCCCCAGTTTTATGTTTCTGTCCAGCAGCTGGTGGTGCGTGTCTGACCTGGAAATGAAGTGGCCATTCAGTCTGGTTTCATTAGCACAGTTTGTCTAAGTTAATTGCACTTTTCCTTTTCCATCTCAGAACCATTCCTCTCCCCAAATTATTTCTCCAACCACGATGTGAACCGTGTTCTTGCTCAGCTTACCCTGCCACCGGCAGGGCCTCGGGAGAGAAATGAGGAAGTGGGGTGAGCAGGAAAGGCCTGTGTGAGGTCCACGCGATGGGACCTGGATGGATATTTGGGGACGGGAATCAGGAAAGGGAGGTGGCCGGGAACCCCTCCCGCCGGATTTCAGCATGGTCTTTGGGAAAACATACACACACATTTCCAACTGAAGAGCTATGTCTTGATATCACATGACCCTCCCAAAACCTGATGCCAAATTGGGGTGTATTTCTGCATGTCTTTCTTCTTTCTCTGCCTCAGCAGCACAGGCGTTCAGAGAATGGGTCTGCCTTTTTTTGTGGTTATTGTCCCATCTCCACGGTCCATCATCTCAGAGGGAGAAGTTGGGGTTCGTCAGAAATAGGCTTCTGTGTTGAAATCCTTTTCACATCCTGCTTGTCCAGGGTTCCAATACCAGGGTTCAGCGTCTGGAGAAGGCTGCACACAAATGAAGAGAGACTGGAAAAACATCAATTTGGGAATCATGGGAGCCAGGCGGGAGTCCTCCTCTAGGGGGAGGACACCACCAACTCTGACCTTGCTATCCCCTTTTATTAGGCCTATGTGATACATCCATGTCCTTTAGGTCAGGAAGTTACAATAATGAATGAGTCAACCAGCAAGATTTAACATAAGACTAAAAGTGGCAGCTGCTTCAGCTACCAATGTCTCACCTAAGCAGTGAGCGAATAGATGAGACTTACAGAGCCATTAAGGTTGACCAGGTTTCCTGTTTGCTCTATTCATCTCTATCGGTGAGGCAATGGCTGGTTTCCTGCACTTCTGTGCACTTTTAATGGTCTGAACGGAACACTTGCTTCTCTGTTTTTCCAATGCTTGTGCCACTTAACGGCCTGTTAATATTTCTGTCAAAACTAACTGCCTTCTATTTCGATGGTGCTCAGGGCTGCCCCTCTGCTCCGCCAATGTCCCTGCCACCATCCTGCCCAGGTGCCGTTGGTAGCGAGCGAGGCCCTTTGTCCCTTTGTCGTGAGAAACTCGGCCTGGTTTACTCTGCATGGGGAACGTTATCACTAAAGCTCCGCATGTCCCATCATATCCCATTGCAAACAGAGTTTCCTGACCCCTCCACGGAGGGAATATACTTTACTTCCCAATAAGTTGTTAACATTTTCCCATTTCCACTTAGTCTGTTGAGTCGATTCTTAGCAAAAAATAGGTATTTTGGGTATTTTTGTTGCAAGGCCAGAAATGAAGTGTATCTTTCAATCACACATGACTCCTATTTTTATCCGCAACGATGCATTTTTGCAATGACTGTGTTGGCACACTCGTGTTTTTTCTTTGAAAAGTATGTCAGTTTCTCAGAGCAGGTCCAAGTCTCAATGCATTTTGATAAAATGTGCCTGGAAACACACATTTAATGTTGCTTCAGTCCCTACAAATTCCCCCCACTAGATGTGCTGCCGTATCCCGATGCTGCTCCATCGGCATCTGTGGAGATGAGCAAGGCAAAGAGCAGCAGCACAGAGTGAAGGCGGCCTGTGCTTCCACCCTGGCCACATCCCGTCGCCTGCTAGGCGCGTAAAAGTTCAAATTCCGCCAAATGACAATGTACAATTTTTTTTTTGAGGTCCATGTTTGGTTTTGAACCATTCGCCTGACCAGGTAGACTTACTAGTATGTACAGCATTTAGTTACCAGCTTACACACCATCCCAACAGGCCATGCTTCCAGCTCAAGGCATTTGCTGAATTCCGTACACCAAAAAAGAAAATACGGCATGTTGATTGTATTAACTCTTCTGATAATTCAAGGGCTATTTCAGGGGAAGCGATGCTACCGACGGCTCTCTTTTTCGTCTCCAATAACCATCTCTCTGTCTCCCACCTTTCCGCCCGCTTCGCGACGCCCCCGGTTCCTGTGCTGTCCCCGTGTGCGTCCCTCAGGCAGAGGTCTCGGGAAGCTCCTGGAAGGAGTGAATGCCACTGAAAAGGCTCAGCCCCCCGAGGTGCCTGAGCCCGGAGCCGAACACGCGGTCCGCCTCCTGCCCAAGAACTGGGTTGGGAACAATAGCATTTTTGAAGATGTGATTGAGGCGAGAGGGAGAGGTGAGGAGTGGGGTGGCTGGGGCCGCCTTGGGCAGTACCTCTGCATCCTGTAGATTGTCAATTGCCCCCCTCCCCGCATTAAAGGTAAAAGTGTGCCGTGTGCTGGCGATCAGGAAGCAGTTTCTACTGGTTTTGCATAGCGGTTTGCTTACTTATTTATTTTTAAAGCCTCAGCTGAGGGTAGTTTTCCGTTGATTGTTAGAGTGGAAAAGAGAGGGAATGACAGAGAAACATGGATGTGAGTGACACACATAGATTGGTTGCCTCTTGCACATGCCCTGACCACGCCCAGGCTGGGGGAGGATCCTGCAACCAAGGTGCATGCCCTTGACCGGAATCAAACTGAGGACCCTTCCGTCCACAGGCCAACGATCTATCCACTGGGCCGCCTGGCCAGGGTGTCAGCCTAGTGTTTAAAACTATCCAGATGAAAAGCTTTCCAAAGAGCCCTCGCCCTGACTGCCCTTTCTGGAATAGTCGCCTAAACTAGCTCCCGCTTATTAACACACGTGCATAACAGAAACTAAAAAGAAACCCAAAGGGAACTCGGACCCCAGAATCACCACGGCAACCTGCAGTGACCGAGGTGGCTTGTGCTTGTGCTTCCGCCGCTGCGTGCTCGCCTCCACTGCCTGCCTGTCCCCTGCCTTCTGTCCTCCCACTCAGACCCAGCCAGAGGGGCCGCGCCCGGCCCAGAGTGTGCCCCTTGTCCGCGTGCTCCCCAGGAAGTGTCCTCCAGGTCCCCTCCCCTCCAGGGTCCCTGGAAGGAGAAACAAAATGGATGCTGTTTTCCGTGTGTGTACAAATGAGGTGTCACTTCCCCGAAAGGGGCCCGATGCCGCCGGCACTCCGGCCCTAAGGGTGTGACTTCTGTGTGCAGAGCACGCGGGCCTGTATGACGACCTCGCCACGCAGGGCTGGTTCCTCGGGCTGATGGGAGCCGTCGCCGTCCTCACGCTCGTGCTGCTGACTGTCTGCTTCGTGAAGAGGAACCGAGGCGGGAAGTACTCAGGTAGAGGGGTCCTCTTTCTTTTTGTTTATGGGGGCAACAGAGCACTCACAGACACAGCCTGAGCATCCTTTGAGGGACGAGTGGCTGGCATCAACCTGGTGCCTATACAGTGGAATACTGTACAGACGTACAAAAGACAGAAGCTGCCATTGGTGGCAACATGGGTGAGTCTTGGGGGTGTCATGCCATGTGGATAGGTCAGACAGAAAAAGACAAGAACCATGCCACTTCACTCCTAGCCTAGCTAATAAGAGAGTAATATGCAAATTGATTGTGCCTTCGCTACACCCAATAAGCCTCACCCACAAGCCATGTCCACCAGCCAATCAGGAACGAAATGCAAATGAACACCCAACCAAGATGGCTGCTGCCCATGGCAGGGCGATTGCTGGGTTCCCAAGGCAGGCAGGCAGGCCGGGCTGGGGTGGAGCCAGCCAGTGATCAACTGGATCACAGGGGGATCACTATCCCTTGGCTGAGGTCCCCTGCCCAAGGACTGGGGCTGGGGTGGAGCCAGCCAGCGATCGGCCTCATCACAGGGCAATCACTGGCTGGGGTCCCCTGGCCAAGGTCCCCTGCCCAAGGACGAAAGCCTCAGCCAGAAGCTTTCAGCCTTGGGCAGGCCGGGGGTGAGCCGTCAGTTGGACATCCCCTGAGGGCTCCCAGTATGTGAGAGGGGGCAGGTTGAGCTGAGGGAGTACCCACCCCCCCAGTGCACGAATTTTGTGCACCGGGCCCCTAGTGTGAAATAAAATTGAAAAGAAGCAAATGAACAGATAAGTTTGTTTTAATAAAAAGCAAAACATGTACAGATAAGTTTGTTTTTAATTGATTAAATATTATCCTCTCAGGGACACTCTTCAGAGATGTCTCTTATCTTAAAATTAAACATATAGGTTAAATTTACATGAGACAGTGTACTGTGAGGAGAAACCATTCCTGTATTAACTGACCAAGGGGGCGTTGTCTTCAGGTGGTTACACACTTTCCCGTTTCTAGTACTTACCATGGGCCCTAAGAACACTTACAATACTTCCCATCTTCTCTCTTTTTTTAAAAAAATATTTTTATTGATTTCAGGGAAGAAGGGAGAAGGAGAGACAGAAACATCCATGATGAGAGAGAATCCTTGACCAGCTGCCTCCTGCATACCCCCATTACTGGGGATTGAGCCCACAACTTGGGCATGTGCCCCAACCATGAATCAAACCATGACTTCCTGGTTCATAGGTCGATGCTCAACCTATGAAGCTTCTCCTTTTTTATTTGTAAGATATCAAAGATGTTGAGAAGACTTCTTACTGAGTTACACACAGTCCCATCCTATATTATAAAAGACTAATATGCAAATCAACCAAACGGCAGAATGACCAGTCCCTGTGACGTGCACTGTGTACCAGAGGGTGGACACTCAACACTGGAGCTTCTCCCAGTGGTCAGTGCACTCCCATAGGAGGAGCACTGCTCAGCCAGAAGCCAGGCTCCTGGCTGGCAAGCAGGGCGTTGGTGGTGGGAGCCTCTCCCGCCTCCGTGGCAGCGCTATGGACCTTTCAGGGGTCCTGTACTGCTAAAAGGTGCAGGCCGGGCTGAGGGACCCCCCCGCCCGCCACCCATGCATGAATGTCATGCACCAGGCCTCTAGTATTTTAATATATCGTGAAAGAAGGATCCTTCTGGTCACATCTGAGACCCAGGGGGTTCTTTGCACTAATGCATTCTAATAGCACCGGCCCCGCTAGTCAACCAAGCAGAATCAGCCACTGCTGGGGGTGCACTCCTTACCACTCTGACCAATGTCAGCTACGTGGCCCCTGTATCAGGGGCACAGACAATGTCAATCAAACCCATATCAGTATAATGGTTGTTTTTGCCTTAATTTCATTCAACTTCCAAATTTATTTTATCTTACTCAGATGTGCATATTGTGCTTTGTTCCTGTTATTTTTCCTCAGTATCCACCACGCCTTTATGTAGGAAGGGGTTGCACCCACAGCTGTTAGTTGGATGATCGCATTAGGGACAGTTCATTGGCGTGTGATTCGTCTAGCACATGCTTATTGGGGTCTCTTATATTGAACAAACAAATGAGCATAACATCTAAGTTCCTATAACATTTATGCAGTTACGCATCTCATTTTCTCTCTGTGAAGAGGGATTGCTGTGAATTAGATTTTCGGGACTGATGACTGTCCTCAGTGGGTGACTCGCTGGCAGCTCTATAGAGACCCTGCGCTCTGCGATGTGGCGTGCTGTGGTCCCAGGAACCTCAGGACCCAAAGGCATCACTGCAGGGACCGGCTGAGAAAAACGTGGGCTTACTGGGAGTTGGGTGCACACAGTGGGGCTGACGAGGGGCCTTTCCTGCCAAACCTGCTGCCACCAGTGAAGTTGTCCCACTAAGTCCCATTCAGCCTGCGACAGGCCCGCACAGGCACTACGGTTTCACCGCCACCCAGACTTCCCCAGCACAAAGTTTTATAGAGGACAGGAAGCAGAGAAAAACAGGACATGCAGGGGCAGGGGCAGGCCCCTGTGCAAGCTGTGTGAGATCAAAACATGAGCTGACCCAACCGGTGTGGCTCAGTAGTGGAGCGTCCACCTATGAACCAGGAGGTCACAGTTCAATTCCCAGTCAGAGCACATGCCCGGGGTACGGCTTAATCCCCAGTGGGGGGCGTGCAGGAGGCAGCCGATCAATGATTCTCTCATCATTGATATTTCTCTCTCTCTCCCCCTCTCCCTTCCTCTCTGAAGTTATTAAAAATATACTTAAAAAACAACCAACAACAATATAAAAAACACCAGCTGTTACAATCCAGGCTCACGTTAGGGACCGTTTCTCTTTGGCGAGTTGGGGACAGAGTTGCTGGCCAAACTCCCATGGTCTCAGGGTCCACTCACAGGCAGTCTTCACTGCTGCCCACGGTGGGAGGGGGGAGGGTCCAGTTCCCACATCCCTTCACACTCGCTTTTTGCATCACTCACGAACAGTCATCTCAAAGTAGGGCCCCTCCAGATTCTAGATCAGGGATGCTCCTCAGAGACAGGAGTCAGCACTTCATCCCGTGGGCAGCATGGGGGCGCCGGGTCGCTGATGTGGGGGCGGTGCCTCGAGGAAGGCACTCCCCTTGCGTTTCCCTAGCGAGTGAGGAAGGTCCTCCAGGGCCTGCGTCCCACGTCCCACATCCCACGTCCCACATCCCACTGCTCAGACACACCTCCTGTGAGACGTCATAGGGACCCGAATATTCCGATGGTTCTAGTGAAAGAGCAGGGCAACTAACTGACTTTTTAAAAATACACATATGTGTATTGATTTCAGAGAGGAAGGGAGAGGGAGGGAGAGAAACATCAATGATGAGAGAGAACCATGGATCGGCTGCCTCCAGCACGCCCCCCACTGGGATCGAGCCTGCAACCCGGGCGTGTGTCCTGACCGGGAATTGAACCATGACCTCCCGGTTCATAGGTTCATAGGTTGACGCTCACCCCCTGAGCCACGCAGCTGGGTCAATAATTGACTTTTGCTGTCTTCAGAGTAATGACAGGGGTCTGAGACGAGGCATGACATCTTCCAGAAGGTTAGGAGAGCACCAGGTGGGCATGGCCACTGGGTCCTCAGTGGCCACGGCTGAGCCTCAGAGCCACAGAGTGAATACATGAGAACCCGCCGGGACTCAATGACAAAGAGGGGCGACCCAGAAAACCCCCTTTCCCTTCGCGAGGTATCGGGCAGTATGAGAGTCAACCACAGACACACCCGTGTAGGGGTTTTTCTCTCTTTTCCAAGTCCAACATGGAGAGAGAGTGGGTCCAGTTTCTGAGGAGCTGGGGATTGAGAAATAAAAGAATAGAAGATGCAGAAATAGAAATAATAGCTGGGGCTGGGTGGAACCTCTATTCTCTCTGATGGAGAGACAGGGACCCGGAGCCCATGAAGCCGTGTTTATTTATATCCCCAAAATACCAGGAAGTTACACCAAAAGTTAGGATCCCAAGAAGATTGGGTGGGCCCAGGCCCTACTTATTCCCTCATTCCCGGTGCTAGGCTGGATTTACATTTCAAGGCCCTCTCCCTGACACCTGGGGCAAAGTGAAGAGTCAGTACTGAGAACGCATCCAGCCTTCTTGGTGGATGTGTTTCCAAGACGCGGCTCTGCCTGGCGCCTCGGATTCAGATGACACTGATTTAAAGGATGCTCAGGGGGCCCTCCACACACCTGGCCCAGGCTCATTGCAGGTGTAAGCCCCTGTCCTATGACGTCTCACCGCCCGGCCTCCCTGCTGACCTGCTGAAGTGCCTTTCAACAATTCCCACCGTTCACTTCTCTCTCCCCTTCAGTGAAGGACAAGGAGGACCTGCACCCAGACCCGGATGTTCAGTCGGGGAAAGACGAGACCTTTGGTGACTACAGGTGAGTGTGGCGTCCGCCCCGCATGGGCCCGGGGCCGGTGCTCCTCGGGCCGCAGGTGCAGATCCAGCGGTCACCCCCACGCCTCACCTGGTGTTCTCATCCCTCCCCCGAACCGCGTGCTCCCCGGGAGACCCCTCTGTCCCCACCTTGTCCCGGGAGACCGTGTCCCGGGCGTGGATGCCTGGCCAGGCACCCGCATGCTTGGAGCACATGCCACCCTGAGGGTTTCTGCACAATCCCAGCCCCGGGCCAGTAGCCGGATCACTGACGGTGCTTCCGCCGAGTTTTGTGTCCAGCTCTCACTGCTCTGGGGTGGGGGTGACGGAGGTGCCTGGTCGGGGGTGGGAGGGCGGGCCCTGAGGCCCCCACAGACCAGGAGCCAAGCGTGGGCCTGAGCGCTGGCTCCACGTGACACATCACTCCTGCTTCCTCGGCCACAATGTGCCCCATGAGGTGGGGAAGGGCAGTGCCCCAGCCCAGCCACCAGCGCGCAGGCAGGACCCCGGGCCCACGGCCCCGATGGCCACGTGTTACCAAGTGCTCCCTGTTCTCCCTGCCTTTCTCTGTCCTTCCTTTTCCGATGCCATAAAGCTGTTCAGGTTGGCAGACAACCTTCACAGTGTGATCGTTGTTAGTACTTAAATCCTGATCAGGAATCCAGAAGAAGGTATTGTGTTACAGAATTTCACTAACTCTGAGCTGCTCTTAAAGTTATTTTTTATTAGTATTACTGATTTTTAATCCTTCTCCAAGGACATTCTTAGATAGAGGGAGAGGGAGAGAAAAAGAGGGTGGGGGAGAGAAATTGGTTGGCTTCCTTCCACCCTGACCAGCAATGGAACCCACAACCCAGGCGTGTGCCCTGGCCAGGAATTGAGCGGACAGTGTTTTGATACATGGGATGATGCCTAACCAAGGCCAGAGCCACAGTTGCTTTTTTTTTTTTTTTTTGAAGAATAAAACCCAAACCATAAGTATAGGATGCTAACATTCTAAAAATGCCAGCCATTTAAAAAAATTAACAAATGAGTTTATACACTCTATTAAGTTAACTTGTTTAGTTACAAGAAACAGGATTTCACTGAGTAACCTAAACAAAAGGGTGATTTTGGGGGAGGATTTGGGGGAACATATCAGGTCAAAGGTAAGACAGAAGGTGAGGACGTGGGGATCCCAAGTTCTAGTGTTTGAATAGCCGAGGAGGCAGCCGCTGTCCTGTGTCAGCCCCATCCTGTGTCAGCCCCGTCCTGTGTCAGCCGCTGTCCTGTGTCAGCCGCTGCCCTGTGTCAGCCCCGTCCTGGGTCAGCCCTGTCCTGTGTCAGCCGCTGTCCTGTGTCAGCCCCGTCCTGTGTCAGCCGCTGCCCTGTGTCAGCCCCGTCCTGGGTCAGCCCCGTCCTGTGTCAGCCCCGTCCTGTGTCAGCCGCTGCCCTGTGTCAGCCCCGTCCTGGGTCAGCCCCGTCCTATGTCAGCCGCTGCCCTGTGTCAGCCCTGTCCTGGGTCAGCCCCGTCCTGTGTCAGCCCCGTCCTGTGTCAGCCCCGTCCTGTGTCAGCCGCTGCCCTATGTCAGCCCCGTCCTGGGTCAGCCCCGTCCTGTGTCAGCCGCTGCCCTGTGTCAGCCCCGTCCTGGGTCAGCCCCGTCCTATGTCAGCCGCTGCCCTGTGTCAGCCCTGTCCTGGGTCAGCCCCGTCCTGTGTCAGCCCCGTCCTGTGTCAGCCCCGTCCTGTGTCAGCCGCTGCCCTATGTCAGCCCCGTCCTGGGTCAGCCCCGTCCTGTGTCAGCCGCTGCCCTGTGTCAGCCCCGTCCTGGGTCAGCCCCGTCCTATGTCAGCCGCTGCCCTGTGTCAGCCCTGTCCTGGGTCAGCCCCGTCCTGTGTCAGCCCCGTCCTGTGTCAGCCCCGTCCTGTGTCAGCCGCTGCCCTGTGTCAGCCCCGTCCTGGGTCAGCCCCGTCCTATGTCAGCCGCTGCCCTGTGTCAGCCCTGTCCTGGGTCAGCCCCGTCCTGTGTCAGCCCTGTCCTGTGTCAGCCGCTGTCCTGTGTCAGCCCCTGTCCTGTGTCCGCCCCGTCCTGGGTCAGCCCCGTCCTGTGTCAGCCGCTGTCCTGTGTCAGCCCCGTCCTGTGTTAGCCCCTGTCCTGTGTCAGCCCCGTCCTGTGTCAGCCCCGTCCTGTGTCAGCCCCGTCCTGTGTCAGCCGCTGCCCTATGTCAGCCTCTGTCCTGTCAGTGGGAGGCACCAGGCTTCCCAGGACACTCCAGCTCTGAGGGGAGCAGAGCTGCTGTGAAAAACGGAAAACAGGCGCGGCGGCCATGGCTCAGTGGCTGAGCGTTGACCTGTGAACCGGAGGTCACGGCTCGATTCCCAGTCGGGGCACATGCCAGGGTGTGGGCTCCATCCCCAGTGTGGGGTGTGCAGGTCGCAGCTGATCAATGACGCTTTCTCATCATTGATGTTTCTACCTCTCCCTCTCGCTTCCTCTCTGAAACCAATGAAAAAATACTTTTTAAAACAGGAAAGTAGTTTCTCAGTTGCTCAGACTGGCACGGAGGGGTTGTGACTGTTGACACGTGGTCTGTGACAGTGTACCCGTCTCCCATGGCGACGGCGCCCCGAGCGCAGGCCTGTGCTCCGCTCTCGCTCAGCGGGAGCAGCTCCGGTTCGAGGGGCTGACCTGCTCTCTCTTCTCCCCCAGCGACAGCGACGAGAAGCCTCTGAAGGGGAGCCTTCGGTCCCTCACGCGGGACCTGCCAGCCACGGAGAGCGCCGACAGCCTGGTCCCCTATGGGGATGGCGACCACGGCCTGTTCAGCGAAGATGGGTCCTTCATCGGCGCCTATGCCGGCTCCAAGGAGAAGGGCTCAGTGGAGAGCAACGGCAGCTCCACGGCCACCTTCCCTCTGCGCGCGTGAGTGCCGCGCGTGGGCACCACACGTGGGAGCCACGTCCCCCTGCAAGCGTGACCGTTCCTGTGGGAGCCACGTTTCCCCTGTGAGCATGACCACTGCCGCGTTCCCCTTTCCTGTGTGGCCACCACATGTGGGAACCACGGTCCCCCTGCGAACACGACCGCCACGCGTGGGAAGCACATGTGGGAGTCACGTCCCTCCTGACTGCGTCGCCTCCAAGTGTGGGGCCCACGTTCCCCCTGCAAGCCTGGCTGCCTCGTGTTGGGCATCGGTGGTTCCCACCGACCGCCTGTCTGTTGGCTCGCGGGCCTGGAGCATGCACTGGGGACCCAGCACTGCCGGAGGCTCCAGCCGGTCCCCCACACCCTGCACCCCCGCGGAGCAGACAGCACTGCCGTGATCAGTAACACTGCGCCGGCTGCCGCGGGCCCCCTCGCGGCTTGTTCGTGTTCTTTACAGGTGCTGGACATGCGGAGCACGGAGCAGCCGTGTGCGGGCGCACCTGCGGGAATCCAAAGTGTCCGTCAGCGTGTTCCGTCCCCACCGGCCGCGTGTGCACAGGCGTGGCAGTCCCACGGGGTCCCTGTTTGCACAAGGGAGTCTGGGTGACTGCTCGCCTCCAGGTTAGAAGGTAGATGGGGAAGCACACTGGTTATTTAAGTGTCAAGAGGAAAATGAACGTCTTATTACAATCGTCGGTTGTCTATATGCAGTCAGAGTTTATTATTTAAGTTTAGAAGAAGTCTTAGGTGCCCTGCCCGCAGGTGCTTCCTGCTGAGCGCTGTTTGCCCAGAGGTTGTCCTGTTGGAACAGCAGCCAAGCTCCCTCCGCGCAGTGGGAATGGTTCATCCTGTTGGCTGCCATCGCGTCACGTCCAGTGGGTGTGTTTTCTCGGACTAAATCCCCCTGCGGGAGAGGCTGCGTCCCAGGCCACTTAGGAAAGATGGTGATTGCTTGCACTGCCCAGGGTGGTCGCTGTGGCTCCATGGCACCTCCGCTCCCACGGGACTGCTCCACCTCCCGCTGTCCCCCTAACTCCATGGTCCGCAAACCACGGCTCGCAAGCCACACGCGGCTCTTCGGCCCCTTGAGTGTGGCTCTTCCACAAAACACCACGGCCTGGGCGAGTCTATGTTGAAGAAGTGGCATTGGAAGAAGTTTAAGTTGAACAAATGTGGCTCTCCAAAGAAATGTCCATCGTGGTCCTGTTGATATTCGGCTCTGTGGACTAAGGAGTCTGCCGACCACTGCCCTAACTGTGCGCGCGCGTCCGTATCGATGTTCAGACCGTGTTGATGTCCACACCGTGGGCGGTGGGGTTGGAGGTGAGAGGGAGGGCGAGAGCGCCATCTGCGCAGGAGAGGACATGAAAGGTTCCCACACGCGGCTCTGCACAGAGCTCTGGATTCTGTCCTTCATGGCTTCCGCCAAGGGTCCTTCCAGTAAAATGTCCAACACTGTCCAAGAAAACGTGCAGGACGAGAGGAAGGCGCGTGCACGCGTGTCAGCGACCCGCAGTGCTCGGCTCTCATCGTGTGGAAACAGCGCTCACCCTCGCCTCGCCGCAGAACCCTTAATTCTGTTCACGCCAAGTTGGTCCCCAGATTCTGCCTCCCTTTCGGAGCTGTGGCCGTGGGCGTCCCTGCTAGTCACACCCTTGACTTTGGTAATTGTCGCATCTATCTGTCTGTCGTTTTAAACCTCGTGTGTCGGCCAAAATGCATGGGCAGGAAGGAATGCTTAGTTAAAACAGTGACTTAAGGATCAGGAGCAGAGCGTCCCCCACCCCCACCCCAAGCACGTGTGTCCAGTGGGGAGCCTTGGTCCTCGCTCCGTGTGGGGTGCACCCCGAGCTCTGGGCAGCATCCTTGTGTGCTGACGACTTCGGGGGGCGTTCTGGTCCCCGGCTCCTGACCAGGCCGAGGTCGTCGTGTGACGACTCGGGAGTTGCGTTCCTCGGCGACTTTAATTCCTGTTCTTTGTCATCGGGCCTTCAGAGAATCATCTGAATAGGAAGCAA
The DNA here is from genome assembly GCA_027563665.1 of Antrozous pallidus. Taxonomy (NCBI): domain Eukaryota; kingdom Metazoa; phylum Chordata; class Mammalia; order Chiroptera; family Vespertilionidae; genus Antrozous; species Antrozous pallidus. Next base: position 58,619,012 of record CM050524.1, read on the forward strand.
TCGCCAAAAAGCATCAGGAGCTCGTTTATGATGAATTTAATGACCTCCAGTTAGACGTCAACACAGGGACCAGACGTTTCTTTGTCTGAAATCTTAGCGCTCCCTGAGCTGGGGGAGAAGGGGGTCTCTTCCCAGTGGCCCAAACCAAGGAGTGTGGAACATACGACTGCCTTCCACGGCCTTTCTCGATCTCCTGTGACCCCTTCTCCATCTGGCCTCTTCTCTTGGGAACCCCCGCACAGAAGGACTAGATCTGAGACTGGCTCTCTCGCACCCACTGTCGGTGTTTCTTTGATGCCACAGGCTGTGTATTCTCGCGAGGACTCTCAGTGCGATTCCCCCGTTCCCTCCCGGCCCCCAGCACCGACTTTGTACAGAAACCCCGATGTAGGCACGTTGCCCGACCCCTTTGCTTCAAACGGTCTCAACTCTCAAGTGCTAACCATGATCTCAGTTACCTTCTCTTTGTCACAGGGTGTTCTTCTTTATGGAGAAAAAAAAATTGAAAATAATAAAAGCTAAGATGCCTTTGAACTCGATAAGCAAACCCATCCTCCGATGATGTATCGAAAAGTCACCCCACGCACACCCACGCCAACGCTTTCCTGGGAGCACATAAATATATTTTTATAGGAAAACAAACCCACAGGAAACCAAGTCGGTCCGCTGTTCCGTGGACAGCGCGGTACGCACACGCGCCGTCGAAACCGACGCGTCAGACGAGAACGAAGCAGGGTCTTTGCTACACACAGACGTGACTTCATGAGCTTTGCACGTATGTTCATGAGCCAGTGTGCATTCGGTGTTCTCTTTGTGTAAAGGCGTCTGCTATTTTGGATGTCCCCGTGTTTGTAGAAATGTCAAAGCACAATGGGATTGTGCGGGGAGCCTCAGATAATATTTTTTTTTTCCTATTTTATACTCGTGGAGATGAGCTGAAGAGAGAGGCCGATCATGACAAATGTTGTTTGGCTTTGCTAAGCACAGAAAACACGGCTGCCTGTCGAAACCCTAGATCTGTTTACATGCCACTAAGATAGGGTTCCTGGCACGAGCGGTGGGGGCGGGTTCCAGGGGGCGGGTGTGCACTCTGGGGTGGCCGGGGCACGGAAGGCTCCCGCAGGGCGAAGTTGACTCCGCTGTGTCTCTCACGCTATGTGATTGATGATGTCATCAGCGGAGAGGAAAAGTGTGTGCAACTGGCTTACCAGATTGCTTTTTTTTTTTTTTGGACTTAGATTGATATTCATAGCAGAACTTTATTGAAACGTGTTTGTGTTGTAGGTGGTGTCTGTGCTATGCCTGTGAACACGTACGGTTTAAAACTATTTTCATTATACATGAGACTCAACTTTCCAAATAAAAGTTTGACTTCGTGAACTCTACACAGGTTTGTGTTCTTTTCTGTCCGGATGAGAATCGGAATTTGCCTTATCAACCTCACCTTCAGGGGCCTCTGATCCTAGACCATGACAAGCCACGTATATATTTGTAAAGTGTCAAGGAGGTATAAATGCAGTATGAAGACAGAATTTTTATCTGAATGTCTGTATTTACAATAGACTGGTGGTCGGCAAACTGTGGCTCGTGAGCCACATGCGTCTGCAGCTCTGTTGACTAATGAGTTTGCAGACCATGGCAATAGATCATTTACAATCACTATCTCCAACATGTCCTTTTCCCATAAGTTCTATACTGAAGGTTAGTGCAAAACCGAGGCGAATGCACACTCATCTGATGGTAAGACGACACAGAAACATCACTTTTCAAGAAAATGCTGTCCTTTCAAATAAGGCTGCTCAGTAACTGGGACTCCCAGGGGGGCTCAGCAGACAATCTCTTAGAAACTGTGAATTTTGAAAGTGCTGTATGTGTACTAAGCACATCAAATACATTCGCGGTTGACATCCGGAACAACCTTCTCTTTGTAGAATGGAGGCACGGGGACACTCCCTGGTGAGTGTGGCCAGTGGCTGGAGACAGAATCGGGCAGAGCTGTCTGATTCCGGAACCCAGGCTCCAGCCACTCTGGTACATTTCCTCCCCCAGCCCCCGCACCTTCTCTCAGAAATGTTAAAGGAAGGTGAGCTTGGGGTCAAGGCTGGCTGATTGATCATGTTTAGAAGAACTTGGCTTTTATTTGATTCTTTAAAATATATTTTATTGATTTTTTATACAGAGGAAGGGAGAGGGATAGAAAGTCAGAAACATCGATCAGCTGCCTCTTGCACACCCCCTACATACGATATGCCTGCAACCAAGGTCCATGCCCTTGATCGGAATCGAACCTGGGACCCTTCAATCCGAAGGCCGATGGTCTATCCACTGAGCCAAACCGGTTTTGGCAAGAAGAACTTGGTTTTTAGAGACGTGGTCAAAACATGCACAGGGAGCCAACACCGGTTTGGCTCAGTGGATAGAGCGTCGGCCTGTGGACTGAAAGATCCCAGGTTCGATTCCAGTCAAGAGCATATACCTTGGTTGAGGGCACATCCCCAGGAGGGGGTGTGCAGGAGGCAGCTGATCAATGTCTCTCTCTCATCGATGTTTCTGACTTTCTATCCCTCTCCCTTCCTCTCTGTAAAAAAATCAATTAAAATATTTTTAAAAATCATGCACAGGAGAAACAGTATTGTATATGCTATCAGCCGTGGAATGGTACAGCCTGAGAAGCAATCGTTGACATAAACGAGTGAAGGTGCTGCGTTGCAGTTCTCCCGCACGGACACAGCAGCCAGTCCTACTGAGTCTGCAGCTCCTTGCAGACTCGGTCTAAATCTTGTCGTCACCGCCTGTCCCCTCACTGTCTCAGCCACCAAGGCCTGATTGTCACTCGCACACAGGGCGCCTGGAGAGATCTGAGCCCGGGACCCCTCTGAGAGCTGAGGCTTGTACATTTGACTTCCTACACGCCTCTCCTCTCTGTCTCCAAGACCACGTTTCGGGAGCGGAAGCATGATTCTGGGGAGAGATGTTGACATTATAACACGTTACGTTCCCGTGTCGAGAGAAAGGATTGAGCCTGTGTGCAATGGATTGAAAAACACCCCAAAACATGCCTTTTTGTTGAAGTGAAACCTTGGAGGCATCTCAACTTTGCTCCATTTTCATAAAGGGTGTAATGAAAAGGCTCTTCCACGAGGTGGGAGTGTTTCAAAGGAAGCGTCCCTTTTTCTTTCTTTCTTTTTAAAATATATTTTATTGATTTTTTACAGAGAGGAAGGGAGAGGGATAGAAAGCCAGAAACATCCATCAGCTGCCTCCTGCACACCCTCTACTGGGGATGTGCCCTCAACCAGGGTACATGCCCTTGACTGGAATCGAACCTGGGACCTTTCCGTCCACAGGCCGACCCAGTTTTGGCAACTAAGGGCAGTTTGAAAGACTGAGGCAGGCATCCTGCCTATGTTAGTTATTTTACACACATGCCGTTTCCTAGTTGTGGCCTCATTACAGACCTGACTGACCTTCACTCACTCACGTTTGTGAATCATGCAGGCCTTTTCTAAAAGCCGAGGGAGCAGCTGTTTCCGAAGCTGACAGTGCGATACAATGGTCGGTTGTGATGCTGAGGGCATGAGAAGAGTCCGTGTCTCAGTGGAACCACTTTCTTCTGGTAGAAACACATCTCAGACCAGAGTCCCCAGCTGTCGAAACCCTGACCCCTGTGCCGGGCTGGGACCAGTGCCGGAACCGGCCCCTCCCCCAGGTCCGAATCCCAGGGGCCAGGAGGCCAGGGGTGAACAGGTGCCTGCTGCCATGAGAACCCAGATGGCATCCGAGAGTCTGTGTGGCATCTTCTCTCCGAGACTCACAGGAAGCCGATCGGTAAGGGGCCGTGCTTGGCAGGCGATGGCCATGGTGTGGGTGGGCGATTCCAGGCACACAAGCCATACAGTGAACCTTGTAAGGACGACTCACGCCACACGGGGTATCCTTGACTCGGGTGGTGAGCAGGCAGGCGATGGATGCCTCAGGGGCAGACCGGGATGTTTGTCCGAGTCCCGGGCCCAACAAGTGCTGGGAGCTCAGCCTCCAGCCGGGACCATCAAGACCTCTGACGCTGCTACAAGACTCATCCCTCCCCCCGCCCCCCGCCGCCGCCCCCCTGCGCACCATCAGCAACTGGGCTGGCAAGGGAGCAGTTAGGTGTTCATCAGGCTGGTAGGGGGTGTGCAGGAGGCAGCTGATGGATGTTTCTGGCTTTCTGTCCCTCTACCAGGCTCGCAGGTAGAAGTGGTTAGAGGCAATCAGGAAGGCAGGCAGGCAAGCGGTTGGGATCCAGCAATCCCAAATTGGAGAGGGTGCAGGCTGGGCTAAAGGACACCACTCCCCACTCCTTTCCACCCCTGCACCCCTCCCCCACCTCCCACCCCCTGTGCATGAATATCGTGCACAAGGCCTCTAGTATTTAAATAAAACTTAAAAGTTTAACTGGAATCAGTGTTTTGGGGAACCATGGCCAAGGCATTGTCAGCCCAGGGCTGGCTGGGGACACCAAGCAGGTGCACTAGGGGGCATCAGGAGGGCACAGACAGCTGGCCCGGGATCCTCGGGAGACAGAGGAGCCCCCCCCCCAGACAGAGGAGGCTGCGTATGGCTCACCTTGTGCTGACATTGGTCCCCTGTCGTGTTTCTCCCTTTATCTGCATGTTTCCAGGGTGTCCCTTGGGGACGCCTCCCACGTGCCACTGGGTCTAGGACGTGGGTGCAGCAGCCACTTCTGTGATTGGGAACGAAACACTGAATAGCCAGGCCGACGTGACATCGTGGTGAGCACGTCAGCCTGAACACCAAAGGGTCTCGGGCTCAGTTTCCAGTCAATTCCCAGGCCCTGGTCAGAGTGTGTGCACAAGGCAACCAGCCAATATGACTCTCTCACATTGGTGTTCCTCTCTCTCCTCTCCTTGCCCTCCCTCTTTCCCTGCCTCCCTCCAACTCTCTGAAAATTGATGAAAAGAAATATCTTTGGGTTGGAATTAATTTTTAAAATGTATTTTATGGATTTTTTTACAGAGAGGAAGGGAGAGAGATAGAGGGTTAGAAATATCGATGAGAGAGAAACATCGATGCGCTGCCTCCTGCACACCCCCTATGGGGAATGTGCCCGCAAGCAAGGTACATGCCTTTGACCGGAATCGAACCTGGGACCCATCAGCTCTCAGGAAGATGCTCTATCCACTGAGCCAAACAGGTTAGGGCTGGAATTAAATTTTTTTTAAAGGTGGGAAGAACTTGATTTGGAGGAAATCGGCAAAATTGAGTCACACAGCAAGGACCCTTCGAGGGACAGGCGGAAGGCCCGTGTGAAGGGTGGAGGTGATTTGGGCCGAGCAGAGTCGTGTAGAGATGTTCCCCGAGGTGACCTTTCCACGTGTCTGCTCTGGCACCTTCACCAACCCCAACACTTTCCTGTCCTCGACAAAAACCACGGGAAGAATCGAGTGTCCTTCCCAACATGCTTTGTATTAACCTTTCCCCATGAAAATGTGGACTCCTGTTCTATTCATGAGACACTTAAAAGGTGATTGCTGCAGCGAATGCCACGACCCCTCTTTAATACTCCGCAGTTAACATCCGTCCCCGACGGTATTTTCACGGGAAGGGCAGGGAGGCCACCACACACGCTCCATGCAGAGATGTTCCTCGATTTGGGGATGTTGGCTGATGTCCTGAGGTCAGGTGGGGCGCGTTTAGGGTGGATACACATCCTTACTTAACCAGCAGCCGCTCGGTTTATGAACAATGACAGAACTGTGTCCTTCTGAAGGATGGTAGCAATTGTCTTAGGTAGACACTACGGTTTTAATCTTAATCTGCGATTTGGCTTCTGTATCCAGTTGCTTGCTTGCTAAAATAACAGAAGGGGTTTTTTGATTTTCTGAACTGATGTATGATTGAATGTTCCCTTGATGGTGGTTTGAGTGTCTCATTGACTGTGACCTCACTGGTCATGGAAGCACATTCCCCTGGGAACCAGGACAATTACCCCAATTGTCTGAGTAGCTACAGATGACTGAGTTTCAGATGACTCAGTGGTCCTGGAATCAGAACAGACCCTAAATTGCCTCAGTAGCTACAGAGAGTGCATTCCTGTTGACTCAGTGATCCCAGAACCTGAACAGCACAATTATTCTAAATTGCCCAGGTGGTCCAGATGCTGTGCTTCTGTTGATTCAGTGATTCTTAGATACTAACTTGCTCAATTTTTGCTTCTGTAAAAATGCTTTTTGCAAAACAGGTTCCTCATTCCAGACCCAAAGATGTAATCGATATTTTTGGGACATTCTACCAATATAAGCCAGACGTGTTGAGCTGTTTGGAGCTGCGAGGTTTGAAGAGCATTAGCCACTCATATGCCGCCGGCTTTTAATAAATGACTCCATAATCTGATTTCCTGAGGTGCCCTTTGTAAGATGGGGGTACGTCACAACACTTCCTGTTAGGAAACTGTGTTAAAGTGAGAGGTAACATAGGCCCGCAGAGCAGGCGGATGCACCGATGTCCCTCTAAGTCTGTTTTAGGAAGTTTTCCGAGATTGATGGCATTTTGCCTAAAACCACGCAGACACGTCCGATAGAAAAGGCTCTGCTGGGCCACGGCGGCTTCGTGGTCCAGCCGTCGACCTATGAACTGGGAGGTCACAGTGCTATTCCTGGTCAAGGGCACATGCCAGGCCTGCAGGCTTGATGCCCAGGGTGGTGCGTGCAGGAGGCAGCCCACCCATGATTCTCTTTCATCATGGATGTTCCTCTCTCTCTCTCTTTCTCTCTCTCTCTCTCTCCCTCCCCTCTCTCTCTCTCTCTCTCTCTCTCTCTCTCTCTCTCTCTCTCTCTCTCTCTCTCTCTCTCTCTCTCTCTCTTCTTCTCTGAAACCAATAAAAGTCTACTTAAGTTATATATTGAAGAATGGTGCTTTTATGTTTAACCTGGTGTTGCAAATCCAAGGCAGGAAGGTTGTTGGTCCGAAGCCAGGTTAGAGGCTGGGGTCAGCCCTGCACTCAGCCCCTGGTTCCCACCCCAAGCTGGTCTTGCTCAGAAGGGGCCTGCTAAGTGGCTGTTTCCTTTCTGACCTACCCACGTCTGCGGTTAGGTGGTGGGGTGGCCTTCTCCCCAGGGGTACGTGGTTGGGCTGGGAGTCTCCCTGTCATTGTAAGCCCCTCCCTACAACAAAAAGAGGCCCTACGGTAGTTATTGACGTGGTTAGTCAACACCGGCTAACAGGAAAAAAGCACGGCCACCTGGCGGGCCCTTCCTGTTTTAAACAGGAGCTTGCCGTGTCCACTGGCTCTGCCTAAAGGCGGGCCCCGGCTCCTACAGCAGCCAATCGCGGCGAATGCTTCGTGTGAGAGAGTAACCATGAACATGAGCCCTCTGCATGCACAACGTGAATTTATTACAGAAAAGTGTGTGCGACTCACTCCCAGCAACCGTGTCTCCCTCCCTGAGTCAGGCAGCATTTCTACCGAAGGCCCTGACTGATTCGAGGTCAGGCAAACCCTGTACTTGGCAGCGGCTATGAGGACTGCTGTACCCCCTCCCCCACCTGCAGGAAACCAGTCATTGCCTCACTAATAGAGCTGTGAATAGAAAAATCAGGAAGGCTGGTTAACCTTAATCGCTCTGGAAGGTCAGAGCTAATCACTCACTGTTTAATGGAGACATTGGTAGTTGACGCAGCTTCCACCTGTTAGTCTTCTGTAAATTCTTGCTGATTGACTCTTATTGGAATCTCCTGACCTAAAGGATATGGGTGTATCACGTAGTCTTACTACAGGGCATAGCAAGGCCAGGACTGGGGGTAGTCCTCCCCTAGAGGTGGACTCACGCCTGGCCCCCAATATTCCCAAATTAGTCTCTTTCATTTGTGTGCGGCCTTCTCCAGATCCTGAACCCTGAATTGGAACTCTGGACCATGCGGGATGTGAAAGGGGTTCCCACCCCACCCCCCAGGAGCCGGGCCCTTTGGCTCGGGGTCCTGTAGATGAAGACGAAACCTACTTGTCTGGCACGGGCTTTGGCAATTTCATTAGCCGTGCAACCTCCCCCACGAGCTGGAAATTAAACTCCGTCCAAGGCCAGGCCTGACTAAGAAAAATAGGCTCTCGCGCGATTTTAATAAGCGCACATACTTTAATATCCCCTCAAATCCGCTCTCAGGTTTCCCATTTCCTGCCTAATCACCCGTTCCCTCACTGTAGGCAAGGGGGGAGGGGGAGCAGAACTCTCCTATTTAGAGAGAAGTCTCCTCTTACTACCTGAGAGGGAAGTAACCCCCTGGCCCAGGCCGAGCCTCAAAGGGCCTAACCAGGCCCCAGAGCACGTGGCTCTGAGAGCAGGAGTGCCCACACTAGTGCACCTGGCTGCCTCTGAGGCCCGGTGACCTCTGTGGCTTTGAATGAACTCATATCTCTCTCCCCCCACAACTTCCATTGTTTGTAGCAACTGTCAAAACACAACGTTAGACCCAGTCAGTGTGAGGACCTCACTGGCTTCCTGAGCCCTTCCTAACTGGGCAGCACCCCAACCTGCAGAAGGGCGGCTCCCACGGGCTGTGCAAAATGGGAGGTTTTACAGACAGAAGCGTGGGCCAGGGGGCCATGAGGGAAAGAAGAGAATGCATTTGGGGGCCCAGGACACCTCTCCCTCTCCCTCCCTCTCTGAAATCAGTAACAGTGACTTGAAAAGCCCTTTGTCCTGTGGAAACGTCACCCTGGACGTGAGCAGGCCCGTGGGGATTTGCTGAGTGAGGAACGGCCGTGTCTTCGTTTTTCTTCCCGTGGCGGTTCTGCCGCTGGCCCCAGAGGGGCCTTTTCATCCGCGTGACAGGGATGATCCCGCGGAGGCTGAAAGGCCGGGGCGGGCAGAAGGACCAGGACCTGGAAAATAAAGGGAAACGCACCGGTCAGGCCGCCCACGGCCGGCAGGGGGCGCTGGCGGAGCGCGCTGCAGCCGCAGCCCGGCGCTGAGCAGAGGATGGATGCCCTGGAAGCGGGCTTTTCTCTTCCAGCCTTTTCCCCAGCAAAACAGCAGAGTCCGGAGAGGATGTGCACGCTGTCCTGGGCGGAAGCCGGCGGGTTTAAAATCTCCGGTCTCAGCACAGCGGCCCCGCGGCCAAGAGGAGCCGAGCGGAGCGGCGCTGTGGGCGCAGCGCACACGCCGGCTCAGGGCACCGCGGCACGGGGAGAAGGGGCAGAATCTCTCCCCACGGGTTTATTTGGAAACAACATGTTGGATGTGCGGAGTTCAACAAAGCCTATTGGGAGGAATGTTAGCTGTTCCCACTTTTTCTAGGCTGCTACTGGAAATTTTAAAAAATAGTTCCACCAGGGGGCGCTGGTGAGGGCGTGTGGCCCAGTCTACTGCCTGGTTTGGGTCCCTTTGTGTGTCTCCCCAAGTTGAGTCCACGTGGTGCAGTGCGTTATGGGCATCACCTGCAGCCCTTTAAAAAGCCCAAGGTGACCTTGGAGCCATGTTGGGGCGGGGGAGGGGAGGAAGGGGAGAGGAGGGATATTTGACCCCAGAGAAGGAGTTCTCTGACCCCAGCGTGGGTAGCAACAGATAGGAAAGGGCTATTTGACTGAAAAAATAAAAGTTTTTTTGGGGGTAAATGCTGAGGTTTTGGAACCGCAGCTTCACCTTGAACTAATAATATTCACCAAACTCCTGCTTCACCTTAGGGGCTTTTACTTAAATATCTGTTTGAATTCTCACCAAGAAGAGGGGGTGGGGGAGAGAGAGAGAGAGAGAGAGAGAGAGGAAGAAGAAGAAGAAGAAGAAGAAGAAGAAGAAGAAGAAGAAGAAGAAGAAGAAGAAGAAGAAGAAAGAGAGAAGAGAAGAGAGAAGAGAGGAAAAGAGAGAAGAGAGAGAGAAGAGAGATGGGGAAGAGGAGAGAGAGAGGGGGAAGAGGAAAAGAGAGAAAGAGGAGAGAGAGAGGGAAGAAGGAGAGAGAGAGAGAGAGAGAAGGAGGAGGAGGAGGAAGAGGAGGAGGAGAGGAGAGGGGAGGGAAGGGGAGGGGAGGGGAGGGGAGGGGAGGGGAGGGGAGGGGAGAGGAGAGGAGAGGAGAGGAGAGGAGAGGAGAGGAGAGGAGAGGAGAGGAGAGGAGAGGAGAGGAGAGAAGAGAAGAGAAAACAGTCTCTTCCTGTTTCTTAACAAGATGCAGGTGTCCCTGTTGGCACTTCCGCTGGGGCCAGATTCAGCTTCCACAGAGCTGCTCTGGACGGTGAGCGCACACCCCTCAGACACAGGGCTCCTGGGGAAGCCAGGTGAGAGGGCACCTGAGGGAGGAGGCCTGTTCCAGACTCTGGGCTGCAGGGGTCCTGCCCACAGGGAGTCCTGGAACAGCCCAGCTGGCTCCCCTTGGTCACTCACTGCCCCCTGGGGGGACCCCGGAGGTGCCTCTGAGGTGTGTTCAGGGGTCTTTGGGCATTTCTGGGCTTCAGTATACCGTCACCTGGCACAGCACATGAGCTGGTCACATGAGCTGGTCACATGGAGTTGGGTCAGGAGGAGGAACTGGAAGATGTCAGGCCATGTGAGGCCCAGCGCTCACAGCAGCCCTTGTCCACTGAGTGCTGGCGATTGACAGGTCTGCACCCTTCCACTCAACCCTGATTCATGTGGAGAGAGCAGCCCAACAATTCTCTCTGATAATTGGTTTTGTTTTTTAAAAATATGTTTTTATGGACTCCAGAGAGGAAGGGACAGGGAAAGAGAGATGGAAACATCAGTGATGAGAGAGAATCATGGATTGGCTGCCTCCTGCATGCCCCCTCCTGACTGAAACCAGAGCATGTGACCTGGAATTGAACCATGACCTTCTAATTCATAGCTCAGCGGTCAACCATTTAGCCACACCGGCCTGAGCAAGGAATTCGCCCCATTTTATGGAGGACTCCGAGGCACAGCCATCTATGTGACGTCACGGTGCGGTGTGGATTAAGGGTTTCAGCTACCAACCACCAGGTGCACAGGTCTTGGCTGGTCGTGTGAAAAGGCATTTTCTTTCTCTGGCCCATTGCTTGGGGGAAATGCGACAATCTATGTGGAAGACGCTTGCAGTGCCCTGCTGGCTCCCTCTGTTTCTTCTCTCACCCAAATGCCGGATACCAGCTGCAGCCCCGTGGTGGTGGAGGCAATGGCTGCCCGGGCACCTCACCCACCGCCCACCGGCTGAGCCCCCCGGGAGAGAGGGACCCTGGGACCGTGCCCCACCTCCCTGCTGCGGCTGGGTTTCGGCCAACAGAAGGCCTTCTTGCCATTGCCCTGGGAGAAATAATGTGCACTCGGGTGCAGTTTTATAGAATTTATTTTCTGCAACCTTAGAGGGCTTACATTATCCCTGGGATGTGTTACATTCAATCCTTTCGACGTGTAACCTGCTCGGAGAATAAAAAAAGAGGCTAATTTAAGATGATCTTTCTGATCTTGTCTCCTAACCTTTACAGGGAACACACTCATCTGAGATGCACATTTTGAGCGATCTCTAACCTCGCACAAAACTCCTGGAAGACGCGCGCAGCCGCACGCTGCGGGGGGCCGCCGGAGAACGCGCCTCCGCGTCCTTGCTGGCGCACTGGCTGACCTCCGTGCTGCCGAGGCGTCGTTTTTCCAGGATGCAGTTGAAAAACATCTTTCTGACCCTACAGAGCGTGCAGGTGCGGTCCGAGGCAAGGCAGAGGCTGGGGCAACTGCTCACGCTATCGTTACTCCGCTGTTGTCAGCAGCACGGCGCTGGGGCCAGCTGCCCGCGGTTCTGGAGTGAAGAGTTTCCAACTTGCTGGCAGCGGCCTCGTGCGTCTCCTGCTTCCCACGTCCCCTGCTGGCCTCATTCTCTCTCGTGTTCAGTTCAAGCTCCTGTTGGTTGGTACGGTGACCTGCGGCACAGGCCTGTAGCCCGAGAGCAACTGGCTGTACCATATAGCCTAGGGGTGCAGTGCCCAGGTGTGCAGTGTCCAATGCCCAGGTGTGCAGCACCCACGTGTGCGGCACAAAGGTGTATAGGGCCCGGCTGTGCAGTGCCCAGGTGTGCAGTGCCCAGGTGTGCAGTGCCCATATGTGCAGCATGCAGTGTGCAGTGCCCAGGTGTGCAGTGCCCAGGTGTGCAGTGCCCCAGGTGTGCAGCATGCAGTGCCCAGTGCCCAGGTGTGCAGTGCCCCAGGTGTGCAGTGCCCAGGTGTGCAGCATGCAGTGTGCAGTGCCCAGCTGTGCAGTGCCCAGCTGTGCAGTGCCCAGATGTGCAGTGTCTATCTGTGCAGTGTTCAGGTGTGCAGTGCCTAGATGTATAGTATCCAGTGTGCAGTACCCAGGTTTGCAGTGCCCAGGTGTGCAGCATGCAGTGTGCAGTGCCCAGGTGTGCAGTGTCTATCTGTGCAGTGTTCAGTGTGCAGTGCCTAGATGTATAGTATCCAGTGTGCAGGGCCCAGGTGTGCAGGCCCAGGTGTGCAGGAGGCTGTACCGACCAGGTGTGCCGAAGGGCTCTGTGATGTGCACAGAATGACTGAGCCCGTAACAATGCATCTCTCACGTGTCCCTGTGGTCAGGAGACACGGGACTGGATACCCAGAAGTGGCAGTTCCGGTTTTCATGCTTTTGAGGAAACTCCATGCTGCTTTTTGTTTTGTTGTTTTGTTTTTGGTTAATCGGCACCCAAGGATATTTTTCCATTGGTTTTTAGAGAGAGTGGAAGGGAGAAGGAGAGACAGAGAGAAACAGCAATGCGACAGACACATGAACTGGTTGCCTCCTGCACCCACCCCAGTCAGGACCGGGGAGCTTGTTACCGAGGTACGTGCCCTTGACCAGAATCGAACCCAGGAGCCTTCCGTCCGCGGGCCCACACAGTCCGCGGGCCCACACAGTCCGCGGGCCCACACAGTCCGCGGGCTGACGCTCCATCCACCGAGCCAACCCGGCCAGGGCCATGCTGGTGACCATGGCGACTGGACCAGCTTACATCCTGCCCGCAGTGCTCTCCTGTACCCACAGCCTCACCAGCACTTGTGCCCTCTTGTCCCCTTGATGGCAGCCACCTGCCAGGCCTCACGTTCTAGCTCACGGCTTAGTCCCTAAAGATGAGCGATTTAAGCCTCCTTTCCTGGACCTGCTGGTCTTATTAAAAGTTAAAACCCTGCATTTTCTCATTTACTAGGTTACGGAACTGAATGTGGGACACAGACGTGCTTTTCATCGACAGAAAGCTGTTCTGAGGGGAGGGTATTACCACAAAGGCAATGGAGGCTCCTGGAGTCTTTGACAAGCATCAGCAGGTGCATGTGGGTGTGTGTGGAAGGGGCATGCTCTCCCAAGCATCCCCCCCCATGTCTCCCCCACCCCAGGTCTCCCCCATGCAGGTGCGGGACTGCCTTTAGAGTGGCTACGTGGCCAGCTCACGGAGAAAGGGCGACGGATTTTAGCCCGTGTGTCTGTTCTGCTTTCCTGTGCTGGGTCCACGGCTCCCCCCACGCATGGGGCTGGGACTGGCCACGTGGCACAGTTGTGGTGGCTGGAATGGGAGTGAGGCGCCCAAGGTGGGTGCTTTCTGACAAGGCCACCCGAGGGGACATCCCACTGGGATGGGCCACCCGCTCCCTCCGGAGGGAGGCACTGGCGACTCACTCGTATTTGCAACCTGAGAAATAGGCAGACCCCTTGGAAACAGCTCTCACGTTGCACACCCCGATGTCACCTGCGCCTTGTCTTGCCTTGCCTGCCTGCCTGCCTGTGGTTTCTTTCTTTTTAAAAAAAATATATTTTATTGATTTTTCACAGAGAGGAAGGAAGAGGGATAGAAAGTCAGAGACATCAATGAGAGAGAATCATCCATCAGCTGCCTCTTGCACATCTCCTACTGGGGATGTGCCCACAACCAAGGTACATGCCCTTGACTGGAATTGAACTTGGGACTCTTGAGTCCACAGGCCAACGCTCTATCCACTGAGCCAAACGTGTTTCAGCTGCCTGCAGTTTCTTACTAAGCATAGAGAGTCTGTGCTCATAGCCACAGCTGGGCTGTGGCCGCTGTGGCCATGGCTGCCCTTCCCCTGACTGTGTTGCTCTCCCTCAGAAACCAGGGAAAAGGGCGGTACAATAGGCGGTTTATTTTTGGTAGAAACAGCAGCATCTTGAAAGAAGCCGTTTTGCTTGCAGGAAAAAGAGAAACAAAGAAAAACAATTAAACCTAATAACAAAGCAACCGGGTCCCAGTTTCAGTCCTCAGCAGGCAAACAGCCGTTTCCCCTCCCCGGAGGGACGGACTGAGAACAAGACCAACGGAAAGAATGGATTTCAAAGCTCCATCTGAGGTCCTGCTGATGGGAATGAGGCGGGGGCTGGCCTGGGCTGCCTACATTCCCCTTGTTGGTATGAACTTGCTACTTTAAGGCCCACGGGGGGATTGAATCGTGAGGGAAGTTCAGGCATCTGGATCCCCAAGTGTGAAAAGCCAGGTGGCAATGTGGCCCAATAGGCGAGAGAGGGGGTGGGGCCAGGATCCTGTAGGGCAGTGGTCTGCAAACTCATTAGTCAACAGAGCCAAATGTCAACAGGACAATGATTGAAATGTCTTTTGAGAGCCAAAAATTTTTTAAACTTAAACTTCTTCTAATGCCACTTCTTCAAAATGGACTCCCCCAGGCCGTGGTATTTTGTGGAAGAGCCACACTCAAGGGGCCAAAGAGCCGCCTGTGGCTCTCGAGCCATAGTTTGCAGATCACTGTTGCAGGAAGAGCAGCTGCAGGGGCCGGGTCGTGGAGGAACCGAATGAGATGAAGGAGATGAGCGCTTTAAGGAAACCACTCAGACTGCGGCGAAAAAAATAAGTCTGATGTGATCAGCCAGGGTGGCTCAGTGGTTGAGCGTCAGCCTATGAACCAGGAGGTCATGGTTCAATTCACACTCAGGGCACAGGCCCAGGTTGTGGGCTTCTTGATCCCAGTAGGGGGCATGCAGGAGGCAGCTGACCAAGGATTCTCTCTCATCATTGATGTTTCTCTCTCTCTCCCTCCCTTCGTCTCTGAAATAAACCCTCTTTAATAAAAGGCTAATATGCAAGTTGTCCCCTCATCCAGGAGTTTGACCCGAAGTTCAACCAGGGGGTGGGGACAGATGGCCAACCATCCTCAGCTTCTCCCCCTGGCTGGTCTGGCCCAATAAACCCCAATCAGGACGAGCCAGCCAGACCCCGCCTTTGCATGAATTTATGCACTAGGCCTCTAGTAATAACATAAAATAAATAAATCTCTAAGTATAGAACATCCCAAGAAGGCACAGCTAATGTGTAATTTGCAGTATATATTTTAATTGCCTGAAAAATTGAATGTGCTAACATGTTTTTGCAAAGATAAATGCTAGCGTCTCTTTGGAAGAATAAAAAAGGGAAAGTTTCCCTCCTGTTAAAATAAGTAGGTCTAGGACACAGGAGTCCAGGATAAGGAAAACTCCCAGGCATACTCCCTATTTATTTATTTTTTAAAATAGGTTTTATTGATTTTTTTATAGAGAGGAAGGGAGAGGGAGAGAGAGTTAGAAACATGGATGAGAGAGAAACAGCGATCAGCTGCCTCTTGCACACCCTCCCACTGGGGATTTGCCCGCAGCCAAGGTACATGCCCTTGACCGTAATCGAACCCAGGACCTTTCAGTCCACAGGCCAGTGCTCTATCCACTGAGCCAAACTGGTTTTGGCCATACTCCCTACTTAGCATAACCCACTGACAATGAGCAGTTCCAGGCTCCATCCAAGTGTATCGGCTCAAGTGCTACAGGATCTAGAATACTCACATCATGGGTGATGGCAAAGCCACCGAACTTTGCAACACGACTGACAAAAAAAAAGGGAAAATGAGGAGGAACAGTGTCTGACTTATTGCTGCCGTCTCCTGATGGCAAATTGTAATTTTTGGTTCATTATGGGAGGGGGTGGTGGGAGGGGGTCGACTGTTTAACTCGAGTCCTTGCATGTGGGATGGATACAAAGAAGCAGTTGCCTGAAACACTCTTTAATGAAGCCACTGTCATTGTGTGTTTTCAAAACATCATCCGTGTCCATCTGGTTTGCCTCAGATGGGGTTCTGTGCAGGCACCATAGTCCATGAGACACCATGGACATGAATCAACGTAGAGAACATGTGAGGTTCTATGCCGCCATGAGAGAAACTGCATGCAGGAGTCCGAATGAGTGAGCAAATTAATCAGGCTTTATTGGGGGTCTCCGGGCATGTTCACAGGCTCGGGGGGAATGGAGCCAGGGAAGCCGCGCCCTGTGACCGGGGCCAGGGGAAGGGGAAAAGAGGGGACCCAGCCCGACCTCCTCCCGGACTGCCTGGGAGAACAGTCCGGGAGAAAAGGTGCCATGTGGCGCACTGAGACACCTTTAAAGGCCGGAACAGGCAGGGGTTGGGCCCAGGGCGGAATGGGAAGGGGTGGGACACAGGGCACTCTGGTATGTGATTGGTGGCTCAATGTCTCTGTCAATTACATCATAACTCCGCCCACCAGTTGGGTGGGCTACCTATCAGAAGGGACTCAGGTAAAATCACACAGGTGACAGGTATCTGCTGAGCTGTGGCTCGAGGTGGCACATATTCTGCCTGGGTTATGGATGCATCAACAGCCCCAGGGACAACTGACTGACTCAGATGGTGTCTCCTCTGTTTGTTCATTCATTCATTCACTCATTCACTCATTCATTCGTTATTTACCACACGTGTAATTCAGGCCAGACATTGCTGGCAATGCATGCATATAACAGGAATTATTTTATATATATTTTCAGCAATCACAAAAAATATATATTTTAAAAAATATACTTGATTGATTTTCTTTTACAGAGAGGAAGAGATAGGGATAGAGAGTTAGAAACATCAATGAGAGTAAAACATCAATCAGTTGCTTCCTGCACACCCCCTACTGGGGATGTGCCTGCAACCTTAACCAAGGTGTATGCCCTTGACAGGAATCGAACCTGGGACCCTTCAGTCCACAAGCTGATGCGCTATCCAGTGAGCCAAACCAGTTAGGGCCGAAAATATATCTTATGTAGGAAATGCTACCATAGTCTAAAGAACAACAAGCTAAGAAACAGAAGGCTGTGTCTGAGCTTTGCCTGGTTTTCCTAACTCTGAGATTTTGGAAATATCACTTGTCAGTTCATTGTTTTAATACCCAGGCACCCGGGGGCCCTCAGGGCATATACATTGTGCCCATTTCCTCTTCTGGGTTAAGAATAGAACAAAACAACACAAAATGCAGAGCCATGTTCTTAATGAAAACAGTTGTGATGAAACATCCGAGGCCAGGCCTCTAGGGCTTAGGGTGCCTGGGTTCGAGAGAGGCCTGCAAGCCTCCTGTGTGCCTGCGTTCTTTACGGCCGTCATTATGTTTTTATTCAATGTCCATGGAAACATTGAGAAGGTCTCTGAGGTAAACCCAGCTCCACTCTTCAAAGCCTCCAACCCTCACCAGGAGGCTTGTTAAAAAATGCAAATCGTCAGATGCAGCAGATCTGAGGTGGGGCTGGGCAACCTGAAATGTTAATGAGCACCCTGGTGTGAGAAACACAGGTCCCAACTGTGAGTGGGGAGCGCCTGGAGGCTGTGTGGGTGGAAGGAGGCTGTAATTCCAGCAGTGGGAGCCCAGCGGGAGCCCAGAGCTATGGCAGGACCCCAGGGCAGTGCCCTGAATGTGGCATTTTCATCCACAGACAGGGATGGAGGTTGGGAACTTGTAAAGGAGCCCGCTTCCTAACAAAATAGCAAGGATGAATTTGTCTCTCCCACCCCATCTCGGTTTCTTCAGGACTTCTGTGTTTCTAATCCCTTCATTCAACAGATACTTCTTTCTTTCTTCTTCTTTTTTTTCCTAATGCTTTTATTGATTTCAGAGAGGAAGGGGGGGAGAGAAAGAGAGAGAGAGAGAAGGAGAGGGAGAGGGAGTGGGAGAGGGAGAGGGAGGGAGAGGGAGAAAGAGAGGGAGAAGGAGAGGGAGAGGGAGAAGGAGAAGAAGTGGGAGAAGGAGAAGAAGTGGGAGAGGGAGAGGGAGAGGGAGAGGGAGAGGGAGAGGGAGAGAAACATCAAGGATGAGAGAGTCACTGGGGATGGAGCCCCGAAACTCAGGCGTGTGCCCTGACTGAGACTTGAACCTTGAACTCTGGTTCACAGGTGGATGCTCACCCACGGAGCATATCCCGAACTGCTGGAATGCCTCTGAGCCGGTGGAGACAGAGGACTGTCAGGGCGAACCCCGGGGAGGGTGACACAGACCTCGCCCATGCTGCCCTGGGCAGGGCTTTGTGGGAGAGGTTGATGGAGAATCAGGCACCATGGCAACGCTGGTGGCTTCCCACCTCTCTGTCCAGGGACAGCAGGTGCAGAATCGATCTGGGTGCTGGTGGGCGGAGTTATGATGTAATTGACATCTGCCACGGAGACATTGAGCCACCAATCAATCACATACCGGAGTGCCCAGTGTCCCACCCCTTCCCATTCCACCCTGGGCCCAACCCCTGCCTGTTCCGGCCCTTAAAGGGTGTCTCGGTGCGCCATGCGACACCTTTTCTCCCGGACTGTTCTCCCAGGCAGTCCGGAGGCGGTCCGGCTGGGTCCCCTCTTTTCCCCTTCCCCTGGTTTCTCTGCTTTCACCCCGCATGTGAGCTCTTTCTCCCTTGGGAAGGGTCTCCTCAATAAAGTCTGTGTCCTGGTACCCTGCTCTCTCTCTCTCTCTCTCTCTCTCTCTCTCTCTCTCTCTCTGGTCCTTCTGTTTCATCTTTCAGTCACTGTGACAGCTACCTTAATCGCTTTGCATTCGGTTTTTGATGCATTTGACATGGATGATTTGTGACCTAAGAAATGTACCGTGGTGGGTTTAGTTTGGTTTACATTAAGGATGATGTTGATAAAAAATAATTGTGTATTAGTTTGTTTTTTTTAATCCAAAATGTGTATATGTTTAAATACCTAAACCAAACCCTAACAGCAAAGCTGAAATAAAGGACTAGATATCATCTATCTTGCTCTGTATTTCTATATGAATATACCTCATGTATATGGATATATGTATTTTTATTTTATTTATTTATTTCTTTATTTATTTCTTTATTTATTTTTTTAATATATTTTATTGATTTTTTACAGAGCGGAAGGGAGAGGGATAGAAAGTCAGAAACATCAATGAGAGAGAGACATTGATCAGCTGCCTCTTCCACGCCCCCTACTGGGAATGTGCCCGCAGCTAAGCTACATGCCCTTGCCAGAATCGAACCCGGGACCCTTCAGTCTGAAGTCCGACGATCTATCCACTGAGCCAAACCGGTCTCGGCTGGATATATATATTTTTAAAAAAATCTTTATTGTTGAGATTATTACAGATGTCTCTTTTTCCCCCCATTGCCTCCCTCCACCCGGCTCATGCCCTGCCCCAGGCCTTTGCCGCCCTTTTGTCTGTGTCTATAGATAATGCATAGACATGTATAAGATCTTTAGTTAATCTCCCCCTCCCCTTCTCACTGAGAATCACAGTCTGCTCCATTTCCAGTACTCACCAGTTTATTCTGTTCATTAGATTTCTTATTTGTTTATTTTTAGATTCAGTTGTTGATAGGTATGCATTTGTTGACATTTATTTTATCTTTTTCTTCTTCTTCCTTTCCTTAAAGAATACCCTTCAACATTTCATATAATACTGGTTTGGTGGTGATGAACTCCTTTAGCATTTTCTTGTCTGTGAAGCTCTTTATCTGACCTTCAATTCTGAATGATAGCTCTGCTGGGTAGAGTAATCTTGGTTGTAGGTCCTTGCTACTTATCACTTTGAATATTTCTTGGCACTGTCTTGTGGGCTGTGTGTACAGTCTTGTTGTAGTTGAGACTTGATTGCTGTTGATGTCCCTGGGAGGAATTGACCTCCAGGCCGTTGGCTGTGAGGACTGTGACTACAGTGGGATAGCTGCTGTGCAGGAGACGCCCCTATGGAGTGGAACTTGCTTCAGTGGGGCTTTGGTGCTCACTGAGTCTGCCCCTTGTATGTGTCACTTATGGGTGTGTAGATTTCTAACCTGGTATGGTCTCACATAGTGACCACTGGGTACACTGGCTCTTGGGTCTCTAAGGAGGTGCAAAGTCAGCCACTGAGGGGGGCCACCCAGCAGGAGCTACAGAGAGATCTGCAGATTCCTCCTCTTTGTATGGGGTTTGGAAGTGCCTGGATGAGGCCGAGCTATGAAGCAAGGCAGGCTGCTGCTGGTGCTGGGTCTTGGGCCTTTTATTGATAGGTTTTGGGCTCCCTGACCCAGCTGCAGCTTGTTTGAGATTTCCAAGGACAGGCCATTCATATGCAAAAGCTGCTTGAGGCAGTGTGGTTGGGTGGGGTTGTAAATTGGATGAGGCAGGGCCTTAGGGAATCACCAGGGCAGGGTGGAGCAAAAGGAAATGGCTGCCAGTCACAGGAATGAGAAATCCCGTGAGTACCTCCATGTGGGAGAAAGCCCCCGCTCCCCCCCCACCCCCACGTTCCTGCTCCAATGTCAGACAAATGTCTACCAGAGCCTCGCCCTGGTGCTGGAGCCCAGAGGAAGCAGGATCTTTGTAAATTCAGTTCGTGGTGCTGGCCTTTTAAGAGGAACAGCTGGGTCTCCAGCAGCCTCTGTGTCACTGAGCCCCAATCGGCACTGGTTTTTGTAGCCCATAGTTCTTACTGCCTGTAGAGACTTCTTTTCCCAGCTCTGGGACCCTGGGCTGGGGGTCTGGTGTGGGGCTGGGAGCCCTTGCTTCTCCCGGTGGCCTCCATAGTGGTGATCTCCCTCCCGATTAAAAAAGCAGCCCATGTGGGTGCCAGCCCAGCTCATTCAGCACCTCCTCGCCTCCTAAGTCTCCGTGCACTTTCTTCTTTCCCTCTCTGGCTGGAGATCCGGTGGTTGTGGATGATGGTTGTTCTGTATTTTCGTTGTAATGTTGATATGGTTGTGGGAGGCAGCGAGGATGGGTGTTACCTACACCACCATCTTGGTTTCTCTCTCCGTTTTTCTTTTTAAGACAAGTGAGAATCTAACATGTCAGAAGCCTCATTTTCACCAGGTAACTCCCACACGTCCAGAACTGAAACCATTTCCACAGGCCACGATATTTTGAATTTAATGTAAAAAATCAATCTGCAATGAATATTATAACATTAAATACATTACTCACAATTTGGGTATTTTTGAATATTTTAAGCTGAAAATTCTCACGAAAATGACTTTAAAATCGGTCAGGGCTGCCACTTAGGGAAAACATTTGTTTTTATAGACGCGCGTGGCGTGTGGGAAGGTACGCTGCTTGTGTCTACAGACGCTAATGGCATACAAGGGGTTAAACGCAAAGGTAGTGAGGGTGTAGGAAACTATTTTTAAGTTGTGGGAAACAGAAAAAATGGAAGGAGATATGTGAACTAGTTGGCGTCCCCAGTGTGCGGAGAAAAGGGGGTCTGGGGGGCACAGCCTGGGAGGGGACAGCAGGGGCCAGCAACTGTGTGGCTCCTTACTGCACTGAGTGAGACTGTAGGCCACATGATGGGATGGCAAGTGTCTGGGGGGGCTGGTTTCATGGACAGACCATTCATGCCAGGGGAGGGTGGTAGGGCCTTCCTGGTGTCAGAGGACCCCACACTCCTGCCTGGGGTCTGCTCAGCGCTCCCTGTGACCCTTCTTGTTGTTGTTATTACTGGTTTTTGTCCCCACACCCCCCACCCCCCGCTGGTATAAACACTGGTCTTTTATTAAGGCCTAATGAAGTGACGCTTGTTCTGAAGTTTTATATTTATGAGACGCCGCCACACTTTTGCACAGTTTGGTCTGTTAGACTTTAGACCCGCTCGCCGCTCCCCGCCGCCTGCTTCCAACACATTCCTGTTGGGAGGAAGGAATTGGGGCAGCCACAGGGATCACACTCTGATTGGCTGAATGTTTGTTCGCTGAGCTGTGCTGGTTGCTACTCTCCCTTTCCTCCCCCCCCCCCCCCCCCCCCCCCCCCCCGTGCCTGGCTACTTTAAGTCTTGGGCCTTTTATTCATAGGTCTGGGGCTCCCTGATCCAGCTGCCACTTGTTTGATATTTTCAGGGACAGGCCTTTCATAGGTAAAAACTTGTTGTAAGAAGAGAAGAGAAAGAGCGAACACCTGGGCCCAGAGCTCAGTGTGGAAGATAATGGCAGCTGGAGATCCAGTGCTGCCACTTTCCTGGGGGGAATGAAGGATGCATCTGTCAAACAGATTCTTTCTAAACGCAGGTCTGTTTCGGTTCTGAGGGCCAACGAAACGCTCCAAACAGCATTGCCATTAGTCAGCTCTAACACCTGGAATAGCAAGGCCAATGTTCTCTCCAGTCCCACCCAAACTCAAGGAAGTGCTGAACACCGGTGAGCTGTGACATGCACTGTGAGCTCAGCAACCGCCAGGGGTGGGCTAGAGCCGGCTTGTGCATGACCCGAACCTCTCCCCAGCTCTGTGCTCAACAGCGTCGCACTGTGGGCTGGAAAGGGGTCACAGAGGAGTGTTTACACCAGCAGCATTGGCAGTGCTACAGACCAGGGCCCCTCCTTCCCTGCCTACCCTTGTTGAGCATTTATCGGTACACACGCCACCTCACTGTCCAATTCCCTTTGACCTGCGCTATCGATACCACTTCGTTCCTTCACAAAGGCACACCGTTGTCCACAAGGCCCACTCCACATTAACCCAGATCAATGGCAAATGAACTGGAAAACATCCAACCGAAAGCTCAGATGTTATCTTTCCTGGTGACCTTTGGCCCCAATGAGGACCTCTGTCAATATTACTCAGGGAGTAAATTGCCCTTGGTAATAAAATGTCTTATATTTGTATATGTGAAGTTCACTTCATCCCTAGGTACATGTAATATAGACTAGCTCTTGCGGAATGTTGGTATGCTCATTTATAATCATTATGGAAATTTTCACAGGATAGAAAGAGGAAAAGTTATTCATGACATAGGGCAGGACTCAAATTCCCTCTAAGCAAGTTGCTAAATTGGAGATCTTAGGTCCGTTATTCAAATGCTATAGACTTTTATTTCTCATCTGAAAATACAGACAGTAATATTGATCATGGTCTTATTGTGGAGATCCTAGTAATATAAAGTATCTGGCACATACTGTGTGTTTAAAATAGCAATAGATATCGCTGCTATAACAAGAACGATGATAATTATCTTATTTCAGATATACTCATCTGAGGATACCTAAATTTTCTAACTATTACGTGATTGGGATAAAAATAATATCACATGTAACTTTTCAGTTAGGCAGTCACCGTACCTCATCTAACCACCCTGAAGGTTAGTCTCAATGAGTTGGAGCTTTTACGAAGACTCAGAACGCAGAAAGATCTGGCCCAAGTATTTTTCTTGCCAAAACAGAAGGATTCCTTTTCGATTGTCCAGCTAAAACTTGCCATCAAATTTGCCTAAATGAGAGACTTGAATTCACAGACAACCTCTCAGATCCAAGAGAAGTGATTCCTCAAACATCTAAGACCCAGAGTGTGGGCGTCTCCGGTCCTCTGTTTCCCTTAGCACATGGGAGAGTACGTGATCATGCAACAGCTTCCTTCTAAATTGGTGGTTTTCAAACCTTTGCAGGAACATCTCCCGAGAAATACAGATTGCTGACGCCCCTTTCACAGCTTCCTGCCTTGGAGAAAAGGTGGAGGCAGACATGGAGAGGAGGGGCTGTAAGAGACAGGGAGAGGAAGAGAGGGAAATGAAGGAGAGAGGGAGGACAGAGGGAAGAATATTTTTGGAAAAGATCCACGTTATTTCCTGATGTCTTCTGAAACTCTAAAGCCTCAATGCTAGGCTTTTTATTTGTTTTATTTTTCAGAGTTTTGGATTTGAAAATAGATTGGGAATTTATATTGATGCAGTTTGACCTACGCTATCAACACCATTTCATTCCTTCACAAAGGCACACCATGTTCCCATTCTTTCTTCATTGAAAACTTAGGGTAAGTCACCAACTGGAAATGGTGTCATAAGTCACAACAATGTTTAGCCCAAACCAATGCTCTCAATGGAACAATGGCCCAGAACGCCGTCCAGGTGCATCGTGAGGTGAAAACAAGCGTGGTCTTTGATGAACTGCCGTAATAGATGTGCCTATAAAAACAGCCCACCCGGCGTGGCTCAGTGGTTGAGTATTGACCTGTGAACCAGGAGGTCACAGTTTGATTCCCTGTCTGGGCACATACCTGGGTTTGGGGCTCCACCCCCAGTAGGGGGCGTGCAGGAGGCAGCTGACCAATGATTCTCTCATCACTGACATTTCTATTTCTTCGCCCTCTCCTTTCCTCTCTTCAATCAGTAAAAAATATATTTTAAAACAAAACAAAATAAACAAAGACACCACCTATTGCAACACAGAGACAAACCCTCATAGCACAGAGGTTAGCAACAGCCAACAGCTTCCTGGCCTGGGTCAGGGAGGATTGGGCCACGCCCCTCAGGAGCTGTCCAGCAGAGAACCTGCTGAGAGTTCCCCATCCCAGAAGTGCTGCCCTTGTCCACAGAGATGCCCAAAGCAGAGCCAGACAGGAGGAAAGACCCCCATCTCTGCCTGCCCTGGGGATGTTGGAGAGGAGTGTGGAATGCACCTGAGAATGACAGATAAGGACCAGCACAGGTACACATCTCCCCATGTCTCTGCTTTGACAGCTGCCCTCACGAAAGACCATATTGGCTGAAGCAAGGATCCCACCGCATGGCCCGTTTCCTATTTCCCTTTGTAGAGTCTTCACAGCTCACAGAAACAAACCTGTCTTTCCCAGAGCCCGCGATGGCGTACGTTCATGTACGCTCACTGCTGTAATGACAGCATGTAACAGACCACACGCCTGCCGTTGGTCCCCAGATGTTGCTGCCAGAAGCGGAGATGTCAATGTGTGCAGCTGCCCAATTAGGGGAGTGAATCATGATGCAGCTTCCTGTGCGATTTATCACAAAGCTCACACTTTCTGAGGGGAAGTAGGAATTACTAATACCCTTATTTACTTTATTTGAGTTTTTTGCATTGATTCCAGAGATGAAGGGAGAGGGAGAGAGAGATGGAAACATCAATGATGAGCGAGAATCATTGATCGGATGCCTCCTGCATGCCCCCCCTCCTCTGCCTGACTAGGGATGGATCCCACAACCCAGGCCTGTGCCCTGACTGGGAATTGAATTCCGACCTCCTAGTTCATAGGGTGGATGCTCAACTACTGAGCCATGACAGCCTGGCACTAACACCATGATTTTTAAATGACTAACCTTTAATAGGGTTGCATATTAGGACAGTAAAGCCAGTTCATGTTGGGAGAGAGAGGGAGGGATAGAATTTTTTGAGCAGCTACTATGTGCTGGGAGCTCTGTAGGTATTTTTCACGCATTACCTTCCGCTATAATAGATAGGTCTTCTGTTTAATGTGGTCTAACACTCAGTCTTTCCGCCTCGAAAACTTAGAGCATGACTATGTTGGACTGAACTCCCTTGCGGTTCTATTTTAAGTGACCTAAATGTGTTTGTTACATTTTCCTACTTATTTTCAGCTTCGTTTTCACAAGCACTTAGGCTTTGAGGAAAAGTGACAGGTTCTTAATATCTGTCCACTTGAAAGATAGCTGTGGAGAACATATTAGACGGTGAAGTGGCTTATGAAAGAGACTTTCGTATTCATCATTTTCTCCCAACACCAATGGCCAGAGGAGAATGACTTTGCGATATTGTGTCCATGTTCTTTAATGAAGCTCGTTGGAAAGTCTTTGTCCAATCACAGGACACGAAGACATTCCTGTGCCGGTCCCCTGCTTTTCTTCTGCTTCTCTGTCCTTTGAATTAACGGTGCCTGCCGAAAAAAGCAAGCATTTTTCCCCATCTGACTTTTTGTTTGTCTTCAGAAGGAGCTTTCATTGACTTCAGTGTGACATTGCCTCAGCCCCCTGTCACAGCTGTGGTGTGAGAAAACGAATTCCGAAAGAAGGATTGATTTTCTGTTTTGCATTTTTGTTTTGCTGTAACTGCAACCTGTTCCCATTGCATCCTTCGGTCCCTGAGACAGTCCCTGCAAGCAGCAGGGTAGAATTCCACCGGACGGGTCAGACTCCCAGCCGGAGGACTCTGGCACCCCTCCCCAGTTGTTTAAGAAGGCGGATCTCTCAGTCCAGAGTCATCTCTTTGTCGGAGGGCCGCCAGGTTGGGGGAATGTCAGCGTGGTCTCCCTGTGGTTCTTGCCGGTGGGAGTGGGTCTGTGAGTACTGGTAGCACTAGGAACCGCCCATCGGGGTCTGTGATGACAGCCAGGCTCTTTGCCTGAGCCTCGATGGCCGTGTTGTTACCCGCCGTGGCTGAGGGTCTGGAAGGAACGGCCTCTCTGCGTGTTCTCTTTGGTGACTGGCGTTGCAATCCCAGGCAGAGGTGGCCGCTGGCAGGCAGGCGAGGGAATAGTCCAAGGGTGGGGAGAGGGCTGGGTGAGGCCTCCAGGTCATGCTCTTTCGCACACTCAAAACTACGCATCGCCAGCGCCAGGGAACGTGTCCCCACGATAACACATCTGTGTCTTGCACACACAGGGCTGTTTTTTCTAACATCTTCCTTCCAGCAAGCATGTCTGTCTGCCACTCAATTACAGATGCATGTTTTCACGTGGGTGTTTCATTCACGCCTCCCCCCAGAAACGCCCCCGCCAGCTGTGTGGTGTTTACCTCTGCTGTTCATCAGGGACATGCGCACCCAACACCTCCCCAGGCGCCATGCAATTACAGGTCCACAAACCGGTGGTGTGCATTTGACAAAGGAACGGTTTCGTTCAGTGGGAAGACATGCCAATGAAACAGCTCTTAAGCCTGTCATCGAGTGTGTGGAGTGGTCCGCGGAGACCGCTCAACGTGTCCCTCAGTGACAAAGGTACTGAAATGGTCCACGTGGGAGAGTCCTCATAAGCCTGCCACCGGGCAAGCCTGCTCTTCCCAGATGCGGGGCAGGCTCGCTCGGGTGTGGCTACGTGATGGAGGGGCTGATTTTGAATCAGGAACCTCTGCTTCTTGTAAACTTACATATGACTATGGACATAATGGCGTCAGGACAGAGCAGTGGTTCTCAACCTTCCTAAGGCCGTGACCCTTTAGTACAGTTACTCATGTTGTGGGGACCCCCAACCGTAAAATGATTTTCGATGCTACTTCATAACTGTAATTTTGTTGCTGTTATGAATCATAATGTAAATATCTGTGTTTTCCGATGGTCTTAGGCAACCCTGCTAGCGGGTCTCAACCTGTGGGAATAATGTTATGGTTGGGGGTCACTACAACATGAGGAAATGAATTAAAGGGTCGTGACATTAGGAAGGTTGAGAACCACTGGGCTAGCGGGTCGGTGGTGTTCTCCTGCGTCCTGTCGAGGGTAGGTGACCTGGGACACAACAGAGCATCTTAGGGGCCACCTTGACTCACATACTCTTTCTTGAACTAGGAATTCTCCCAGATGTGTCCTAACTCAGCCTCTCTTTCCACTTGCGCCTTGTTAGTTCTGGGAGCGCACATCTTTGAAACTTCCTGAAAATGAAATTTTTGAAAGACAGTCCCCGATAGAGAGTCACCTACATTGGACGGGTGGGGGGAGATAGCTTTTCTATGGGATCCAGTAATCTTCTTGTTTGTGTTTTGTATGTTTTTGTTGGTTTGTTTGTTTGTTTTGGCAAGGGGCTTGATCTTTTGCAACTTTCTCAAACATTTGTTTTCTTTCTGATTTGAAGTGTCATGTTGCATGCTAAGGAAATGGATGGGGGTGAGGCGCTGGTCCACGGTCAGCCTGAGTGGACTGCGTACTGCCGCTGGAATGGCGAAAATCCGCAGGCTCCTTGGAATTTTCATGGGAGGCAGTTCTCCGCAGGGCGTTATGTCTCCCTGGGTGGCATGAAAAGCCGGCAATGGTGTAAGCTCCACATTTGTTTTGAGGAAGTTGGGAGACCTCAGCCAGCTAAACGTCAACTTAAAAAACACACATGTGACATTCTGAGTGCCTGTCATTTTCCCCGTGTCTGTTTTGAATGGGATGTTTGATGGGAAAGTGTGCAAAACCAGGATAAGAGCTCCAGGTGGAGTCACCTGTGTGAAGAACTCACGCCGGCAGGCTCAGACTGGACTGAATTATGGGTTCCGGTCTCCCGGAGATGGAGTCTCTAGCCGGTCCATCAGCAGGCAGGTGGTGAAAACCAGTGATGGGCCCTGGTTGCCCTCTAGGTTCCGTGTCTCCACTGCCTTCTGCCTGGATGAAAAGTTTCTTGTGCTCAACCAGCCAAGCACCCAAGATGGGTGGTTCATTCATGTGTGTTCCTTTTTCTTAAAACAAAACAAAACAAAACAAAAAAACACAATTGTTTATTTCAGAGAGGAAGGGAGAGGGAGAGAGAGATAGAAACATCAATGATGAATGAGAACCATTGGCCAACTGCCTCCTGCACACACCCTGCTGGGGACCAAGCTCGTCCCAGGCACATGCCCTGTCAGGGAATTGAACCTTGACTTCTGGTTCAGAGGTCGATGTTCAACTACTGAGCCACGCCAGCTGAGCAATGTATGTTCCTTTTTCATTGCTTGGTCTGAGGTCGGAGGCAGTATGCCTGAGGAAGTCATATCTGAGGGCAAATCCAGATGACCCCACTTCCTGGTTAAAACATTTGGCCAAATGACTTACATCTCTGAGTCCGTCAACTTCAAAGTGGGGAAAATATCTACAACTTAGAATGAATTGGACCCACCTCTGTGACAGCCACGGACTAAATAAGATTTTTGGCTATGGTACAATAAGCACAGGTTACCTCTCTTAATGGCGAGTCATCTGTATTAGTCACTATTGGTTTTGGTTAAAGTTGTTTACAGTTATCACAAAGGATGGCTTGTAGATTTGGAACAGAATCTCTAATGTAACTTGATTAAGACCCCTTTTCAGGAGTAAAGGGGCTATGAAATCCAACAGTGGGGTAACAGCCAACCGAAAAATGGCATGGTGAGTTTTAAGTGCTACTGTCACAAAAGGTTATGTGAGGATTTTAATAATTTCCTGTGTGTGTGTGATGGGAGGA
Organism: Antrozous pallidus; assembly: GCA_027563665.1. Lineage (NCBI taxonomy): Eukaryota > Metazoa > Chordata > Mammalia > Chiroptera > Vespertilionidae > Antrozous > Antrozous pallidus. Next base: position 58,648,110 of record CM050524.1, read on the forward strand.
CATTTTTCTTGTTATAATTGTGCCTTCATTTAGAAGACCAATTATTGAAATATACATTACAAAGGAAATTAAGAGACTTCCTAGGAAGGAACAATACAAAGGTAATTAATTAATCAGTACTCTATGGAGAGAAAGCAGAGGATTTAATCTGGAAAACCTTGAGTGTTATCCAGATAAAATATTTGAGTTGTGCAACATGATATCCAAAGCAATGGGACTCTGGAAAGTCTCAAAACAATTTCACACTAACATCTCATCTCCTTTCCTAATATATTTTGTCTTGAGGAGAGGCTCAAAATTCTGGTGATGATATCAAAGGATATAAATACCAATGGATAACTTTTTTGCCAGTAAAACACATTTTAAGTATAGAAAACATGCCATATTGGATATAGCGCAGAATTCAGATCTAAGCAGACCTTGTGCAAATCAATGTCCTATTTCTGTAATTTGGCAAGTCACCAAACCTCCCTGACCCTAGATCCTTCTCTCTTAAACTTGGGGTAATAAATGCTAACTTTGTAAGAAACGAGTGGGGGGACAGTCAAAAAGGGTAAAAGGATCACCAAGTACAAATTGGTAGTTACAGAACAGTCACAGGGATATACAGGACAGCATTGGAAGCAGAGCCAATAGTACCCTAGTCACTATGGATGGTGACAGATGGAGATATATTGGGGTGATCACCTAGGAAGCTAGATGATGTCCAGTCACTGGGGTGTATACCTGAAACTAGTAAGATATTTTATGTCAACTGTAATTGAAAGATTAAAAAATGATTAAGAAAAAAAGGATGGAGTATCATGTACTTAAGTGGCCATCCAACATAGTTCTTGCTCAATCAATGATACATGTTAGGACTTATTAACATCCCTAATAAGTTCAGAACTTACTGCATTTTTATGTTTGTATTTTGTCTTTCCAGAGAGATCCTTAGCTCTCTGTGGGCAGATGCTATAGTAAAAGCCCTTCATTTCCTCCCAAACCATCAGCACCCCTGAGAGTAGTGGACAGCTCCACAGTATAGGCCAGTGGTCGGCAAACTCATTAGTCATCAGAGCCAAATATCAACAGTACAACGATTGAAATTTCTTTTGAGAGCCAAAATTTTAAAACTTAAACTTCTTCTAATGCCACTTTTTCAAAATAGACTCGCTCAGGCCGTGGTATTTTGTGGAAGAGCCACACCCCAGGGACCAAAGAGCCGCATGTGGCGTGTGAGCCTCAGTTTGCTGCCCACAGGTATAGGGTAAAGGGAAGAGGCCGGGCTCTGCTCCATGATGAAGAGTTCAAGCTCAAGGGCAGCAGCTGAAAAGCCAATCGCCTAAAGAACAGCCAAGCACGTGGCCACAGTGGCTCAGTGTTTGAGCATCAACCCATGAACTAAGAGGTCACAATTCAATTCCTGGTCAGGTCACATGCCCAGGTTGCAAGCTCCATCCCCAGTAGGGTGCGTGTGTGAGGCAGTTGATCAAAGATTCTCTCTCATCCTTGATGTTTCTATCTCTCTCTCCCTCTCCCATCCTCTCTGAAACCAATAAAAACTATATTTAAAGAAAGAGAAGAACAACAAGAAGAAACAACCAAGCAGGTGGCTTGGAATGTGGTCTGATGCAGCGGTGTGCTGTGCACGCAGATCCAGACATGCACTGTGTGCGTGGAGATCTCAAACAGCCTTCATTCAGGATGCCTTGCCTCCCACTTTTGTAAATCCATAGCCTTCTCAGTCTTTGACTTTCCCATCTCTAATAGAGCCAGAGATTCACAAGTCCCCGCATTCCCCTTGTAGTCCTGAGGTTGACCCATGCATAAGTGCAGTGACGCGCGTCCGAGGTCTCTGCTGGTGTCAGGGGGGTGCCTATCATCAGTGACTCTCCAACAGCAACAACAAAATGAGAGCAGGGAGGGAAAGTGGGGCCTCCATTCTGCAAACTAGCGAAAAGCCTGGTGTGGGACACGCCGCCTCACTTTGCCCTGGGTTTCCTGTGTGTCCACACGAACATCTGCCCCCACTTTCCTGTGCTGTTTCTTTCATGGGGGCAGTTAGAGAGGAAGGCACACAAGAGCACCGTTCTGTGGCCACTCTCCTCTTCCGTGAGAGCGTTGAGATCTGAAGACACTCTTTCAGGACCTGTGTCAGAAATCGAGCCTCACACCGAAACCGGTTTCGCTCAGTGGATAGAGCGTCCGCCTGCAGACTGAAGGGTCCTGGGTTCGATTCCAGTCAAGGGCATGTACCTTGGTTGCGGACACATCCCCAGTAGTGGGTGTGCAAGAGGCAGCTAATCAATGTTTCCGTCTCATCAATGTTTCTGACTTTCTATCCCTCTCCCTTCCTCTCTGTAAGAAATCAATAAAGTATATTTAAAAAAAGAAAGAAAGAAATTGAGCCCCAGAAAGGGGCTCCACAGGTGATGAGGGATGTGGAAACATCGTCTTGGGAAGGGACCTCTATGGAAGGACCTTCCTCTTGCTGGAGGGCCATTCATGATCTTTAAGGCTGCAGGTCAGGTAGCTGGTGTGTTTGATAATGTGGCAAACAGAAGCTCAAAGTTATGGGGTCCTTTGGGATATGAGAGACCTCTTATCCCATTGCTGCCCCCTTGTGCTTGGTCAGGGCCCCAGGAGAAGGCGGGGATGTTCTTCACAAATCATTTCCACCACCAGGCGTGATTTTGTCTGCATGTCAGCAGTTCTGAGGAGTAAGGCCAGGCACACAGTATGACTTTATTTATTTTTTTATTGTTTAAAGTATTACAAATAGTAGTACATATGTTTCCTTTTTCCCCCCCCTTGACCTCCCCATGGCCTCCCCTACCCCCCAGAACATGCTCTCACCTGCCTCTCCCCTACCCCCCAGTGTCTTGTATCCATTAGTTATGCTTATATGCATGCATACAAGTCCTTCGGTTGATCTCTTACAGCCACCACCCTCCCCTGCCTTCCCGCTGTAGTTTGACAGTCTGTTCCATGCTTCTTTGCCTCTGTATCTATCTTCCCCCTTCTCTTTAAAAAAATCTTGCATCTGCATACTAGAAGTAAACATGTAAGATCAAAAAAATGTTTGAATCTCAGTTTCAATGTCCAACCGTTCTGAGTTGCAGTTTCAATATACGACTTAATTTTTTGAAAGATTTATTTTTAGAGAGAGAGGAAGGGAGAGGGAGAGAGAGAGAAACATCAGTGTGAGAGCAGAACACCCGTTGGCTGCCTCCTGGACTCCCCCTCTCCCCCCGGGGATCAAGCCCGAAACCAGGGCATGTGTCCTGACCGGGAATTGAGACCTGACCTCCTGGTTCAGAGGTCGATGCTGAACCACTGAGCGACATGTAATGACATAACCTGAGCTGGGCTCTAGCTCACCTTTTCAAAGACAACTGTCATTCCTACTGACCAGTGCTGCCGTTAGTGATGTGTGGTTTCCCCTGTGATCCGTATGGCTGGCAACTCACAAGGAAAGGCCGCTGGGACTGCACCTCTGGGTGGCATCTGAGCCACTGTCCGCTCATTTCCCAGATTCATAAAAAACAGCACCTTTTACGCAGTACGACTTTCCCCTCGTGCCTGAGGAAGTAGTGTACGCTCCGAGAGAGGAATAAAGTGACCTCGCTACACATTTCTACAGAAACAGGGAAATACACTATAATAAAAACTATAAATCCGGGTACTTGTTAAACAGCTGGGGAGTATATTTGGTGCTATGATACCTACTAAATGCCTCTTCCCATCCATGATAATTGAGGAGCAAAGGAATCATTACGGCCAGTGAAACAAACATAAACTACAAAGAAATTGCTATTCATTATTTTTGTGGCTTTGTCTGGTCCCAGCGCATTCTTCCCTTCTGTGATAATGGGATGGAAATCAATGTGCGCGATAAAATAAAAAGTCTTCCCGAAAGAGTTTCATAATTATTTCATTACATGTCGCTCCTTTAAAAAACAAAACAAAACAAAACAAAACAAAAAAACCCTCAAAGTAAGATACTTTGGCTGAGTTCATGAAACCAGACCTTCCAAGAAGGGGGTTGTAGTTTGTTTTTCGAACTTCCAGGATTCGGAGATGAATGAGGTGTATCTAATTTCGAGAGGCTATGATCTCATGGGAGAGCGAGTGGCTGATAGAGATGTGTACAAGGAATTAAACGAGTAAGGTGGATTGGCCGGCGTGGCTCAGTGGTTGAGCATGGACCTAGGAACCAGGAGGTCGTGGTTCTATTCCTGGTCCGGGTTTCAGGCTCGATCCCCCAGTAGGGGGTGTTCAGGAGGCAGCCGATCCATGATTCTCATCACTGATGTTTCTCTTTCCCCCTGTCCTTCCTCTCTGAAATCAGTAAACACATACATTAAAAAAATAAGGGTCCTGCAGAGAAAGAGGACCCAGGCTGCTGTGGGAGTGGACCAAGAGAAAACAGCATTTCCCCTCCTCTCCCCAGTGGCAAAGTAAACTTCCAGTTTCTGTCTAGGTCAACAATAGCGTCCTTCCCTCTTCCTGTCTACCACTTACTCCTCCCTCCCTCTTTTTCTTTGCGAGGATGAGAGAAGGGGTTTAGAAAAGGAGGGTGCACACCTATCTACGTTTCCTCTGCAAAAGTCATCGATTTCCCAATGATGCATCCAGAAGACAGTCGCTTCCCTGGCGTGATTTATGGCCCGATAGCAGGCGTTCGTTCGTGGGGGGAAGAAATCCTTTAATGAGCGTGCGGGGATCGCTGTCTGTGGTCCAGCTGAGTGGACTCCTCTGGACCCGCTGTCCTTCGGGACACGGGAATCAAGTCCATGGAGCTGCCCTCCGCCACGGGCGAGGCTGGTGGCTCATTCTCCCCCTGGCGCATCAATAAGCCTTAAAATTAGCATCCGTGAGAGCTCAAGGAAAATGAGCTGGCCTAGGAGATGTAGGCTTTGTCTACATTTATCTTCCCGCATGAAGGGAAGAATTTTATAGGGCACTCAAGTGCCCTAAAATATTGGTAACCCATCAGTATTTTATCATTGAAACTCTTTAGCTTGTGCTTAGCTATTTTGAGGGCAGGACATTAGAACGTTCTCAGTACATAGGGCTGCACAGGAAAAGTAAAATCCAGGGAGGAAATAAACTGTCCAAAATGGGTTTGGACATTTTCTTATTTTTTTTCTTTTTTGAAAATATGTTTTTATGGATTTCAGAGAGGAAGGGAGAGGGAGAAGGAGAGAGAGAGAAACATTATATGAGAGAGAATCATCGATTGGCTGCCTCCCGCATGGCCCCTCACTGGGGATTGAACCCAAAACCCAGGCATGTGCCCTGGCCAGGAATCGAACTTTGTCCTCCTGGTTCATAGGTCAACGCTCAACCACTGAGCCACGCTGACCAGGCCTGGACATTGGTTTTCTACTAACAAAACAAAACAAAACCTGGCTTCCCTCCTGCAACTGTTTTACCATAGGAAGGGATAATAATGTCTTGGTCTGTTGAGTTATCCATTTATTATTGTTCGATTGTTTTTAACGTGAGACCACAGACTTTTGTAAATAATTTTTATTGGCCCGAGTGGGCTCTGCAGAGCGTTTTGTTGGATGGAAAGTTCTAGCCTCTGTAATGACAATGACCACCAGTAAGTATGGCACAGTGCAGCTCTGGTGCCGACGATATGAGCTCTAATCTCAGCGTCTATCACGGGGACTCCTTCAAACTCCCTCTGAGGGAACCGTGCAGTTCTCACAACCCCCACATTCTCCCTGCACCGGGAGGAAGGGGGTCACGCTGTCCGTGAGCCCTCAGTAGCTCAGCCTATGGCCACTGAAGAGAAAGTGCTGGCAGCAAGGGCAGGAGTGGGAACCAGGAGGGGAGACAGGGACCTTGGGAATGTCACCTCAGCAGGGGACAACCACGGGGAGACCTAGCCATGGTCCTGAGGGCAGGGGTGACAGGCCTTGAGAACCCGGACCTTTGTGGGGGAGGGTCCCACACACTGTCCCTTCTTTGATGCTGGTGGTGGAAACTCAGAATAACTCCCCTTCTACCAGAGTTTCTATCACACGTCTTCCCTGTTCTCCTCCCCAGGGGCCCTGTGCCCAGCACGCAGACTTGCTCATCCTTTGTCCTCAGAGTCCGGCTCAGCTTCTCTCTGTCCCTGTCCTTCATGCCCACGCCCTGCAAGCTCTGTGCTCCTGACAGGCTCACAGTCTCATCGTCCCACCTCGTCAGCTCACACTGCCATCCTTCGCCTCCTCTCTCCACAGGCATGCCACTTGGAATGTGGGACTCACCCAGCAGCTGTTTGCAAAAGCCCAGCTCATTCCCAGCCAGGCGCCCCCTCCCCCACCCCCTGGCATCTGCTGACTCTCACTCCCTGGTCTGGCCCCACCACTGGCCCTTTCTCACCCGGAGTCTGGTCTCACCCTCCTTTTCTCACCCTGGTCTGGTCTCACTGGCCCTTTCCTCACTGTCGATTGGTGTCCTTCGCCCTGCTCTCAGCTCTCTTAGAATTCTGCATTTTTCTTTATACCAAGCTTTTCATATCCACTTAGAGAGCAGTCACAGTCCCCTAATGTGTTGGTTTTCACTAACCTTTCTGTCTGTATCCGTGTCCATGGCATTGAGCACCAAACACATCCACCCAAATTGGTTCCCTCCAACCCCAGGGCCCGGCTAAGCTGTTTCCTGCACCTGTCTCCATAGATACTTTCTGTGAATTGGTTTGATGACCCGTGCTCCCCGCTCCAATAAGAGACGGGGACGAGAGGTGTGCCTGGGGGCTGTGCTAACACAGGCCGAGGTCTTGTGGAGCCTCTGACAGATCATGCACACTTGGAAGGGGGGTCCTATTCCCACTGTCTTCAAACATCAGAAGGCAAGTTTCCCATGAGGCTATAACTCATAATCAGTGAACATTCCCGCACGCTGGAAGCTGAAGTCTGCTTTCAAAAATGAAATTGGTGCTCTGCTCCCATAACGAGGGCTTTGAAATGCGTATGGAAATAGTTCTCATTTTCAATAATTCTTCTTGTTCATCACAGCATTGGAAGGGGCTGGAGGGTGGGGAGTAAAAATACAGTTTTGCAGGCACGGAAATTTTGCAGCAGATGGTGAGACTGAAGAAATTGCTCCTCACATAAAGCTTGTGGAAATTGGTCTCTTTCTGCTACAGTGGCTCATAGTTTAGTTCTAGTCAGGGGTCAGGGCCATGCCTGCCGCATGCTAACACCAGGATACCTTCCTCTCCCTGGCATAGAGGATGTGAGCCAACGCGAGCTATAGTTTTCATAATAAGCCATCACCTCTGATGCTATGTTACTGCTGCTCAGTTACTAGTTCTGGAGACCTTGAATCTGTCTCCTCCCCCAAAATTTTAAAAATAAAAATAAAGCTTCATCTTATTTAAATGCTGTGTAAAACCAAAACCAAAACCCCCACACCATAGTATTTTTTAAAAATCCACCTAAGCTTTCTTTGTGAAGACAAGGAAAAAATGGGACAAATGTGTGTGTGTATGTGTATGTACATGCAGGTGAATGTGTGGGTGTTGGTGTGTGTGTATTGTTGTGGGTGTATTGTGCAGGTGTGTGTTGTTTCAGGGGTGTGTTAGTGTAGGTATGTGTTGGTGTGTGTGTGTATTGGTGTAAGTATGTATTGGTGTGGGTTTATGTTGATACTGTGTGTGAGTTGGTGTGTATGTGTGTGTTGGTATGTGTGTATTGGTGTGGGTGTGTTGGTGTGGGTGTGTGTTGATGTGTGTGTGTTGGTGTGTGTATGTATTGGTGTGTATGTTTATGTGTGTGTGTTGGTGTTATGTATTGGTGTGTGTGTGTTGGTGTGTATTTGTGTTGATGTGTGTGTGTGTTGGTGTGTGTATGTATTGGTGTGGGTATGTTGCTATAGGGGGGTGTTGGTGTGTGTGTTGGGGTGTGTGTATTTTGATGTGTGTGTGTCTGTGTGTGTTGGTTTGGGTGGTTTGTGTGTGTTGGTGTGGGTGGTGTTGGTGTGGGTGAGGAAGTCATGGAGGAAGGGTAGGCTAGAAGTGAGCAGGAGTGGGAGAATTTATTACGGCCTTCCATGGAACTAAAAAGATGTGTTCATTAAATTTGGAGTGGTTTCCCCTCCGAAGCTGGAGACCACTTCCCTTCCCCGAATGCTCGCTGGACTTCCTGACATGTGGATGTCGGGATGAAGCAAAGTCACCATCTCACAGAGACCCCCACACCCCGTGCTCCTGGCAGACTAGCCTAGAGCAGTCCAGATGGACATGACAGATGTGCCCACCGATGGACAGACGGATGAAAGAAATGTAGCAGGTGTATCGCAGGATGGTACTCAGCCAGGACAGGAAGGACGTCCTTCCACTTGTGAGAACACGAATGGCCTCGAGGGCATTACGCTGAGTGAAACCAGTGAGACAGAGAAAGACAATCCATGTACAATCTCTTTATAGGCAAAATCGAAAAATGCCAAACTTCCAGGAACAGAGAGCAGAGTGGTGGCTGTTGGGTGGGGCGGGGTGATGCTGGTTAAAGGATGCAAGCTTCCAGATATAAGACAAATAAATCCCAGGGTGTATTGTGCAGCATTGGGACTATGGCTAACAAGCCCATATTGTATAGCTGAATGCTGTTCAAAGAATAGAACTTAAAAGAGTTCTCACATTCCTGAAGGAAAATAGTGCAACTGTGTGAGATAATAGAAAAGTAACCTTATTATGGTAAACATTTCCCAATATTTATGTGTCTCCAATTGCTACTTTGAACACCTTCAACATTCAGTGTAACACAGCAACCATCCTATATAATAAAAGCCTAATATGCACATCGACCAAATGGCAGAACAACCAGTCACTATGACATGCATTGACCATCAGGGGGAAGATGCTCGATGCAGGAGCTGCTTCCAGCCCATAGGCCTTAGGCCAGCCATGGCGGGTGCCAGTGCTCTCCCCGCCCCATCACCCTGCTAGTCACCCCACAGATTGGCCCTGATCACCAGCCAATCCTAGATACTCTACCCATTCACCAATTCCGAGCACCAGGCCTCTAGTATCTTAACAAAGCAAGAGGGAAAAAAAATCTTTGATTCCTTATTGCCTCGAATTTAAACTATTAATTCTAATGAGTTCAGGAAATTTGAGGCAATTCATGTCTACCCTTAACAACATGAACACATCTATAATTTCTGTAAGTTAGTTGGCCTGTGGTTTTTGTGGATGATTATCACAAAACATTATATTTATTCTGATGACCTTGAATGAAGAGGGGTTAATTGAAATTTTGAATCTCAAATGCTCCAAAAGTTGTTTCTGTTGTTTTTTACTTGAATTGTGTGGATGATGTTCTGGATGGGTGACTGGTCTGGTCCTGAAAATGTCAGAGTAGGGCTGTATTGCTCTCGGCTGCTCGGCGGAGACAATCAGCTTTTCTGAGCATGTTTGCCCCCTTTTTGTAATTCATTTTTGTCAAAAGGAAGATCAATTACATTTTGAAAATACCGTTCACGTTGTTAGAAACCTTCAAATCGATTCAGGCCGGGAAGATGTAAATTCATTATTTTTTAATCAAGGTAGCATCCAAGGGTAATGATAAATGCTTTCCTCAGAATAAAAACCCACATTCATTTCTTTTCGAACCTACAAATTACGTGTTTGGCTCCATATTTTATTTTGCCCCAATATTTAAAAAGCAGATGACTTAAGGTAGACCAGGGGCTTGGTTCCCTTCGACTTTAAACGGAACTTTGTGAGCTGCGTCCCAAGGAGAAATCGTCACCGGCAGAGGTACCTTTTAGTCACTAAATAATATGCTAAAGCATCAGCAACTGTGACGGTGTGCCTTGTGGTGCCCTCTAATTGCTCAGCGTTGCCTCTGGTCTTTTTGCAAAAAAGAAATCAGGGTGCAGACATCTCCTGGACATAGACAGCCTGTGTGCGGATCAGCAACCCACCGAGGGACAGAGTGAGCGGGCGGCATTTCAAAGGCGGTCGGGATCCTAGGTCTTAAATCGCAACGCTGGTGGCGAAGTTGGTTGAGTCCCTCGCAGGGAGAGGAAATATTTGTCTGGAAGGGGTTATCAAACAGCATGGAGTTTTCATATTTTCCTCCTCCTTCCTCCCTCCCTCACAACTCAGGCGTGTGTCCTGACAGGGAATCGAACCTGGGACCCTGCAGTCAGCAGGCCAACGCTCTACCCACTGAGCCAAACGGGCCAGGGCCCTGCAGGTACCCTTATAACGAAGTCTGCTTGGGTGTTATCAGCCGCCTGCCCTAATAAACATTCAACAGGAAGATGAGGGCTTTAAAATATAGGTATTTCCCCCCTCTAGACAGATATCAATTCCCGCAAACGTGCATGAAACGTAGCAATGGCATTGGGAGAAAAAGTACAAGAGATAAATTGGGAAATATATTAACTCAAAAGCACAGAAAACAAAGTTTTTATGGGCCCTGGTTTGCCCCGAACTGAGCACCGAGAGGCAGGCAGAACCTGAGAGTGAGTGTTGGAGCAAAAATGAAACACCCAGATTCATAGATTCTCTGAGTGTAAACGCAACGGCAACCTCGAACAGAGATCCCGCGTCTCAGCCAGAGATGATCTAATAAAGACCCCAGTTTATGGATTGTCGCTATTTCACAAACACCCTAGGACCAGGGTCAGCAAACTGTGGCTTTCGAGCCACATGTGGCTCTTTGGCCCCTTGAGTGTGGCTTTTCCACACAATACCATGGCCTGGGCTAGTCTATGTTGAAGAAGTGGCGTTAGAAGAAGTTTAAGTTTAAAAAATGTGGCTCTCAAGAGAAATTTCAATTGTTGTACTGTTGATATTTGGCTCTGTGGACTAATGAGTTTGCCGACCACTGCACTAGGACATTGTATATGAAATATTTTACTTGCCCCAGAGCAGGCATTACTTCATGGCCAGTCTTTCGTGAAGGATTGAGTGAGACAGTGAGGGACGACCTGCCCAGGTCCTACCACTGGGGTGGGTGGAGCTGGGAGAGGCCCAGGGCTGCACTCAGGGGGCGCATGTTCCAACCCCAGAACCCCAGGAAGGACCCTGAGGAAGATGGAGTCAGTGAGGCTTCTGGCTTCCCTGGCCTCATGGGTCCAGCCTCTTAGGGAACTGCCATGAGCCCCTAAAAACATCAGTACCAGCTGTGTGGGTACAGCTCTCCACTCCCAGGGGCACCAGGAGGCTGGGCAGGTGTGTTTCCTGGTGGTTAGGGCTGAACATCAGAACAGGGTGGCATGTCGAAACCGGTTTGGCTCAGTGGATAGAGCATTGGCCTGCGGACCAAAGGGTCCCAGGTTTGATTCTGGTCAAGGGCATGTACCTTGGTTGCGGGCACATCCCCAGTGGGGAGTGTGCAAGAGGCAGCTGATCAGCATTTCTCTCTCATCGATGTTTCTGACTTTCTATCCCTCTCCCTTCCTCTTTGTAAAAAAATCAATAAAAATATATTTAACAAAACAAAACAAAACAAAACAGGGCGGCATCAAGGCCAGTCCAACAGGCAGTGGTTGGGCTCCCTGGGAAAAGGCCCACCAACCTTTCTATTTATTTTACTGGTGGCCTGGTGCACAAATTCGTGCACAGGTGGGGTCCCTTGGCATGGCCTGTGGGGATTGGGCCCGAACCAGAAGCCCAATGCCGCCTGCCACTCCTGCCTGCTGCTCCTGCTCCCCTTGGCACCACTGCAGCTGCTGTGGGCTCGCACCCAGTCAGTCCTGATCGGGAGAGGCTCATGCTACCACAGCAGCATTTGCTGCCATGAGTCCTGCATCTGGCGCCCGTCCTGAGGGGAATGAGGGGAGCAGGGTCACAATCAGCCCTCTGGGCAGTGGGATGCCCTTGCTAGCCCGGGATCTGGATCCCAATCACTGATATTTGTGCTGGTGGTCGGGAGCCACCTGGTGGCCACTTTTATATCATTTCTTCCTTGAGGAGTGCGTGCGCGGTGCTAGAGGCTGACTTCTCGGAGGCCAGCAGCGCTGTCAGGATGGTGCTGACAATGCTGGTCTGTGGGTGCCGGGCCCGTTCTTCGGAAATTGGACCTGCAGGACTACGGAGGCAGTGAGTGGCTGGTGGGCCTCTGGGACTGGCCTGTCGGCTGAGCAGCACTCCCACTGTGGGAACGCACTGACCACCAGGGGCAGCTCTTAAATTGAGTGTCGTGTCTGCCCCTGGTGGTCAGTGCGCATCATAGCAACCAGTCATTTGTTCGGTTATTAGGCTTTTATATAGAGAGATTTTATTTTTTAATATGTTTATTGATTTCAGAGAGGAAGGAAAAGGGATGGAGAGGTAGAAACATTAATGATGACAGGTAATCCTTGATGGGCTGCCTCCTGCACGCCCTCTACTGGGGATCAAGCCCACAGTCTAGGCATGTGCCTTAAGAATCGAACCCCAGATCCTTCAGTCCGTAGGCCAAGCCGATGCTCCATCCACTGAAGGGGGGCCCCGTAACCCTTTTCAAACCTATATAAATGTCAGTTACTCCCTTACACATTTCAGAAGGTGTAGGTGCCTCGCTTCAAACGGCTAAATGGGATCATTGTGCGTCATCCGGCTTTATCACCAAGGCTTATAGGTTTTACGTACTTTAGGGGACACTCTGGCGATCACAGAAAGAAAATGTCCTTTCCACATGCAATTTGCTGGACAGGGCTCCAGCCCTTGGGGGGCATTATGCTCGGCGCTCCCAGGCAATAAAATAAATTGAAATCGAGACACCGGACACACGAAGTTGGACACAGGAAGTCGCACTGGGCTCCTAATAGGCAGGAGTGCGGGAATGCGGAGACACACACTGAATTCTCCTCGCGGCCGCTGGCTGCACCTCGGATGCGTGCGTTACCCGTGAATTTAGTTTCTGGAACGGCATTTGCCCCATTGTCTCAGATTCTCTCTCATTGGGTCTGTGGCTTCACCTCTGAGCTCATCTCCCGAAAGCGTGCCACGGACACACGCTGAGCATATTTCATTGGAAAATCCAGTTCACCTCCCGTGACACATACACGTGTCTTGCGTTTTCCAGCTCTCCCGACACCGGGCCATGCATATCGTGAGTGCTCAATAAATGGTTCCGTTATGCTTTGCACGTGCACCTTGGAGAAGCAGCTGGCTGTTTATTTGCTGATAGACCCGTCCTGTTCTCCCAGCCTCTGGGTGAGAGTGTCGGGGCCCCGGGAGTAGGGGTGTCAGGCCTGTTAGCATCTCAGGGACAAGTGGTTCTCCAGGCCGGGATGTCTCTGAGCTCCCTCGGACAGTGGGATGAAGACGGGTGTGACAGGAAGAGAGAGGTAGAGATATCAGCGATGAGAGAGAGAGAATCATGGATTAGCTGCTTCCTGCATGCTCCCTATTGGGGTTGGAGCCTGCAACGTGGCATGTGCCCCGATCAAAAATCGAACTATGACCTCCTGGTTTATTGTTTGATGCTCAGCCACTGAGCCACGCCGTCCTGGTGATGCTTAACTTTTAGGAAATTTACTAGCAGTCCCGTGGAAGGAGATTGGAAAGGGCATGGCAGAGTTTGAGGCCTGCCCCACGGAAAGGGGGCTGTGTAGGTGAGTGTGCCTCTCTAATATCCTTCATGCGTGAACCGGCTCACTCAGCACCCCGCCCTCCCTGCTCCCACAGCCAGCTCAGCCCTCGTTCCCTTGGGACCATCTTCCTCTCTCTGTTCCATGTGGTCTGATGAGCTGGAGAGAGCCACCCACCATGGTGCTGAGAACACAGGCACTGGGCTGGATGGCTGGGCTCACACCAGGTTTTCATACTAGCTGTGCAATCTCAGGCAAGTTACTTAACCTCTCTGTGTGTCCGTATCTTCCTCTTAAATTGGGCTCACACAGAACCTTTCGTCTTAGGTCATTGGATGCTAGGATTCGTATAACCTGGGTTTCCCAAGCTCATCACCGCCGTGGGCCCAGGGGTCCACCCTGCTGCAGGCCCTTCGAGGCCGGTGCAGACTGTCAGGTGGACTTGTCCACGGAGGGATGGAGGAGGGGTATTCACACACAACCACCCGCCTCCGCTGGCCACCGTGGGTCCGCGGCGCTCACTACTGAGAACGTGCCGGTGTATGTACTCACAGGGGAATAATCCCGCAGGCTTCCCTCCAGCCCTGGCACAGCCCTCACAGAGCCTGGGGTTTGCTCTGACACGTTGGCAAGACATTGTGAGATTGCACCTGGCAGCTGCCACCAGCCAGCTGGAGTGAACCGGTGACGAGGAGACGCGGGGGGAGGTGTGGATCCAGGGGAGCGTGTGCCGAGCGTCTAGACGAGAGCACCGCGGGCCCCAGGGAGCGCTCAGGCGTGTTACCCTGCAAACTCGCACTCTCCCGGGCAGACAGACATGATAACTTTACAGGAAGTCGTGCCTCTACTTTCCTTCCCCTCTGCAACATGCACACACGTGTCCCAGAATCCCCTGCTCAGAGCCACACTGCCCACGCTGCAGTGACAGGAGGGACAGGTTCTCATCTCACTTCCTCCCCGAAGAGGAAGAAGGAATTGAACTCACCTGTTTGCATGCTGCCCCTAGGCCAGGGGTCGGCAAACTTCTTAGTCCACAGAGCCAAATATCAACAGGACAACAATGGAAATTTCTTTGAGAGCCATACTTTTTAAACTTAAACTTCTTCTAACGCCACTTCTTCAACACAGACTCGCCCAGGCCCTGGTATTTTGTGGAAGAGCCATACTCAAGGGGCCAGAGAGCCGCATGTGGCCCGCGAGCCGCAGTTTGCCGACCACTGCCCTAGGCTGTGAGCAAGGCCTCCTGGGACCTAAATGCCACCGATTCCTGTGGTCCCCAAGGTGCCTCCTCAAAGGATGTGCCCGAACAGGATGCAATAACATCCTCAGTATGCACACCCAGAAACACATACACACATGAGCACATGGTCACAAACAGGCACAAATGTGTGTGTTTACAAATACACATGTGAACACACACAGGCACAAATGTGTGTTTCCCAATACATACATGAACACACACACAGGCACAAATGTGTGTGTTTCCCAATACATACATGAATACACACACAGGCACAAATGTGTGTGTTTACAAATACACACATGAACACACCCAGGCACAGATGTGTGTGCACACAAACACACACACATGAGTGCAGGCATATATGTGTACACTCATGAGCACATGCAAATAAATACATGCACACATGCATGTTTATGTACACACACATCCCACCCCCACACAGCTGCACATCAAATGCATGAACACATGAGCACTGCATACATGCACACATGCACACCCACACCCCATACACAGAGTTGACCTAACAGAGAATGTCTATGAGTAGGAGCTACTGCTGAGGAAAATTCTAGACCTGTTTCCACTCACAAACACTGCCAGCCTTTGGGCTGCATCAGACCCACTCACTCCCTTCACTCCCGTCGCTTCCCGGGCACAGGCAGCTTTCCCTAGTCATCCCGGATAATGGAGCAGCAAGCCCGGCGTCCCTTCACCCCGGTTCTTCCCTTAGTCTCTGACTGAACACGTGCCTCCCTCTGTCTTCGTTTTCTCTGCAACGGCCTCGCAATCTCCACACGCTCATTCCTCGTGCTGACGCCATCGGCAGCTCCGCCGAGGCTGAGTGGCCTGCGAGATGTCCACGCACCAGCGAAGACGGTTTTCAAGGTGGTTGGCTTGCTGGATGGCGGGGGCTGGCTGCACCGTCCCAGAAGGCGAGTAAGCACGAAGCGTGTGTAATTCTTTATCCAAGAGCAGAGGGGCTGCTGGGAAGCACGCAAACATGCAAATGATCATCCGTCTCTTTGCCCACAGAAACCGTCCCGCGGGTCTGGGGTGTCACTTTCAACACTTCACGCTTGTTATTTAGACGCTTTTTGGAAAGTCTGTCTGGAATACATTAAACACATGCTTCGAGATATCATCCAAAGCCAAGCTGTCAACACACGTCTTGACAGATCCTTTGAGTTCAGGAAATCAAACATTGCCATTCTTGTTGCCCTTGACCTTCAAAGTCAGAGCACTGGTTCAGTGACTGAAAATTCCACCCGGGAGGGGTTGGCCGCCAGTGGCAGTGGTGGGCACAGTAAACTTGGCTCATCGGGCCATTGTATGGAGGAACGGAGCGAGGGACAGTTGGTGGATGGAGTGCTCTGGGAGGGGCCGGGGTGGTTATGATCGGCCGAGGAGCCTGTCCAAGCTGCCCAAACCAGCATGTCTGCGTTCTTCGTGCTGTGGCACAGAGGATGCTCAGCAATGTACCTCTTCCTTGGTCATTTTCCCGATGGAGACCCGCAGTCACAGTGGACTTCTGCGTGGTCTGGTTTGAGAGGGTTAGCACTGCACATCTGGGTCAGTTCTTGGTCTGTGGGTTGCAGAGGAGACGTCTGTGTTTGCCCCTGGAGTCCTGACCTCAGATGGACTGAACAGGATTGGGCCAGTCTTCAAGAGGAAGATAGAGGCCTGGACTGAGTCCCCCTGTCTCCTTAGGCTGGGGATCAATGGGAAGAAGTTGGGGCATTGGGGAGCCATTGGCCATGCCCTTGTACCTGATGTGGGCAGGAGAGAGGGGCACCCCCAGAGCCCACTCAGCCTGTGGCAGGTGCGCCGGGAGATGACTCAGTGACAGTGTGGTGGGAGGGGGTCCAAGTCTCCGCTTTCCCAGGAGGTGGGGCTGCTCTGCACCTGCCGGTCATCACTTGTTCCCCCTGGTGCTTCTTGGCGCAAGCGGTCTAGTCGCAGGGAATGAAGCCGATAGAGAGCTCATAGGATTTGTTATGTGTTTGTGAATAATTCCAGGCCTGGCTGGGATTCTTGGTTCAGGTTCCTCATCCTCCCTCCCTGGTTGGCTCCCCCACTTCCAGCCCATCACCCACATTCTCGCTGACAGTGTCCCTTAAAATTTTCCCTTGGATCATGCCCCATCTCTGCTTGAGAGAGTTTGATGTGACGTCAGAGGTGTTGCCATTTTAACCGGCTTTTGGAAGAAGGTCACGGGGGGGTTCCTGAGGCGAAAGCCATTGAGAAAAAGGAGAACAGGGTGATGAAAGGTCAGCACAGAGACCGAGGGGCCCTAAGATGGTGTAGGCTTAGTTCGGCTTGGCTTTGCCGATCCTATTTTATTTTAGTTTTATTTTTTAAATATATCTTATTGATTTTCTACAGAGAGGAAGGGAGAGGGATAGAGTTACAAACATCGATGAGAGAGAAACATCCATCAGCTGCCTCCTGCACGCCCCCTCCTGGGGATGTGCCCGCAACCAAGGACCATGCCCTTGACCAGAATCGAACCTGGGACCTTTCAGTCCGCAGGCCGACGCTCTATCCACTGAGCCAAACCGGTTTTGGCATGCCGATCCTATCTTAAACTGCTCCCTGTAGGTCAAGGCTTTTAGCGATTTTTCTCCAGAAAATGTTCTGTTGCAAGGTAAACACTGATTGAGGAAGAACTCTGTCATTACAAAATGTGTTTTCTCAGGCAATGCGGTTACTCTCGTTTTTCTGTGGGGATCAAAAGGAAAGCTTTGAATCTGAATGGACACGTCTGAGAGCTGAGAAGCTGATCCTGCCCAGGAAAATAGATCCAGAAATGATCAAGGGGCTCGGCCATTGGAAGAGATGTCAGGTTCGCTGCAGGTTAATCACGGGGAGAATCAGACAACGTCACCTCTGCAAACTGCATCTCCTCCCGAAACCTGAGGTGAATATTCACGATGGGTGGTCCTGACATGTTTCTAATAGAGCATCGTGCACCCCAGATAATCCGCAAACTCAGAAACGAGGGCCATTCTTTAGATTTTCAATAGAATAAACACACTATTAAATGAAGTGTCGCTTGTTTTGCACGTCACAGAGATCTGAGGTGCATCGTAGGAGCTGATGGCGGTTGAAACAAGGAATGTCCTTGGTTTCCCCACTCGTGTTTCTAATATATGATTTCTCTTAGAAATGTCAGAAGAAGGGAAAAGGAAATACAAGGTGATGGAAGGAGACTTGACTTCGGGTAGTGAACACACCACACCATACATAGATGATGTATTGTAGAATCGTACACCTGAAACCCGCGTAATTCGATTAACTGATGTCACTCCAATAAAGTCAATACGAAATAAAATAAAAGCAGTACATCCTGAATTCATATATATTTTTTCTGAACTTTGCTCTTTCTGATGGCATCCATGTTTTTCTCGCAAAGGAATAGAGTCATTTTCAAGCCAGAGCTTCCTAGGTTCTGATTATAAAAAGATAAGCAATGCAAATCAGAGGCATCTTGTTTTCTTTTACCTTTAAAAAAATTTTTTTTTTCCTCTTGCCTCCACAGATTGACATTCTTACACTCCGTCTAAAAATACATATATATTTTTTGGGTTGAAGAAGGGAAAAAGCGCCTGGGGAGAATTTGCATAATATGTTAATGCGGGAGCGCGTGCAGACATCTGGGTGGCATTTGAATATCTCATTCTCATTCCTGGAGCGACCCCACGCAGATGGCGGGGAAGTTTTCAGGGCATTGTTGTAAACAAATACGGGGGCCAGGAAGCCACACGCCGCCTGAGCCGGGGGCTCTGCCGAGCAAGAAGCTGTCCAGTGAGATGCTGGACCACAGCTCCTGCAGCCCTTGTCAGTCTGATGGGAGGGAGGTGCCAGCAGGCAGTTTCTTTCTCTTCTCTTATTTTTCTGTTTAGAAGGAGTGGAAGGGGGAGAGACAGAGAAAGAGAAATGTCGATGTGAGAGAGACAGATCTACCGGTTGCCTCCTGCACGCACCCCACGCACCCTGACCAGGGCTGGCGATCCAGGCTGCAACTGAGGTAGGAGCACTTGACCAGAATTGAACCGGGGACCTTTCAGTCCACGGGTGGGCGCTTTACCCACTGAGCCACGCCGGTGAGAGCCCAGCAGTTTTTTACACAAAGGAAAGGTGGGGGCGGGGGAGGGGAGGGAACCCACACCCACACTACTGTGTGCATTTGCAGTTTGGAACATTTGAAAGATTAAATATATATTTTTTTCACTCTCAAGACGTCCCCTTCCTATCCATGCGGGACATGATCCTATACCCCGGTGGAGTCTTGAAGCTACAGGTGGTACCCAGCCCTCAGCATCCTGTGTCATTCTCTGCATACACATGCCTTTTTAGTAAAGGAAGCACTTTGGCTTCTTTTGGCACCTCTGAGTTCCTAGCACCTCCGTGGGGCCAGGGATAAGGAAAATAGGGTGACAGGAACCACGAGTGCTGCGATACGGTGACCCTGGGTCTGATCAGATGACCAGGAGGCGGTGGAGTGAGAAACCATGGGGAGCCAGCGTGGCCTGGAGTTGCTGGACAGAGGGATGAGTCGCCGCCCTAGAGGGGCGAACGAGATGCCACAAGACTTCATCACACCACTCCGAATGGCCCTCAGTTTGAAACTTAGGAATCGTTTCTGGAATTTTCCACTTAATATTTTTGGACGGTGACATATACACCTCACACCTGACAGGATGGCTACCATCAATAAGTCAACAAATAACAAGGATTGGTGAGGATGTGGGGAAAGGGAACCCTCGTGCACTGCTGGTGGGAATGCAGACTGGTGCAGCCATGGTGGAGAACGGTATGGAGTGTCCTCAGGAAATTAAGAACGGGACTGCCTTCGACCCAGGAATGCCATCTCGGGATGTGTCTGAAGAAACCCTCAATTCTAACTTGAAAGAATGTATGTACCCCCATGTCCACGGCAGTGTTACCCCCAACAGCCAAGGTCTGGAAACAAGCCAAGGGCCCATCAGTAAATGAATGAGTAAGACAGCTAATGGTTTCTGTCCTTTTGAAATAAAACATGTTTTATCTCTGTAGCGTGCACACGCGCATGGGCGCTCACGCAGACACATGTGCACACACACACACCTGTGTTGAGCAGGAGAAATAAGAGGAGAAGAACTCCACAAACCACTGGGGCCGGTTGGAAACTGTCCAGACGATCTCCATCTCAATGTCGGGACACAGGAGCGGTCACAGGCTAAAAGTCTGACGTCAGAGGTTTGAGACATGGATCGGCTGAAGCAGGAGCCCAAGGGTAGGAGTTAGAAGCAGGACGCACCGCTGAACCTGGCTTATTCAGCTTCCCTGAGCTTTAATTTCTTAGTCTAGGAGATGGATTTAAAATATAGATCTTACAGGTTGTCAAAGGAATGATGAGCTAATGTATCTAAAATGCTAACACTGTGACCAGCACACAGGACAATACACGCTCCCATGGTAACGGAGCTATTGACTCAGCTCTGCAGTGGCCACAGTGAGAGGTCAGTGGTCACAAAGCTATGATGTCATTTCAGTCCAATCCCAATATTTATGGAAATAAATAGCCCTATTTCACATTTTCTCTCCCGAACATTCATTTAGGTGATTTTTATCTCTCTTTTATTTTACAATTCCATCTACAGCAACAGTAAAAGAACATGTGCACCTAACGCACCTAAGAAGGTCAGGTCCTCGGCCCTTGGGGTCGCTGTCCCTGGGCTGGGTGTTTTCTCACATCGAGGCTTTCCGGCCTAGCCATGGAGACCCCGGGATTCATTCTAGATGCTAGGTCCTCAGTTTGCATTCACCGAAAATTCACCAGACAAGACATACTTCCAAAGCATTTTCCATTGTTATCGTTAGACATCAAATCTGAATTGTGCAGAGGGTACACAATAGGAATACTACCCCGGCTGTCTCAGAGCACTGTCTTTATGCACACTCCCGGTGAAAAGCAGGCCGGAAAGTTCTGAAGGAAGTGGACACCCACTGAAAAAGGTGTTTGACTCTGGCCTGCTTAAAGCATAGACCAGTGCCCTGCCGGCGTGGCTCAGTAGTTGAGCATCGACCTATGAATCAGGAGGTCAGGGTTCTATTCTGGGTCAGGACATATGCCCAGGTTGTGGGCTCCAAACCCAGTGGGGGCGTGTAGGAGGCAGCCGATCAATGATTCTTTCTCTCTTATCGTTGATGTTTCTATCTCTCCCTTCCTTCCTCTCTGAAATCAATAAAAAAAATTTTTTTTTAAATTCCTGGCTGAAACCAGTTTGGCTCATGGATAGAGCATCGGCCCGTTGACTGAAAAGTCCCAGGTTTGATTCCAGTCAAGGGCATGTACCTTGGTTTTGGGCACATCCCCAGTAGGGGGTGTGCAAGAGGCAGCTGATGGATGTTTCTCTCTCATCGATGTTTCTGACTTTCTATCCCTCTCTCTTCTCTCTATAAAAGATCAATTAAATATATTTAAAAATTTTTCTAGCCAAGTCAATGACTGAGGAAAGAGATCAGGCTCCTCCATTCAATATTCTTAGCATTTCTTTCCCATAGCGAGCAGAGCGCACCCATCAGGAGCATGCTGTTTGCACGGCCATGTCTCCTCCATGTAATGGGGCCTCCCTACTCCCATTCCCTTGTTTTGAAAATGCCGAGGAAAACTCGGGAGAAGTGTAAGCTGCCATAAACATGTTCCAGATTTCATGGAGTGGCAGGTGGTTATCAATTTTGTGTTCGAAAAGGAGACCTGAGGGATGTTCCTTTTTGGTAGAAACATGCAAATCGTGTTTTGCTAAAAAACAACAATGAAACGTTTTATTTCTTTGGGGGAATAACAGTTCCCATTATTCATCATTGTAAATGCAATAGGCATCTGGAAGTTTATGTTCATGGGGAATCAGATATTTTTGGACATGTTAGGGATATCAAGCCCAGGAAAATCTGTTTCTTCTTTGCGATTCATCTGTAAATACTCTACTCTAATTGCATCCACAAGAATGGCCATTTCAAATCTGTTTCTTTTATCTCTTTTGGGAGACAAAGCAGGTTGGGGAGTAAATTCAGTCAGCAGAGCAGGTGACAGTATTGTATGGCAGAGAATAAGGACACGATGTCATCCACCCAGAGAAGGAAAACATCATTCAGTAGAACCTGTGGCCATCATAATGGGGACAGTGGAAGAGGGAAGGTCAATTCTTGCAGTGACAATGGCAATAGAATGACAGCAGCAGCGGTTAGAGCTCTCCACGCAACACTGGCTGCTTGGGGTGTCTGGCCTGTTTGTCGGCCCAGCCTTTAGCCAGTACTGGGGACATGTGATGGTCAGGAGGGCCCCCTGAGTCTCTCCCAGCCGCCATGAGCACCAGGACCAGCGCATCTGCTGTCCTTCCACCAGGAAAAGACTTTCTCCTGGGAGGGGAGCATGATTCCCTCAAGTGCTGAGACGCACGGCTAATCTCTGGCCACCTGTGTTCCTCAGCTCATTGTCCCCACAAGATGTCCACAAGGGACAGGTGCCTGGATCTCCCCAAACCATAACCCCACAGCGAGACGCTGCTGTTTGTTTGCGCGCCCTCGAGGTGAAGGCCTAGAAATGGGAACCTCAAAAAACAACAACAACAAAGAAACAACCCCGGGAACCGCAGGAACCAGGGAGGACAGCGTGGCGATATGAGCACCACCGGAAACTCACTGACAGCGGGACTGGTGCAGTCTGGTGACCGCAGCTCCGATCCCGTCCCAGCTCATTCCCCGCAAATGCGAAAGGTCCCACAGTACCGGCAAGGAGCTGCCCGTGTTGCTGGCAGGGGGCTCCGGAGACTGGAAAAATAACACTGTCCACGGCCTCTTTGTTCCTTCCCCAGTGGCCATGGGAGGTGTCTGTCCTTGTCTAGTCTGCCTGCTGTGAGCAATTTCCCAAGCGAAATACCTATCCTTATGGTCAGGAGGCAGGGCGGCTCGCAAGGGCAAGGCCACCCCAACACCCTCTGCGTTCCTGTATATACAGTGCGGACTTGGTGTATAACTCACTTTTACAGAAAAAGGCAACACAAGAACCGATTTGGAGGGTAATGAGTTCCTGAATTCTGCATTGCACTACGAAAAAGGCACCTTCCACCCCTCCGATAGGAGGGAGGCAGGGCTCCTCGAAACCCCAGCGGGGGAGCCAATGGGATGTCCATGCACCTGTGTGAGCGACATGTGCATAGGCTCCTGAACTAGTTTTTACAATCCAGGGCAGCCTACACCGAGAAAGACTCATGAGAAGTGGTGAGACCTGGTTGAGAGGTCGAGGTGAGGACATTAGCTCCCTTTCTCTACGTCTCCCCACTGGGTGTTCTAAGAGGGCTTGGGGTTGGGGTTGGGGTTGGGGAGGTGAAGGATGTGAGCTCTACCAACTAAGAGAGCTTGCTAGCCCATCGTGCGTGGCTCCGTGGTTGAGCATCAACCTGTGAACCAGGAGGTCACTGTTCAATTCCTGGTCAGGGCACATGCCTGGACTGTGGCTCGGTCCCCAGTAGGGAGCGTGCAGGAGGCAGCAGATCAATGATTCTCTCTCCTCATATCTCTCTCTCTCTCTCTCTCTCTCTCTCTCTCTCTCTCTCTCTCTCCCCTCTCCTTCCCTCCCTTCCTTCCTTCCTCTCAGAAATATGAGCATGTCTATGAGCAAATTGGATCTTATACTTAGGTGACACTGGTTGGCTCAACACCTGGGCAGGACCTCCATTCTCCCAAGGGTGTTTCGTGGCCACTGGTCCGTGGAGATGTGGTACAAGGGCAGAGGCTCTGTGGTAGTTACTTTTGACATGCCAGGCACCCGTCTCCTTCCCACTGCAGAGACAGAATTCACAGGTGCACCCAAAGGCTCTGAGAAGTCCTGCAGGGAAGAGAATTCCTTCCCTTTAGCCCGGAGGATCTCCACGCGCACTCACCTTGTGCCTGGCATCTGTCCCCCCAACCCCACACCGAGGTCTGCCCGTCTGCTCCATGGCTTTATGCTTCAGGTATTATTTTGTGGGTCAACTCATTTCTCTTGGCTTTTTATTGTTAAAGGTGAGCAGAGAGAGAAAGCAGGGGATGATGGGATGTGAGTCCGTGGTCCCAATTTTAATCTCACCAGCCTGGGCTCCCAACACAGGGGGAGGCAACACCGAGCGGCAGGATTTCTCTGCTGACGTCTCGCTGCCTTTGATGCCTCTGCGTTTCATGTGCAGCACAGAATTCTGCTTTCAGCCAACAGCCTGCGCATCAGAAGTCGGCTGCACCGTCGCCCTGAGGACTCCTGGCAGGCCTGTCCGGAAACCTGCCCCGGAATAGCCACGTGCCGCAAAAGCATTGAGTATGGCTTCTGTTTCTCTCTCTCTTTCTCTCTCTGAAATTTCAACATAAAGCTCCCCTCCTCCAAAGAGCACACTTGCACTAGACATGCATCCCTGATGGCGGAAAGAAACGTGACTACAGACTCATTCTGTCCCATCCATGGCTGGGGGAGCCACTTCAGGAGGCCACGGGCCTGGGCCCCGCAGGAGCCGGCTCTGTGGTCGATGAGATGCACCCGGAGAACTTTATTTCAGCGTCCCCCACCCTTGTTCTTAGGTGGACTTATTGTTTTTAATTAATCCTTATCTAAGGATATTTTTCCATCGATTTTTTAGAGAGAGTGGAAGTGAGAGAGAGGGAAGAGACAGAGAGAAACATTGACGTGAGAGAGAGCCCATGGATTGGTTGCCTTCTGCACGCACCCAGACAGGGCCGAGGAAACTGCAACCAAGGTGCATGCCCTTGACTGGAATAGAACCGGAACCCTTCAGACTGGGCCGATGCTCTATCCACGGAGCCAAAAAGCTAGGGCAGGTGGGTTCGGTTTCCTCTCTCAGGATTCTCTGTGCTCTTGGGTGGCCCCGGGGGTTTGTCACAGACGCATCCCCAGTAGACGCCATACCGCACATGAGCATATAATTGGGTTTTTGACATATGCAGAAAGCGTCGCTTCCTCAAGAGAGATGGAGCTGTAAATAGAGATTTAAAGGGAGGGAACAGATGGCCCCTCTGTGAAGATGTTCAGACAAAGCCAAACACTCGCAGGCAGATGGTGTGCACGTACGGAGCAGGTTGAGGAGGCGACCTGAGGCCGGAGGGCAGCCTGGGCCGGCTCCAGCATCTCCGAGGAGACCCGGGCCTGGTGGGGCAGGGGAAGGAAGCATCCCAGCCCACAGGGAACTCAGGTCTGCTGTGGAAATGGGGCCGCGCCCTTCATCGTCCCAGAAACCTTCGTCTGCATGTTATTGTCCCATCAATTAAATAAACGACTTAACTCTGAACTGCTGAGGGGGAAATTCTGAATGTGAGGACATCAGAGAGGGAAACAAAAAAACAGAAAGGTATTTCCACTCGAGCGCAACTAACTGAATGCTGACCTAGGCTTAATTCTTATCCAGTATTGGCTTAGCCTTGTTTATTTACTTTACAAATAAAATGTTAAGAATATTTGAAACACGCCAGGGCATTGTTTCACATATATTGCTAGTTACTTCTACTTGTAGAAAAATATGGTATATATATATATATATATATATATATATATATATATATATAAAATTGATTTTTTTTACAGAGAGAAAGGGACAGAGATAGAGAATTAGAAACATTGATGAGAGAGAAACATTGATCAGCTGCCTCCTGCACACCCCCTACTGGGGATGTGCCCGCAGCCAAGGTCCATGCCCTTGACCAGAATTGAACCTGGGATCCTTCAGTCCACAGGCCGATGCTCTATCCGCTGAGCCACACCGGTCAGGGCTGTTTTTTGTTTTGTTTCGTTTTAGGAAAATACAGAGTCAGTGAGCTCTGTGCTTTCTTAGGTGGCACTTTATGGGGGTTATAATTCTCAAAACAAAGAAACAGGCCAACCTATGTTAAAAAGATAATTAAGGGGCAAAGCTTGAGTGATGTGGCTTAGTGCAGAAGGATACAGATTTCAGTGTGCCCCCACTGCTCTCTTCCTCCTGTTTAAATCTGTATTTTGGTGTTTGTTGTTCTTTTGGTACATATTTTTTCTTATTTTAGGTGAACTTACACATGTGTATACATGTCCGAGTTCACATATATGATTTTATTAAGATCTTCATTCAATAATTTCTATCTACAGCTTTTTTTTTCCTTGTTAAAGTAATAGCTTTGACTTTCACACAGAAACCCACATCATTTTGATCAAGAACTACATAATATCACATAGGATAAAAGTACCATAACCTATTTGTGGAATATTAGGCATATTTCCTTTTTAAAAACATCTATTGCCATGCAGGTTTCACTGAGCAAACAGGACAGGTGAGCCCCCCCCCCCCCCCCCCCCCCGAGTCATGGCCATTAACAGTTATTTTCTTGGAAGGTGCTACCAAATTGCATTTAACAAATCCCATTTCCCACCAATGTGCCCCGACAGCCTCATCACCCAGCCCCCTATCAAAAATAGATATCAAATTAAACTTGATTTTATAAGCATTCGTTTTTAAAAATATGCAAGAGCTATTCTTTCACAATAACGAACTATGGTTTGAACTGTTAAAAGATGGCTTTCTTCTTGCCTGGCCAGTGGGGCTCAGTGATTAAGAATCGAGCTATGAACCAGGAGGTCACGGTTCAATTCCCAGTCAGGGTGCGTGCCCAGGTTACAGGATCAATCCCCAGAGTGGGGTGTGCAGGAGGCAGCCAATCCATGATTCTCTCTCATCCTTGATGTTTCTATCTGTCTCCCCCTCCCCTTTTAAAAAAGATGCTTTCTTTTATCTGAGCTGAAATGCCCCTGTACCATTGACCCACTGAAACGAAGAGAGAATGTTTTTACTTTGCTTTGTGACAACATCCCCTCCTCTAAGGATCAAACAGGCCTGGTTCCCTGAGTCATTTCCAATTAGCGGGGCCCTTCCACATTTTGGCGTCTCCCCTTCATTGTGCCATTCATTTTTATGTTATTTTCTTACATTTATTCAGCAAGGGGGAAACCATGCTCCATTTTATATGCCTCGCCCCTGTCTTCCCACAACAGGAGGATTTGTGCTTCTGAGTGGCTTCCCCTCCCTGTGCCTCCAGCCCTGGCGTGAACCCAGACATCTGCCTCTCTGCACGCTCAGCAGATCTAGGGCTTGGCAGCCCTGTTTGATTGAACATTTTCTAAATGTGATCACAGTCCTTTATAGATTGTTGTCTTTTTTTTTTTTAACAGCGTAAGTATGGACTATACTTGCCTTTTCATCATGTGTTTGTGGTTCAAGCAGGTTTATCAGGACAGACACCATTCCTCGTTCTTGTACCAAGGAAGCCAAACAGTCCTCAGGGGGAAAAAAACAACAACAACGCCTTGGTCCCTCCGTGTCATGTGCTTTGCATTCTATCTGAGTTCTAGGTTTCTGTTGGTCTTGAAACAGAGAAACGATCTCTCCTCGAAGCTGCCACGGAGGGTGGTTGGGAGGGTCGGATGAGGTGATGTGTTAAACATCTTACCTCACGTCTGTCTCCTAGAGAGCTAGGCTTCATACACAGAATGATGCTCTTACAATGGAAAAACAACACGGTGGTGAGGGCTCTATTTCTGAGAGTGATTTGTCTGGAACGACTTCTCTGATTGTGAAAACGCACCCAGTGGGTGGACGTGTATGTCATTGAGTCTTTGATGGGGACCCAGGTTTGTGGAAATTGAGGGAAGCCCTCCAGTCCTTGGCTTTCTTCTCATTGGGCTATTGTCATGTCACGGTTTCCTCCCTAGCGGTGTTCACATTTGCTCCTCGTCCTAAAGTGGGTGTCGGCTTGGTCTTGGTTTGCACGTGATCTGATCACGGGGTCAGAGGTGAATTGCCAACAGTGTTACAAAGGCCATGAAGATCCTTGTGAGCCAAGCCCTCCACTGACTGCAATCGGCCTTTGTCCTTTGTCAAACCAAAGGCCCATAGTGAATGGTATTGACCCCAAGGGATTACGCAGAATCTTGGGAGCCTTCGCGATAACTCTGCCTTCCTTGAAACTGTTTCCCCTCCGTTATTTTGTTTTTAAACTATATTTTTATGGATTTCAGAGAGGAAGGGAGAGGGAGAGGGCGAGATATAAACATCAGTGATGACAGAGAGTCATTGGTTGGTTGCCTCCTGCACGCCCCCTATTGGGGACCAATCCCACAACCTGGGCATGTAACTGACTGGGAATCCGGCTGTGACCTCCTGGTTCATAAGTCGATGCTCAACCACTGAGCCACACTGGTCGGGTTCCCTTCCATTATTTTAAATTTTGCTTTCCCTGTCTGTGTCCACTCATTTTCTCAAGCTTAAAACCTCTGCATCACCGTTGACCTCTTTCTTTCCTCATTCATTTTGTCCTCTCCTTTTGAATGCTTTATATGGAAGCACTTAGGCCAAGGTCTCAGGAAGTCGTCTCAGGCCAAATGTGGTTCATGGGAGAGTCATTTTCTAGAAATGTCAATCGTGGCAACGCAAAGTGTTTGGCTGCAGAAAACAAAAGCAGAAAAATAAAATTTTCATGAACCAATTATGTGTAGAGTTGGATGCCACAGGCTGGGTTGCTCTGCATTTCAGAAAAGAAGATGAGCGTCAATCATTTGGTATATTTTCTATCAAACACCTGCTCCTATAGAACATGTATTTCCCATGCAGCATATACATGCAGGAGCTATCTGACATGTTTCTCTCAATCACAGTTAAATACTCGCTTATGGATGCCTAGTGAGATCGGCGCGATCCTCACACGTGAACTTCGTGCAGAAGAAACAAATGTGTAAGTCTTCAAGTCATCAAAGAGATCTCTCCCAGTCTTTGGTGTCAAGGTTAATAATTAAATATGTAATACCTCTTTTCAGCTATTTCGCTGGCAATAACCCAATTTTCTCAATTAAAGAACTATCCCGGATGCTATTTAACATGAAGAATAGTGTTAATCTCCATTTTATTGAAATCTGAGCACTAGAGGAGAATGTCAGGCGTCATGTACAGAACTTCATCTAATGCTTCTCAATAGGGAATGCTTTCCCCATTTCCCCCAAAGCATGCTGATGATCATCAGATGCTAAATATAGTCAAACGAATTGTTGCCTCTCTCCCTGCAGAGACGGATGGCACACCCATGGCTCATTATCAGCTGAAACTTGAATGCATGTGCTAAATGAAATAAGCCAATCTGAGCAAGACAAGTATCACATGATCTTACTTATTTGTGGAATCCAATGAATGAAATGGACTGACCAACAAAATAAGACCTGAAGCAGGGAGGCATGGAATAGACTGACATACCTCAATGTGGAATTGAGGGGACAAGAGGAGAAAAACTGAAGAACGTATATACTTACTAGAGGCCAGGTGCACAAAATTCGTGCATGGGGGTGTCCCTCAGCACAGCCTGCACAATCTCCAGTCTGGGACCCCTCAAAGGATGTCTGACTGCGCGTTTAGGCCCTATACCAGTAGGATCAGGCCTAAACGGGCAGTCAGATATCCCTCTCACAATCCAGGACTGCTGGATCCCAACTGCTCACCTGCCTGCCTTCCTGATTGCACTAACCACTTCTGCTTACCAGCCTGATCAGCCCCTAACCACTTCCCTGCCAGCCAGTCTAATGCCTAACTGCTCCCCTGCCAGCCTGATTGCCCCTAACTGCCCTTCCCTGCAGGCCTGGTCCCCTCCAACTGCTCTTCCCTGCAGGCCTGGGTCTCCCCCAACTGCCCTTCCTTGCAGGCCCGGTCGCCCCCTAACTTCCCTCCTCGGCCGGCCTGGTCACCCCTAATTGTCCTCCCCTGCAGATTTGATTGTCCCAACTGCCCTCCCCTGCTGGTCCGTTCCCTCCCAACTGCCCTCCCATGCTGGCCATCTTGTGGTGACCATCTTGTGTCCACATGAGGGCAGCCATCTTGGGTGTTGGAGTGATGGTCAATTTGCATTTTACTCTTTTATTAAATAGGATGGGCGTAACCCATTGTCACAGGCAGTAGGGTGGTGAAGACCTGAGGGGATGGCTAGGGGCTGGGAGGAATGGGGAAAGGAGGGGAAATGGGAGATTTATGGAATCTATCAGCAATTATATATATATATTATATATATATAATTTTATATATATAATTATATATATACACACATATATATAAACATATATGTGTATATATATAAAATGCATTTTTATCTTTCTTTTTTTTTAACTAGTTTTCCCTGCTAGTTTTTAATTATTTACTTACTTTTGCCAAAATGATCGTTGCCTAGGTGTTAAAAGCAATGACAGAGAGAACATTTACTTGAAATGCTCTAGTTCGGATTCAGTTCTAAAAACGTCTGTTCTCCTCAGTGTTACGGAAAGGCGATGTGAGCATGGTGAGAGACGCAGCGAAGGCCAGCACTCCCTGTCGGCGGAGCTAGGAGGCCGGGCACTGATGCTCTCTGCCTTCCTCTGCACCT
This sequence comes from Antrozous pallidus, assembly GCA_027563665.1. Classification (NCBI taxonomy): domain Eukaryota; kingdom Metazoa; phylum Chordata; class Mammalia; order Chiroptera; family Vespertilionidae; genus Antrozous; species Antrozous pallidus. Next base: position 58,678,303 of record CM050524.1, read on the forward strand.
CGGATCTCTGAGCATCACGTCTGTGTCACCATACTTTCACTGCCTAGCGGGTCCACGTCTTCAAGGCAGCACACACCGTGCCTATTCGAACGTTGGTGGTTTCTTTTCTTCTCTGGCAAACTTGTAAATCTGGTGTGTGTTTCTTATGTTTCTTAGGGCCTTGAGTTCTATGAACTTTTCCTAACCCAGATCCGAAGCCCTCCCTGGCCAGGGGGAGGGCCTGCGAGCTCCCCCACCTTTAGTCAGCAGCCACAGCTGTGGGGAAGGGACCCAGCTCCTCCCTCCCATCTCTCTCCTCACACTTACTTCTCCGACAGAACCACTTGGATGTTCTGTGGTCTCTAGAGGTTTTCCTGTTAAAGGAGTTATTCCCCAGCCATTTTAACTCACAGAAGGCAATGCATGACGATAATTTCTATTTTAATAAAGTGTTTAAAGGATTGTAGCACGTTTAGTGTTAAAAATATATCCTCTATACATTTTCACTATTTCCTCTCCTTCTTTCAATGTGTATTCGTGGCATTTACTCATTTCGCACCTGAACCTCTGTTCTAATGACATTTCTGAAATAGATGCTTAGCAAGGCGCTCTCCCCGGGACCGGGAGGAGTCGCTATCTGATTTCTGTCACCGCGGACCAACCACACGTCCTATTCCAGCTTCATCACCAGCACTGAGCCCCGGGCGCTGCTCGGAACCCTGTCTGCAATTTTGTGTCCACAAATTGATGTTTAATTTTCTACAGGAAAATTAAAAAGGTGGGTGTGTTTTGCAGCTGAAGCTAAGCATATTGATTCTCTTCTCAGGAGACAATTACAGGGATTCTTTATTTCCTCGATGGACAGCTCCTTCTAGGGCCAGTCATCAAACACTGGAGCAGAAATGAGAGTGTCATCATGACTGCCTGGTAGGGGGTTGTTTGCTTTTCTTTTTTAGTCTTTTAATTTTATACATTGTTCAATCAAACACGATGTCAAACTCAGAAAATGTGCCCTGGCTGCCTTGGCTCAGCCGTTACAGTGTCGGCCCCCAGACTGAAGGGTCCCATCCTGGTCAAGGGCACAGACCTCGGTTGCAGGCTCCATCCCCAGCTGGGTTGGGGTACATGTAGGAGGCTCAGTTGTGTCCTGACTCTGGACCATATACCCTTAAATCGTGACTAATAGACATTTGCAATCTAGAAAAGTTCTATCTGGCTGACTTCATTGTCTCACTCTGATGTCCGGGGAAGAAAGAAGTGTCTCCTACTCAAAACCCCTCCTCACTGTGGATTTGCACACTCTCCCAGTTTTATTCCCCAAGTGATGGATGCGATCCGATGGACAGAAGGTGAGCGATTCGAATATGAATATCTGAGGTCTCCAACGATGCTCTCCCTCCTCTGGCTGAATAAGTCTAAACTAATGTGAGCGTGACCATCTTCGAAAGATCGGTCATCGCCGGGAAGAGGGGAATCAATACCCCCATCGGCGCTCCCCTCTGACTTAAAAGCTTTAATTCACTTCTGGGCACAATTTGTAAAACCCCAAGCAGCTCATAAATCTCGTTTTATAATATCGCCTATGAATTCTGCATTTTCATTCTTTATGGCTACATCCATCACCCCATTCATGCCCGCGTCCGTTCGATGGATATTTATTGAGGGCCCATCACGGGCCAGCACTGTGGGGGGGTTCCTGAGTACAGACATGAACAAAAAGATAAAAACCCAAGATCCAATGGAGTCCCCACAATCAGGCAGGAGAGACAGACTGGGACTCAGATAAATACATTCATTTTATAGCACGTGACGCTGTAATAAGCCCCACCTGGGGAACATTTGGGGGAGCGGGGAGTTGTTATTTAATCTTTATTTTTGAAAGTATCCCATAGGTCTCCCTTTTCCCCAGTGACCTCTTTCCGCCCATTCCCGAGGGAGCCATTCTTGTTTCCTGTTTCCGCGTTTCAGAAATAGATCCTGGAGGACAGTGAGGTGCTGCTGCCCCGTAGGAAATGGGGAACGCTAACGATGTCATCGTAGGCGAGGCCTCCGTCCCGCAGGGCAGCACCCACCTGAGCTGCCGTGGGCCGGTCTCATCTCAGCCCCCCGGGGAGAAAGTTGAGGTTGCTTCAGTGGGTGGATGTCTTGTAGGCCTGTGGGAAGACTTGTATGAACTTAGTCCTTCGTTCCTTAGACCCATGGTCAGCAAACTGCGGCTCGCGAGCTACATGTAGCTCTTTGGCCCCTTGAGTGTGGCTCTTCCACAAAATATCACAGCCTGGATGTTGAAGAAGTGGCGTTAGAAGAAGTTTAAGTTTAAAAAATGTGTCTCTCAAAAGAAATTCCAATCGTTGTCCTGTTGATATTTGGCCCTGTGGACTGATGAGTTTGCCAACCACTGCCTTAGACAGCCTTTCCCTCAGTTCCCCCTCTACCTTCCAAGTTCAGATGCAGAAATCAGTGATTGCGTCACCCGTGCCCTCTCCCATTGGGGAACAGGACACTGCTGGGCCTCTGGGGGGAGGCTCCTGGTGCTGGAAACTTCCCAGGTTCCGGAAACTTTCTTCTGCACCATCTAATCCACTGCCGATTCTCTCTGGCTCTCCGGGTTAGGAGACTTAGCAGTGCCCCTTCCTCCCTTCCCCCCAGGTTCCCATACTCGTGCCTCTTACAGCGTCCGGCAGAGCTCACTGGGCCGGATTCTCACCTGCTATGATGATGGTGCACGCCATCCAGACAGCTGGAGATATCCGCCAAGTACTTTCCTCTGACGTTCATGGGAGCATCCGAAGGCCCCGGATGACTCTAGCTTCAATTCCCCAGCACTTGGCTCTCTGACACGCTCAGACCTGGGCTGTTGAGCAGAATTCCCTAACGGGTCGGCTGCAGCAAAAGGCGAGCAGGATGTCGCTGACACTCACTTTGCATTTTATCCCAGTACATGCGTCTCCAGGGGGCGGATCCGGAAGGTGGCGCTGGCTTTGTGCTTCTATTATTATTATTATTATTATTATTATTATTGTTATTATTATTATTATTATTATTATTTCTCTTTCTTCTTCTAGATAAATCTGTTTTTTCTTCTTCTTTTCTTTCTAAACATTGATTTTAGAGAAAGGAAGGGAGAGAAAGATAGAAACACCAATCAGCTGCCACCTGAATGCACCCTGACTGGGGGATCCAGCTGGCCACCTGGGTCTGTCCCCTGACTGGGAGTGGGACGTGTCGCCTTTCGGGGTACAGGACAATGCTCCCATCAACGGGGCACCCGGCTGCTTCGTTAACTAACCGTGCATCCCGGACGCTGTATGGCAGTGGTTGGCACACGGGGATGAAGAAGAGGTGATCGACGAAAAGGATCCGCCAGGATCATCTCTCGTGAGATTTCTTCCTGAGACACATGCAGTCACCCCGCCCCCTCCACAGGGCAGAGGTTCCCCACCCCCCGCTACACAGGCCAAACAACACGCAGAGGAAATCCGAGAACTTTTGCTCACACGTGTCCTGGAGAGGCATCCCCACTTGGCTTACTCCGACGAAAGCCACAAACCCGGGCTTCCCAGGAAAGTGCACAATAAACGAGAACTAAGCTTTAGAGAGCTGCCTGGACCACCTCGGCCTACCGGTTGTAAATATCTCGCCGTCCTCTTTCCTTTGGAGACAGTCACCTAACTGAGCTCTGACGAGGGCCAGCCCACCTTTTTAAGGATGCTGTCGTGTTCACTGCTCTGGGAAGCGCGTCCGTTTCCTGCAATGTTGTTCGCCTCCTTCGAGCTCTGCTTCTCTCTCTCGACGGCGTCTGTCCGACCACCTCTGCCAGGAAGAAGTCTGCAAGGACATCTCCCGCTCCTCACTCCTCAGCGAGCCCGGCACCTCGCTATTTTTACCTCCGGAGGAAGCTTCGATGGCATTCCCTTCGCAAGGCTCCCTGTCAGATGGACGGGCTGGACGTCCCGGCCAACCCAGCCGCCTGTGCTCCCTGCCGTGTGTCAGCAGAAGGAGGCTGGGAGAAGTTAAAGTGCACAGAGCTGACTTCTGCAGTGCAAGGGGGGAAAGCAGCCACCAGGTAAGGATGCTGAAGCTGTTCTCTTTTGGGGGAAAAAGTAAACTTTCAGGGAATTAAACCAATTCTGTGTACACCCGTGTGTACCGGAGGCAGCCTGGGTACCGATGCTGCACAGAATCGCTGTTCGCATCTGGAGATCAGCACCCGGATGAGTCCTAATTACCCAACTCCGTGTTTTGTGGTTCCCGGAATGTTTAAGGAGTCAAGAAATGCCAGTGAAGTCAGGCATGAAGAAAACATGATGTTATTAATTGTGTATTTCCGAGTAAGTAAGGCCCAAGTGTGTGTATGAGTCACGTGGAGCCCATGGAAGCCTTTATGCACCCGTTAGGTGCAGTTTAAGAGGCACGTTGCTTATCTCGGGTGACTCCGCATCTCTCATTTTTCTTCTTGTATTTTTGTTTAGAGAATGTCAGAGTGCCCGTAGACAGAGTCACATTATAGAGTCAGAGAGAGGTTTGCAAACAAGGACTTCTCCCCCTTTCGCTTCTGGCTCCCATCACCTCTCACCTGGACACTGAGAAGCCACTCCCTCTTCCTCCATCAACAGCATCAGAACCTTCACTTTACCATCCAGTCCTCCCTTCCCACCTCGTGCCAGCACCCACCTGAGCTGCCGTGGGCCGGTCCCATCTCAGTCCACCAGTCAGGCGCGAGGTGGGAAGGGAGAACTTTTTTCCCATTTCTGACCAGGTCCACGGCCCTTTGGTTCCCCATGCCACCCCTGTAGCTTAGGCTCTGCCACCACCTCGACGACCTGCCCCAGGTTATTCCAGTGGCTTCCTAAACGTCCTGCATTCTCATTCCCTCTCTCCCCTACACATCATCACCATCGTCATCATTGTCATCATTTTTAACATTGTCATCATCGTCACCGTCATCATCATCATCGTCACCATTGTCTTCATCATCATCATAATCATCACCATCATCATTATTGTCATCATTCTCATCATCAACATTGTCATCACTGTTATCATCATCATCATCCTCATCAACATTGTCATCATCGTCATCATCATCATCATCGTCATCATTGTCATCATCACCATCATCATCATCGTCATCATCATTGTCTTCATCATCATCATCACCATGATTATCGTCATCATCATCAACATTGTCATCATCATCATTGCCATCATTCTCATCATCAACATTGTCATCATTGTTATCATCATCATCATCATCATCATTGTCATCATCATCATTGTCATCATTCTCATCATCAACATTGTCATCATTGTTATCATCATCATTCTCATCATCAACATTGTCGTCATCATCATCATCATCATCATCATCGTTGCCATCATTGTCACCCTGACAAACTCCTCCATGGGTCTCCACAGGTATGGTTCCAGTACAAATTCCAGAGCAGCATGCCCGAGTCCTTCCTGGCTGACTTGTCAGCCTTTCCAGCCAGTTCTAGTTCCAGGACTATGTTCGCTTCTAATTCAGGTGCCTCAGGAGGATGGGACCTGCGTGTAGCCCCACCTGGAACGTGATGCCTTCTCCTAGGCTGGCCTCTCTGCCTGGAGATTCCCTAACGGAATACTCATCTTCCTCTCCCCCCTCAGCTCTGAAGGACTGGCTGGCTTCTGGGGAGAGGTGTCCCTTCTACCTCTGGGCCCCTTCACCCCTGTCCTAGGAACCCTCCAGGGAACAGGCTGAGTTTCCTATTTTTTTTAAATTTATTCTCTCTCTCTCTCTCTCTCTCTCTCTCTCTCTCTCTCTCCCCGCCCCTCTCATTTCTATTTGTTTTCTACTTTAAGTCCTCCAGGCCTAGCCTTGTGCCTTGCTCATGCAGAAATTAACATACCTTTAAATGGTGAAGACAAACACATTTACTTTCCACTGGGATTTCTGGGTCCCTGGCTCCCTAGGCAGCCGCCCCCTCTCTCTGCATCTTGGAGAGGTAGATCCAGTTTTCCAAAATGACGCTGTTGGACCATGTGACCGGTTCACCTGGTCGAGGCATTTGGACTGGCTTCTCCGCCTTCAGCTACATTTCACCCAGGAGCAGCCCAGAGTGTCTTCCTTCAGGGAACAGAGCGAAGAGCCAAGGACCAGACCTTTAGACCCTCCTGTCCAAAGCCATCCCTTGAGTGAGTCCCAAGGTGACTGCTTCAGGTGACCCTTGAGGCTCTGGGTACATGGTTCCTGCCTGGGCCGTGTGTGAAATGGAATGGCGTGTGCCTCTTCCCCTGATTTCTCTGTTAAAGCTTTTATTTTTTAGTTCATCCCCCATCTCGCCCCCTTTAGACCCTGATTTGAACATTTCTGGCTGGAGCACTTTTCATTTCCATTTCTGGCCCAGGTGTCTGGGCAGGATCGCATTAATAAGGCTGGGCGAGGTTTCAACAGAATTTAATCTTACGTTTTAAACGATTGCCTTCCTTTTCGCTGGCCTGACACATTTACTGTAATAAAGGAAAAGCGTTAATTCACCCAGAAATACGTGCGTGGAAACGATCACTCTTCTTTTGATTAATGTGGGTAGTCCTCATTTCTTTGCTGCTAATTTACTAGGTATTCGAGAGAAGGAGAGTGAAGAACGTAATTATTTTCCTTTGATCAAGAAGAACCGCTTTTGAACCAGAGGGGCTGAGAGGTGATTGTGTCTGCCTGTCCTGGGAGAAGGATGCTCCTTCATGAGGATGTGTCTGGCCCATCCTGTGCTTCCTCTTCCTCTCAGGACCCCACACTCTTCTCTAGTTTTCTTGAAAAAAAAAAAAAGCCACGATAAACTATAGACATTTATTTCTCCCGGTTCTGGAAGCTGGGGAGTTGAAGATCATGGTCGGGCAGATTCAGTATTTGGGGAGGGACACGATTCCTTAGGGGATCCCTGTGTGAGGTGGCAGGGCCTGGGTCATGTGATCTTGGGTTATTGGGATGAGGGCCCTGGTGAAGGCCTCAAGGGGTCTCTGAACCCAATAAGTTTCAGACCAAATATTGTTTGCTTTTGTTTGCTTCTGGATTTTGTGAAAAGGGGTCTGGAAATGAGGGCAGGTTCCGAAGATCTTTCTCAACCCCCAAAAAGGTCAAGGACAGCTGGAAAGAACGAAAAACACATGAAATAAGACCTAGAGAAAGTGGGGAGCATTCTGTTATTCCCTGTAACAGCTATACGCTTAGAAAACAACCTTGTTAGGATTGTATAATTATGACTTTTATAAAACATCACTAAATTTTCTTTGAGCTCAAACCAGTATCTTACAAGCACATCCCTCTCCTAAACATAGCGTTGGACCAATAACGCCTAAACCACGATATATTTTTAAAAACCATGTATTGTGGTAAAATATACATGAGAACAACATTTGCCATCTTAGCCATGTGATGTGTTGAGCTCCGTGGCATTAAGTACATTCACACTGTTGGGTGATCTCCAGAGCCTTCCTCTCCCAAACTGAAGGTAAACCTGTCTCCTTCACCAGAACACCCCCATGCTACCCTCTGTCCCCACCCCACCCTCTGCTCAGCCCCTATTCATTATCCTGGTTTCAGGTGGATGGATTTGAGAATTCTGGGAGCCTCCATGAGCAGCGTTATATAGAATTTGCTCTTTGGCTGACTGATTATTTTAATTGTATTCCGTTGGGTCCATGTGACAGGGATGGCTCTCATTGGGCATCTTGGTTTAGTCCCCACGTGCTTCCGATACATCCTGGGCTTCATACACATTTCTGGAAAAGACCATTGACCTAATTTGGTTGGTAACCGTTCTGTACTCTCTCATTGTTTCTCGTGAAACTTGGGAATTCAAAAGCAGAGTGGTAGCGAGGCCATGAATGGTCTTTGGCCCCAGTCAGTTTGCTCAGTGATTAGAGCATTGGCCTGCTGAAGAGTCCCGGGTTCGATTCCGGTCAAGGGCACATACCTCAGTTGCAGGCCTGATCCCCGCCCGGCCCTGGTGGGCGTGCATGCGGGAGACAACCTATCGATGTGTCTCTCTCACACTGATGTTTCACTCTCTCTGTCTCCCTCCCTTCCACTGTCTCTAAAAATCAATGGAAAATATTCACAGGTGAGGATTACAAAAAAAAGGTCTGTGGATTGAGACAGACCTGAGTTCTAGTCCCAACCATGCCACTCACCAGCTGTGTGACGTTCGCTATATGTCTGATTCTCTCTACTGCTCCGTGACCTCTTCCCACAGATGGGGAGGAGGAGGGACGCCACTTGGAAGTTGCTGTGGGGATGAGTGAGGGGCTGTCCCACCTCTTTGACAAGTATTTAGGCAATGCTCACTGCACACCAGGCCGTGCTTTGGCACTGGTGGGCCGTGGTGAGTAACACAGAAAAAGCACAGCTTTCATGGCGTTGACAGTGCCCACCCGGCACATAGTCCATGCTTAATCAATGCTCCTGGTTCATTATTAATATTCCCCCGGTATTGGATCCTTAGTTTGAAAAGAAAACAATAAACCTGCTTTATCATATCTACCAATGTGTTTAAAAATATCAAGCATTTTACCCAGTCCGTAACCATCTATGGTATACACGTCAGAAAATTTAAACATTATATCGCTGTCGATAATTGCTTTAAAACCAGACAAGAAACTTTTAGAGTGGCAGGCATTGCCACGTTGACCAGATTGAATAATGAGAGGGAAAGAGCACCAGGGAGAGTTGCTCTGTGGAGGTTTCTGATACATGATGACCCTGCAGCTTTGGGGTGACTCGGGGAGGCTGAGCATTTGCCGACAAATTGGTTTATATTTAAGCCCTTGAATGGGCCTGCAATGACCCTCGTCTCCCAGGCAGACTGCTATTATTTCTCTAGGTCTCCCTGTGCTTTCGTTTTTTTGTTTTTTGTTTTTTTTTTTTTTTTTTTTTTTTTTTTTTTTTTGCAAGAGGCTGTGCGTGTTCTGTAATAACATCAGACCCGGATTTGGATCCCCAGCGGCTAGGGGATAATCTCGGTCGAGGGGGAGATTGTAATAGACTTGCAGTGTTTTCCGGTAAGAAAACCCCATAGAGGGTGGAAAGTTTATATTTTCCTTTGACGAGAGCACATCACAGGGAAGGTGACCTTCGGCTCACGTTTTTAACAGGCACACTTCAAGTGTTCTGCTCTGACAATGTCCAGGAAGGCCCAGGCGGAGAGAGGAATGGCACTTACGGACTATTTGCACCAGCCCAAAGGAAGGAAGGAAGCTGGCCATGGCTGTGAGCCTAGGCCCTCTCCCCACCCCAGTCTCTTCCGTTTTATGATTTGGACACCGTTTCTAAGATAATTCTACTGTATATTTCCTTCTGGTTGGAGTCAAGTGAAAAACATGTTTAGACTCACTAAGGGAGTAATTCTTTACTTTGTGAAGAAAATATCTTTGCTCTGTGCTACCCATAATCAAGCTCCTGTGATGGTGAATGCTATGTTAACGTGGCTTGGCTGTGGTACCCAGATAGTTGCTAAAACATTCTTCTAAAAGTTACCGTGAATGTATTTTTAAAAACATTTTTATTGATTTCAGAGAGGAAGGAATAGGGAGAGAGAGAGGAGAGAGAGTGAGAGAGAGAAACATCAATGATGGGAGTGGTTCATTGACTGGCTGCCTCATTCATGCCCCCCATTGTGGACTGAGCCCACAACCTGGACATGTGCCCTGACCGTGAGGGGAACTGTGACCTCCTGCTTCATAGGTGGATGCTCAACCACTGAGCCGTGCCGGGTATTTTTTAGAAAATAGATCGCATTAACATTTAACTCAGTGGACTTTGAGTGAAGCAACTCTTCCCTGTGGGTCCACTGGACAGTTTACCTGGCAGACAGATGTGGGACCTGCTCATCTCCACAACCACAGCCATTTCCCTAAAACGAACCCTCTCATGGAGAAGTGCTTCCGTTTTCTAGAGAAAGCTGACTGATGCACCTGGTATGCATGAATTATTCTTAAACAACAATCACAATGACACTCCCAGCGAGGCATTCACCTTGAACAATCCACTGGAAAGTATTCTTTTGTTTGTTTGTTTGTTTGTTTGTGCGGGCTCAGCGCTCCGCACAGTTCAAGTGCATTGAGAAGCCTGGCTGTGAAAAAGAACTACCAGAGACAATAAAAAGCAGAGCTGTTATCTATCATAATTCTTCACCGGTGTTTCTGGTTTTATCTAGGGGTGTATTAATCCTTCCCTCCTCCCCCTCCAAACCCCTTTCCTAGCATTGCCATCTGGTAGCACAATAAAATGCAGCCTTTAATATGGGTTTCCATTGTTGCAAGCAGATGAAAACAGGTACCCTTTACATCTAATAAGGACAAAGGGTAGCAAGAAGTTCATCTCAATGTTGAATTTCCAATCACCTCTTGGGTTCCCCAACATGAGGGCAACAAAGGGGTTACAAGGAAACCAGAGATAAGAGGGCTGAGGAGAGCATGATTGCCGACGCCAGGAGAAATGCCTGCTGTTCACCCATGGGGATGCCCTGTGAAGGAAGGAGGCGTGTAACCTGAATTATTTAAAGAAACCAGCTTGTTTCTAGCACTCTCGAGACAGAGTTCCGTTTAGAGTGATAGGATTGAGCCTGAAGTGAAAATTAACCCCGGATTCTGGTTAGTTGTGTACAATAATAAGGCCATTTGCCTACAGACTATCACTTATCTCTTTCATAAGAAGCCACACCCAGTTCAAATCATGTGACCAGAAAGGCATGCTGGGCACTAACAACAAGAATGGCAAGGAAATCAGTCTTACCTTTCATGGTCTAGGCCAGTGTTTGGCAAACAAACACACACACACACAAAATGCCTCATAGCAAATCTCCTGAAACACATCAGCCTGAAGCAATAGGTACCTCCTATTCTCCTGCATCTCTGAGCTGGCTGTGGGTTGGCTGGTCCGTGGGCCCTGCCGGCCTGCTCGGCGTTGCTATGCTAGTCTTGGCTGGGTGATCAGGCTCCCATTCGGGGTTCTTTTGCTCCCAGAGGCTGACTTGCAGGGGACCAGCCCAACACTGGCATTTTGAACCTACCTGGTGCCACACCTACCAGCCTCACCTTGGCCACAGCAAGTCACCCAGCTCTCCCCAGAGTCGAGGGACAGGAGGAGGGGTGTTGCAACATTCCAGCATAGATTTGGGTGTCTGATTCCATTACTGGGGGGCATGAGGTCAAGAAAGAATATAAAGAATCTACCACAGCCCAGCTGGCATGGCTCAGTGGTTGAGCATTGCCCTGTAAACCAGGAGGTCTTGGTCCAATTCCCTGTCAGGGCACATGCTCTGGTTGGGGGCTCCATCCCCAGTAGAGGGTATGCAGGAGGCAGCTCATGGATGATTCTCTCTTATCATTGATGTTTTTGTCTCTCCCCCTCTGAAAACAATAAAAATACATTTAAAAAAGAATCTACCACATAGTCATTTAAGGAATTTTAACTGTAGTTATGTTTCTCCCAACTGCATATGTATTTAATGGATTCTTAAAGATAACTTACAAGCAAGAGTTCGGGTCTTCATCAGCACACCGAGTTTGCCGATGCGTGGACATTCAGAGGTGTCTCTAATAAGAGAGCGTGTTTAGTGTCTTTTAATGAGGGGAAAGAAGGCATGCAGACGATGTTTATAGAGATGCTGGATTTCAGGGCCCCGGGCAGTGGCAAATCGCTCCGAGGCCCCTCCCGATAGGAATCAGAGTTTCTTTGATGTGAAACTTCTTCAGATTAAATGCTCGAGAGAGAGCCCTCCCTCCCCCTCACCCCCTTAGCCCGCAGTGGAATGTACTGGAGAAAATTCACTTTCTCTGCCCAGTAACTCGATTTTATGCCTCACTTTGTGGACACAGGTTTGGCAGGAGCAACCAGCATGACTTAGGAAAGTAAAGGATCAGAAAAACACACCTTTTTTTGAACAAAATGTCTCCTGAAAGGAGCTTCTGATTTCTAAAAAAAAAAAGGAAGTGGATTCCTTTTGCATATGAGCTCATCACATGCCTTATGATGTCTCATAAAGGACTTTCACACGCCTGTTGGGTAGCCAGATAGCATCGTTCATAGAGACAGAGATTTGTATCCTCGTTTGCATATATGAAAATTAAAAAGCTCAAGTCACTGAGATGAAAACTTGACCGCCCTCTCTGCCATAGTTTAGGGTGCACCTGACAGCAAACGAAGGGTAATCCAAGCCTAGTGGGTTTACACAGTGAAAAGGACTCATGGGTGCATGCACATGGAGCCCAGCAGCAGAAGGAGGCAGCCCCTGGGTCAGTGAGAGCGCCACATTGCAGCCATGGCTGGGGTCCTTCTCCAAGTACAGGGGCTGCATGCTGACCGTATTCTCAGGATGGCTGTGAGCAGACCTGGGCCACATGCTCTCTTATCCATGTCTGCTGCCTGAGGCCACAGAGATCCTGCCCACAGAACCATCCCCCAGCCACCCCTGGGGGCCACACAGCCCTGTATGAGGGCGGGTGGGGGCCTGGGTTACCCACCAATCTCCGTGGCTGTCAGTTGGAGGTTGTTCCAGACTTGTGGGCTCCTTTTAGTCCAAGTTCATCCCTGGAGCTGGGTTAGAGAATACCAGCCCACCCCACGGTGAATGGACAGTAAAGGGAGGTCTCATGACCTAACCAAAGGTGAGGGTGGCCTTAGCTGGTGTGGCTCAGTGGCTAGAGCATCAGCTTGTAGATTGAAGGGTCCTGGGTTTGATTATGGTCAAGGGCACATACCTGGGTTTCCAGCTCAATCCCCAGGAGGGGATGTGCAGGAGGCAGTAGATCAGTGATTCACTCACATCATCATCATCTCTCTCTCTTTCTTCCTCTATGAAATCAATAAAAATGTATTTAAACATGCACACACACAACCCCAAAGATGAGGGTGAAGGAAGAGGCTTAAAGCTCACAAATAGCAGGTACAAGACATGCCTTCCATGACCTTGCCACGCTAAAAGAATGCATCTTTTGCCGAAACTGGTTTGGCTCAGTGGATAGAGCGTCGGCCTGCGGACTGAGGAGTCCCAGGTTCGATTCCGATCAAGGGCATGTACCTTGGCTGCGGGCACAAGTAGAGGGTATGCAAGAAGCAGCCAATCGATGTTCCTGACTTTCTATCCCTCTCCCTTCCTCTCTGTGAGAAATCAATAAAATATATATTTTTAAAAAAGAATGCCTCTTTTATTGATCAGCACACCACTTGTTCTGGGTCATCCTACCCGTCTTCACCTTCTTTCTCTGCTGCGTGACTAGTAAGGTGGCGCCGTTTCTTATTATAACAAGGTGATAACTCGGGAATTTTCCTGTTTCTTGACCCGGGGTTGAGATTTTCGATGAAATACCAGTTCCGGCAGCGGCGTGGCGGCGTCTGCGATGCGCTCGCTCAGTGGTGTCGTATATTCTGATTTTCTTGTTTCATTGTCATCGTTGCCAGTACAACCCTCCATCTGACCGGGCGGCTGTTCATTGGGCTGATGCTTGTGGACACATTCTCCCGCCTCCGAGGGCAGCTGGACTGGGGAGACACAGCGGGTCCCGCATCACAGAGCCACTTCCCTGGAGATGGCCCTCTTGGTGGGAATAAATCACCAAAACTGTGTGTGGCTACACACACACCATCCATCAAGCCTTGTTAGTGGCCGCCAGGTGTGTGCCAACATGGTTTTATGCCGGACCATTTAGGGACGGTTTCCGGTCCGAAGCCTTCGGTCATTTTTCAGAGGCCCAGAGGCCGGTCAAATTTTCTGGGCCACTTAGGGGACCATTTAGGAAATTGCTGTCTTAAAGGCACCAAATGATGGTTTTATGGTTTCAAGAGTTAATATCTTGAAAGTGCCTGCCTTAACACGCACACACGTGCACACACACACACACACACACACACTCACTCACACAGCCTTTCTGTTCACGGTAAGCCAGGACCAAGGTGTGAGGTTCCCAGGACACGTTAGAATGATGAAAACTCAGCGTTCAACACTAAAGGGACAGCAGAAAGCGTGTGCCAAAGGCCCCCACTATCCAGAGGAGAGGATGAGCCCAGCTGGTGTGGCTCAGTGGGTCGAGCATCAACACCTGCACCCGAAGGTTGCCAGCTCGATTCCCAGTCAGGGCACATGCCCGAATGGTGAGCCCCATCCCCAGCAGGGGGCGTGCAAGAGGCAGCCAGTGGATGTTAATGCTTCTTTCTCATTGATGTCCCTATCTCTCTCCCTATGCCCCCTCCCCTCTCTCTCAAATCAATAATAATAATAATAAAAGAACATAAAGAGGAGAAGATGGGTCGCAGCTCACAGCACGAGTAATTCTGGAAGGACATAGCTCTTAGAACTCCAAAAACATGCATGATTTTAGCAGAATTCTTTCTCTCCTTTCCCAGAAAATAAAATGTCCCCCAATTATGTTGGAAGGTGGAAGCATGATGAACCTTGGGCCAAGGAAAGCTGTTTAAAAGGGACCGTTGTTTTAAAGAGAAGGGATGCCGTGTCACAGGCCTCTGGGTCTTCTGAAAGAAAGATCTCATTTAATTTCCCAAGATAAGGAATGCTTATTGCACAGGGTACAGTCCTCCGGGCAAAAGGAAAGGGAATAAAAAGACCTACGTGTCTCCCCAGAGAGCCATGGGTGCCCGCATGGGGCTGCCACTGGCTGATGGGCTTGTTGATAGGACCCCCCAGCCCCGCGCCCGGCTCTTGCTGTCACCAGGCCCTGTCTTTTCCTTCTCGGATGTGACATTTTCTTTTGACCTTAACTTCTTAACGTGCCTTCGTTTTCCAAATGCTTCATTTTTCATGTGCTCAGAAATGGAGTCTTTTTAAATAAGGACCCCTGTCAGGGGGCTGGCTGATGGTTCAATCAGCACCCGTGCCCAGCCGCCACGCACCCCCGGCGGGTGACAGCCGTCTGCGTAATAAGATCTAAAACAATAAAGTGAGCGTCGTCCCCGCGAGTCTCAGACGCCCTTTGGAGCTTCTCCCATGCGACTCACTCCTTTCCTTAGTCCCTGTCACACGCCAATCTCTTATCACTGAAGATCCATAAATAAAAGCAGATGAGCTCTTTCTTCTCCAAGCTGCCAGCCAGCTCCCTCCCTGTCGCCGACCTCCACACCCCACATTCCTGAAGAATGCACCAGCGTCCTTGCCTTCGCCGCCATCCATTTCCATCCTGATGGCCCCCCAAAACTAGCACTGATCTTCTGTTCCTCAGGTCTCATGGATGCTCTTCCATCCTTAAGCGGTCCTGTCCCTCCAGAGCTGGGGTTGGCAAAGTGCGGTTCGTGAGCCACATGCGGCTCTTTGGCCCCTTGAGTGTGGCTCTTGCACAAAATACCACGGGCCTGAGCGAGTCTATTTTGAAGAAGTGGCATTAGAAGAAGTTGCATAAAAAAAAATTGGATCTCAAAAGAAATGTCAATCGTTGTACTGTTGGTATTTGGCCCTGTTGACTAATGAGTTTGCCAACCACTGCTTTATAGTTAATGGATCCTTTCTGAACTTCTTTCACTTTTGTATGTTATTTTGTTTTATTTTATTGATTTCAGAGAGGAAGGGAGGGAGATAGAAACATCAATGATGAGAGAGAATCACCGATTGGCTGCCTCTTGGAAATTAGACCGTGAGTTCCTGGTTCACAGGTTGACGCTCAACCACTGAGCCAGATGGCAGGAAACAGCATCTACATCCTTAAACAAGCACCGGCTGACCCGATGTGGGTTCATGCCAGGGAACCAGCTCCTTGGCCAAGCCCAGGCCGGTCACCTCGGGGGTGTAATCGCCTTCCGAGTTGCGCCCCAAGCTACGTGGACCCAGCAGCTGCACGTCCCCGGAATGAGGATGTGGAGTGTGTGTTTTGGTGGAGTGGTCGCCTTGGAGACAAAAACGCATTTGAGTTTCAATGAATGGTGGGTACGTGTTTCAGAGTGCCTGCCTAAGAAATTGCTAGTCCAAACCCATTCTGCTATGCCTTTGGCCGTCACTAAATATCCAGTCAAGGGTGAGACGTGACTCTATCTGTAGCCTCATCTTGGCATCATGAAAATTCCCAGATGGGTCATACCCCCCATGGTGCCAAGTGGCGCGTAGTCAACGTACCGGCCCAGGATGTCATCTGTGTGCTCTCTATGGGATTTGGCGAGTGTTGTCCTTGAAGACACAGGCGCAAAATCAGAAAGTTGCCACCGGGTGGCGGCGAAGTACTTCCTATGTCCACCTGTCACTCATTCAAGTCCGGATTTTTCTTTCTTTCTTTTTCTTATTTTGCGAGAGAGGTAAGGAGAGGAGGAGAGAGGGAGAGAGAGAAACATCAGTGAGGAGAGAGAATCACTGATTGGCTGCCTCCTGCACACCCACTCCTGGGGATGGAGCCCCTGCAACATGGGCATGTGCCCTGACAGGGAATCCATCCTGGGACCTCCTGATTCATGGGTTGGTGCTCAACCTCGAGCCGCACAGGCTGAGCAAGTCCAGATTTCTTGATGTGGGGAAGGAGCATCACACTAGACATTCGTGTCCAGACGGGCGATATCAAACTCTTTAAATGTGTTAGCAATGATACCCTGGCACCCAGGGTAGGCGTCAGGCTGTTTGGTGAACCAAACCACGCTGTACACAAACATAAAAGAGGCAAATGCTTTCCGACACCGAGCCTGAGACTAAAATGCTGTTGCACACTAGAGGCGGCTCCCTCGTCCATCGTCTCAGTCTCACAGCATCTCGTCCTTACCACGCCCTTCGGAAGTGGGCATCGCCATCGTCCTTTCCACAAAAGAGGGGGTGGGAACCCCCAGGGGCTGACCGATGGCCAGTCTCAGGGCCGGTCCCCACCTTCACCATCAGACCCTGATTCTGACCTGGGTGGCCACCGGCCTCCAGGTCAGCACCCTTGGCTCGGCCCACGTTCCCAAGTTGGTTTCAGGGTTGAACAACGTGTGTAAAATGTAGGGGGTAGTTTTTTCAAGTTTTGATTGACATCAGCGTGGCATGGAGGGTCTTTCCCTGTGAAAGGAAGGGACGAGGTGTGATGGACAAGGAAGTCAGTCTCAGCACAGAGAGGCGACCACAGCCAGGAGGACCCCGGCCGCCTCAGGGAACTGACCTAACAGTGGCCGCGTCTGGGCTGGCTCATGGGAACTCCCAGGGGAAGAACCAGCGCCCCAGCCTCTCTCATTCAGAGGATGGCCACTGTTTTACGCCCCAGCTCTGATCCGGAGTGGGAATAACACTCGTCCCGACAGAGATGCTACAGTGGCCGAGGACAGAAATGCGCTCTTACTCCAAGGAGTGTTTTCTTTGTTTTGGGAAAGCCTGCTGGGACGTGGGCGGACCCCAAATGGAGCTGTCACCCCGTGCAGGAAAGGGTCCCCCACCCCCACTCTGACAACAGCCTTAATCTTCATGCCGGGGCTCACACCGAGAGAGCCAGAGGAATGTACTTTGTGAACACGCCCGCTCTGGCAAATTCATGTCAATTGGTGAAAGGTGCAGGAGCGGTCAGAAGCAGAAGCGTGTGTTCCCAGAACCTGAAAGCATCCTCATTAGGATGTAGTCTCGGAGGAAGGGTTCCTGGGTACCGCCTCTAGGAAACACCTGAAGATGTTCATGAAAAATAAACCAACTAAAGAGGCTGGGGCTGAAGTCACATGGAAGGGGAAGCCCTGAGGAGCAGAGACCCAGAGGAAGGGACCCAGGGGCTCAGGCACTGGGGTCCGAGGGACCAGCTGCCCTGAGTGCGTGAGGGGTTAAGGGGCAGTTGGACTGCACTGACCATACCCCAAAGAGCGCATGTCATATACTCAGGTGAAGATTAAAAGCTCCAAGATGAATGCAACAGTCACAGAAGCACGGAAGATGGGACTATCCGTTACTTTCTCTCGCGGGGAATATCAGCCACAAATATTTTTAAAATGCACTTGACCTGGGCCAGGCTCCGGCTCCAGGTGGACGGGTCCTCCGCAGCGGCTCAGGGCTCAGGGGCGGATACAGGGCCCCAGAGCTCCGCATTGTGAATGGTGTTAATGAACAATGGGCAGAAAGTATCGGCTTCATTCAGAAAGCAATATTCCTCCCGTAGCCTCAGTCTCATTTCAGGGAGTCCCCGGAGGAGACCGAGTTCAGAGTGAGAGGCAAGGTGTGATCCCTCCCCAAGTCTTGGCAGGCGTCCCCCGAAGCAGAAAAGATTCAATTATAAGCGTTTGCTTTCTCTACCTTTTCAAGGCACACACCTTTTTGAAGGGCACACAACCACTTCTTTTTAAATGTGATTTTTTCCACTGATCTCAGAGAGGAAGGGAGAGGGATTGAGAGAGAGAAGCGTCCATGATGAGAGAGAATCACGGAGTGGCAGCCTCCTGCACGCCCCCCTACTGGGGATCAAACCCCAAACCTGGGCATGTGTCATGACCAGAATCAAACCATGACCTCCTGGTTTATAGCTCGATGCTCAACCATTGAGTCACACTGGCCAGGCCACAAAACCACTTTTAGTTCAGGTGAAATGCGTTGGTTGGTATAATTTACTCCTTGGATCCCAAAGGCTGTCATAGTTCGTTGACCTTGACCTTTCTGTTTGAACAAGAGAGGGGGACATGAAGGAAACACCACCCTGCTTGCTTTCTCAGCCCCACCTTGGCCTGTGATCCCCACAGGGACCATTTTCTGCGCATCCTTTTAAGAGGGGCAGCAGAAGAGTGGTCTGGGCACACGTA
This sequence comes from Antrozous pallidus, assembly GCA_027563665.1. Taxonomy (NCBI): domain Eukaryota; kingdom Metazoa; phylum Chordata; class Mammalia; order Chiroptera; family Vespertilionidae; genus Antrozous; species Antrozous pallidus. The sequence continues at coordinate 58,696,985 of CM050524.1, forward strand.
GACAGGATGGAAAGTGGGGTGATGTTGGAATGAGAACCACGCCTTTTCCAAACCCACGTTTCCAGTCCAATGTGGGGTCTGAAATCTACAATTCACAAGGCCCCACAGGATTGTGCAAAGAGTTGTCCTCATTTTAGAAAGTCGTTGACATCTGATGGAATTGTCAAAGCATGCTGCCAGTGACCAAGAAGTGTGTTATCACCAGCAAGTGTCAGCTGCTTCCATCAGCAGCTGTGCTCTCTGAAACAGTAAAGGGAGAGCTAACAATTTAATATGGAATTGAGAGCTTCAAGCCAGAGCAGCTCACAGAGTAACAGGAGGATGGAAAGCAGGGGTGCTTGTACCCCAAAACTGGTTTGCACTGTTGCCTCCTCTGTGAGTTTAAGGATCAATTCTGAAAGCTAGCAGATTTTCTCCCTCCCTTTCCCCCTCCCTGTCTTCTTCTTCCCTTGCTTCCTCGTGTTATTTAATCCACCCAGTCAATAATAGTTAGTGAGCACCAATTCCTAGACACTTGGGCAAAAACAAAGATCAAGCTAAACACAACCATCGACACACGTGGGATGTATAGTTTAGGGCAGGGCTTCTCAACCTTCCTGATGCCACCACCCTTTAATACAGTTCCTTATGCGGGGGTGACCCCCAACCATGACATTATTTTCGTTGCTACTTTGTAACTGTAATTTTGCTACTGTTAATGAACCGTAATGTACATATTTGTGTTTTCCCATGGTCTTAGGCGACCCCTGTGGAAGGGAGGGTCGTCCGACCCCCAAAGGTGTCCTGACCCACAAGCTGAGAACCGCTGGTTTGGAGGCTAGAGAAGACATGAAACCCGCCCTTCCGCGGATGATTAATCAGACTCCAGAAATCCGCCCTTGCTCTGACTCCACCTCCCCAAAACGGACTTCTCAGGGACAGAGTCTGAGAGATAGTTGCCCCGCTCCCCGAAACCCAATTCTGAGACATTAATCTAGCGTTTCCAACTTAGACTGGCAAAATCACATATGTAGAGAGTTGAGCTAAATACTGCTAGCTTTTTTTTTTTCCTTTAAATCCTCACCTGAGGATATTTTTTCCATTGCTTTTAGGAAGAGTGGAGGAGAGAGGGAGAGACAGCGAGAAACATCGATGTGAGAGAAACACATTCATTGGTTGCCTCCTATAGGAGTCCTGACCAGCACCCGGGCCGGGGAGGATCCCGCAACCAAGGCACGTGCCCTTGACTGGAGTCGAACCTGGGACCCTTCAGTCCACAGGCCGACACTCTATCCGCTGAGCCACACTGGCCAGGGCCCTGGTAGACTCTCTGGAAGCCCCCGTTAGAGTTGTGACGTGTAGGAATCATGATCATGGGGAGGTTTCCTCTGTCCTTGGGCATTCCAGCAGCACTGAGCTCAGGCATGTTGCACTGTTTTTTTTCTGTTTGCATATGGAAAACCACTGCATGCATAACTCCCTGGGAAGCACTGCTCTCCTGCATAACCACCATCTTGGGAAGGATGAGGAGTTTGGGGTTTCTAACCCACTTTATGTTACACCTTATGCCTTCGCCCAGACTTTGTCAGGTGCACAACCCAATCACACGGCAAGCAGCTCGTTAGAAAGGTGCTTAAGGAGCTGAGGTGGAAGGAAGCACTTGCTAACCGGGAAGCGGGCTCTAGTCCTTACTGGGACTCAAGAAAGCCGCTCGGTAACCCGCGTCCGCTCCAGACAAAACGCTCCCCAGGCGTGTTCAGGGACCACGGCCGCAGGAGTGGAGGTGCGTGGAATTGCGTTCTGCCCTCCCTCCCCCACTCCGGGGGCGGGTCTCTGGCCCAGGCAGCCGTGAGCAGGGCCTCTGCCCATAGCTCTCAGGGACCAGTCCCCGCAGCCTGCGGGGGGCGGTGCTCACCTTGGCTGCGGCCTCCACACCACCCTCCCCGTGGGGTCTTTGTTTCCACACATAGGATTTCAGGTGCCCAGCCTGGGACACCCTGTCTCCAAGCTGCACACACCCCGAAGCTGCTTTCCACTTTTTATTTTAAGCTTCTTTGCCAGTCTATAGTGACAAAAAAAAAAAGAGTCAGGCAGTGTGGTCCATTTGCCTACCTGCTTTCCTTCAAAATAGTCAGCAGCTGGCTGAAGTCTTGTTACCAGGGTGATTTTTTTTTTTTTTACAACAAAGAACTTCCTTCTCAAAACACAATGGGAAAATCTGGAGGAAAAACAGCTTTGTTTTTCTCTTTTTAAAAAATCCATTTATCTATCTATCTATCTGTCTATCTATATTTATTTATATATATATTTTGTTAAAGTATTACAAATAGTAGTACATATGTTTCCTTCCCCCCCATGGTCTCCCCCCGGCCTCCCCTCCCCCCCAGCACATGCCCTCACCTGTCCCCCCCCCCAGTGTCTTGTACCCATTGGTCATGCTTACATGCATGCACACAAGTGCTTCGGTTGATCTTCATTTAACGCCTTTCTCAGGCCCCGCTCAGGCGAGGGGTGTGGATTCGCGACCTTGAGGGGATTTGTGGAACTTGGGTGCTGTGAGATTGGGGGGCTGGAGGCCAGGATGGGTGCACTACAGGAGATATCCGGGGTGATTTAGTTTGGGGGCCACAACATTCATTGTGGGAAGAGGGTTATACTTTGTCAAGCACCCACAACCTCGCGGCACGGGATTCTGTGAAAAGTGAAACATGCGGCCCAACCTGGCTACCTGAATGTGTCTCCCAGGACTTGGGCCTGAAATGCAACGGCAGGAGGTCGAAGACTGGTTGGTGCTGATTCGTTCTTGCAATCGAGAGACTTCGTTAATGGATGAAGCTATGTCCCACTGGAAAATATATTCAAGTCCTAACCCCCAGTAGCTGTGAACATGTCCTTATTTAGAAACTAGAGTTCCCAGTGTGTGAAATTTGTGCCCTCGGTGGGGGGCGGGGGGGAGCGTCAGCCTGGCCTGAACCCTCTCACAGTCTGAGAGCCCTTTGGGGATGTCTGAGGAGCGGACCTAAGCCGTCAGTCGGACATCATTAGCACTGCCACTGAGGTGGGAGAGCACTCATCAGCCATGAGCCTGGCTTCTGGCTGAGAGGCACGCCCCCTGTGGGAGCACACTGACCACCAGGGGGCAGTGCCTGCGTTGAGCGTCTGCCCCCTGGTGGTCAGTGTGCATCATAGTGACCAACTGTTTTGCTGTTCAAGTTGCATATTAGCTTTATATTATCCTATATAATAAAACCCTAGTATGCAAATTGACCAAACAGTGGAACAACTGGCCACTATGATGCACACTGACCACTAGGGAGCAGACACTCAATGCAGGAACAGCCCCCTGGTGATCAATGTGCTCCAACAGGGGAAGCGCCACTCAGCCAGAAGCTGGGCTCACAGCTGGCGAGCACAGCAGTGGCAGGAGCCTCTCCCACCTCCGCTGCAGGCGAGCGGTAAGGAGAGCCCCGGACTGTGAGAGGGATGTCTGACTTGCAGGGGAGGCTGGGGCAGCAGGGGAGGCTGGGGCAGAAGGGGAGGCTGGGACAGCGGGGGAGGAGGGAGTAGAGGCTGCTGCCATGCAGCCAAGACCAAGGAATGCCCAGTGTCCAGAACACAGAAGACACAAGAACGGATCTTCCCATAGAGTCTTTGAGGGAACGTGCCTCTGCCTCTGCCTGATTTGGATGTCTGGGTGCTGAGAAACAGACGTCTGCTGTTTTAAGTCACCAGTTTGTGGCCATTTGTCCCATTAGCCAGAGAAGGCAACACACTTTCCTTCTGATCAGGTCTTCTGACATCTCCGTTTCTGATTTATTTCTAAGCCTAACCCAGCAGTTTCTTCTGCATTGTTTGAGTTACCATAGCCTTTCTAATAAATTTCTTCTCTCTCTCTCTCTCTCTCTCTCTCTCTCTCTCTCTCTCTCTCCTCTCTCTCTTTCTCTCTCTCTCCTCTTAGGAGTAGAATTTGCTCCATACTACCATAACCTTCACCTGTCTTTGCTCTTTTTTAGGATCTTGTATAGAACATGATGGGGTCCTCTTTGGCCTGTGCACACTGTTAGGATGTAAAGAACAATGTACTATTTAATCAGTTAGGCTACTGGGTACCAGCTCGTTGCCCTCAGACTGTCTCACAAGGTCCCGTTAGGCTCCATCCTGGTTAAAGTGATGGGCATCATGCACATAGACTTCGCTGAGCATCCCTTCCTACAAGATCAGGCCGCCCCCATTTACTCTTGTCCTATTTACATACTAATTGCAGATCGTACAGCTGTCTGGATTCCCACGTGGCATCTGCTGGAATATCAGTTCTGTGTCATGTTCGTGTTACAAGAAAAAAAAATTGCAGTGAAATTTGTGAAACTGGAGTAAAAGGAGAGAGATTGGTTTCTTTCCTGCAGGGCTTCTTCCAGCCACGCTCATAGGCATCCTCAGGCTTCCAGAGAGATCCCGTCCGCAGTGTCTTCCCAACCTTCCCACCGCATTGTTTAATGCTTAGACTGTTTCTCAGCACTGGTGTTCTGGGGCACCCTGTTTGAGAATGGCTTCTTGGTACAGTTCTTATTTCTGAAAATTGGGAGCAAAAGTAACCGTTTCTCTTAAAGCAACCACGTGAATCTCTTTATCGGCTAATCCTTCTTCACAATGCAGACAGTGGGGGGCTAAATAAAGCGGTGGGGTTGTGGATGGTTCTGAGAAATAGCTGATTCTTCCCCTGGGACATGTAAGTATAGCTTTGAAATTTACTATTTCTGTCACCAACGTAGAGGCTGACAGCACTGAGCACATCTAGAAAGAAAAGGCATTGGCACCCAGGTGGTGTGGCTCAGGGGCTGAGCTGCCCCCTATGAACCAGGAGGTCACCGTTTGATGCCTGGTCAGGGCACATGCCCTGGTTGCAGGCTCCATCCTCAGTAGGGGGCATGCAGGAGGCATCTGACCCATGATTCTCTCTCATCATGGATGTTTCCATCTCTTTCTCCCTCTCCCTTCCTCTCAAAAACCAAATAAAAAGAAAAGGTAGTGCTCGCTTCGACAGCACATATACTAAAATTGGAACGATACAGAGAAGTTAGCATGGCCCCTGCGCAAGAAAAAGAGAAACGAAAAGGTATTGGCAAGATCGGCTGGGACTCCCACTGTGGCCTCCAGCTCTTGCGTCAGCCCAGTGCTAAGCCATGGCCCGAGGACTCTCAGTCTAAGGAATGTTCCTCATTGAAAAACGAGTCAGGGCTAATGGGTAGGGACTCCAGGAAGTCAGCGTTGGGAGGAATATGAGGGAAAGTGTGTGGGTACAGAAAGGCCAACTTGGTAGAAGTTGAAACAGAGAAAGTCAAAGTTCATGACGATATGACCTAAGGCCTGTCCACCACATCCATGCACTTAGGGAATGTTCCCACTTGGAGGGGAACTTAGAGTAATAACAGATCAAGGTCCCTGACGATTCTATGTTTAGTGAGCACCCACTTCCGGGCTCCTAGCTGGCTAGCTGGTCACAGTGTCCTCAGAGGGCAGCAGGAGCAGGACTCTGGGGTCTCTTTCATAAGGACACTAATTCCACTCAGGAGGGCCCCACCCTCATGACCAAATCACCTCCCAAAGGCCTCACCTCCAAACACCATCACATGGAGGGGTAGGGTTTCAACTTATAAGTTTGGGGCAAAAACATCCTATGGCACCTGCCAACCCCAATTCACCTGTAGTGTTTTTCTGAGCACCATTCAGAAAAAGAGTCACATCTCCATGTAGTATGAACAATTAGCAAAAGGTTGTATTTTTAGCAATTTGAGTTTTGATAGCAAATAGGTCCCTTGTCATGATTGATTTAATGTGGGAACCCCTTCCACATCCCACGTGCTCCAGGGTTCCCATGTCAGGGTTCGGGATCTGGAGAAGGCCACACACAAATGAAAGAGACTAGAAAAGCATTAATTTAAGAAATTTGGGGGCCAGGCATGAGTCCACCTCTAGGGGGAGGACTACCACTATCTCTGGCCTTGCTATCCCCTTTTATTAAGACTATGTGATACACCACATCCTTTCGGTCAGGAAATTCCAGTAATAGTCAATCAGCAAGAATTGACATAAGACTAACAAGTGGAAGCTGCTTCAACTACCAATGTCTCAACTAAACAATGAGTGATTAGCTCTGACCTTTCAGAGCGATTCGGTTAACCTGAATTTTCTATTCACCTCTCTATTAGTGAGGCAATGACCGGTTTCCTGCAATTTAATTCACGTGTTCATTTTGCAAAGAGGTTATTATGACTCACAGAAGTGGAGTAAATTGTTCAAAGTCCTACAACCAGGATAAAGCTGAGGTTTGAACCAGGTGTTTGCATCCCATCTTGCTTTCACCATAGACTTTGCTGGAATCGTTACCCCCCGAAACAACCGTCCTTCTCCTCTGTGTCACTTACACTCAAGTCAGACATTCAGTGACACATCGCTAGTATCCACGCTTCACCACTCGGGCGGTGGAGAATTTCCTCTTGAAACCAGAAGAGTTTTTCATTCAACACAATGGGATCTGGAGTCTCTGCAGAGCTACAGGCTGCATGAATGTGGAGGGGTCGTCCGACTGGGAGAGCAAACCAAGGTGGAATGGAGCACGACATTCTGTTTGGTGAAGGAGGCCAGAGGTGAGGGACGAGTGCTGTCCCTGGGTCTCAGAACATTTCAGCACCACGATTGTGTTTCTTCTTTGCTGTTGACCACACGGTAAAAACTGAACGGACTCTCTGCACTTCCGGCCTCCACGTGCACACACAGAGCTCTCGGGAAGCAGGCCACAGGAAGCTCCCTCCTCCTGTTTCTTTCCTCTTTTTCTTGCCGTTGTCTCGGGTTGGAATGAACGAGAATGTCAATCATCTACTTGTTGGCATGGAGAACGGCTGGGACATCAGGGCACGGGAAAGGGCAGGTTCATAGCAGAAATAGGGGTTAATGAACCGGGTGTGGGTGGAAGACAATAACAGAATGGCAGGTTTTCACCGCATAGAGCGGGAAGCCTGCTAACAGTATGTTCTTGAAGTAGAGCAACAATTGTCTTAGGTAGACACTGCAGTATTAATCTTAACCTGCTATTTGGCTTCTGTACCCATTTGCTTGCTTGCTAAAATAATAGAAGAGGTTTTTTTTGATTTTCTGAACTGATGTATTATTGAACGTTCCCTTGCCGGCGGTTTGAATGTCCCATTGACTGTGACCTCACTGGTCATCGAAGCACATTCCTCCGGGAACCAGGACAGACAATTATCCCAATTGTCTGAGTAGCTACAGAGAACTGAGTTTCAGTTGACTCAGTGGTCCTGGAATCAGGAGAGCACAATTATCCTAAATTGCTTCAAGCAGCTACTGAGAGTGCATTCCTGTTGACTCAGTGATCCCAAAATCTGAACAGCCCAATTATTCTAAATTGCCTGACCAGGTGGTCCCAGATAATGTGTTTCTGTTGATTTAATGATTCTTAGATATTAACTTGCTCAATTTCTGCTTTTGTAAAAAAAAAAAAAATGCTATTTCGCGAAGTAGGTTCCTCGTTCCAGACCCAAAGATGTAATCAATACTTTTGGGATATTCTGCCGATAGAAGCCAGATGTGTGGAGCTGTTCGGTTTGAAGAGCATTAGCCACTCATATGCCACCGGCTTTTATTTTTTAATAAAATGACTCCATAATTCAACCTTTTTAAAGGCGTCCTCTGTAAGATGAGGGTACATCACAACATTTTAAGATCTAGGCCAGTGGTCGGCAAACTCATTAGTCAACAGAGCCGAATACCAACAGTACAACGATTGAAATTTCTTTTGAGGGCCAATTTTTTTAAACTTAAACTTTTTCTAATGCCACTTCTTCAAAACAGACTTGCCCAGGTCATGGTATTTTTTGGAAGAGCCACTCTCAAGAGGCCAAAGAGCCGCATGCGGCTCATGAGCTGCAGTTTGCCAACCACTGACCTAGGCAACATCTTACCTCTAAGAGGCAGTGCTTTCTAAACATCAGAGGACATGCTGGAGTTTTCCAGTTAATTACGCCTTGTACAGATTCCGAGAAACTGGAATCGGGATGTCCGACATGATTGGGGTTGCCTTTGGTCGTGACATTGAAATCTTGGTTGTGACCTCTTGAACTCTGGCTAGTCTTTGACTGATAGGCTAAAGCAATCCAAGTAAAGACAGGCAGAAAGGGGTTACATAAAAGGAGTCATAAGGCCTTACCCATAAGACAGAGAAATGTAGAGCGGCTGTGGCCGGTTACAGAGGGTTAGGGTTTAATCTTCTTTCCAATTAAGGGAGCAGAGATGGGGTAGTGGCTTGTGCTAAGCACTTGGATCGAGCAGCCGGGACAAGGCTGAAGTTCAGCCTCTGAGATCCTATCATGCTCGTGTCCTTCCCACGTACCCGATACAAGAGATTTTCAATGACAAGATGATAGACTGCTGCAAACACACTTCATGGTCACTTGGGAATTTTCGAGGATGATCATGCTGATGGTCCAAAGCTCCAGAGGAAGGTCATGTATATCTTTTCTTTTCTCATTATTCTGCACAGAATGGTCACTGGCACAATTTGAAAATGCCAGGGACCGTAGGCTGTCTACCACAGCTGCCCAAACTGTAGATTATCCAAGCCCTTACCTTCTGAAGATGCAGGTATTTCCAAAGTGTTTGTTTTTTTTAATTTATTTATTTATTCCAGTTTCATTGAGATATAAGTGATATGTAACATTGTAAACTGTAAGGTGTACAATGCAATGGTTTGATATATGTAGATATTGCGAGATGATTACCACAATAAGTGCAGTTAACATGTATCACTCACTTGTGGAATATAATGAACCGCATAGACTGGTGAACAAGAACAGATCCGGAGACTGAGAAACATCCATCAGAACGTCAAACCTCAGGGAAGGTGGAGGTCGGAGGGAGTAAGGGCGAGGGATCAACGGAGGGACTTGTGTGTGCATGCAAAGTGTTTTTGTTTCTCCTATGTTCTCTCACTTCCTTTCCGACGCGTCTTGAAGATGAAGGTATTTTGTAATTTAAAAATCGTGCAACAGCTGCTGAGAGCTGCTGCTTACGCTGGAATGTGGAATTTATATTGGGGAAATACCTATTACTCGCTATAAAATATATATGAGGCTCGGTAGCCGGCTCTGTAAAATGGAATTTCTCCTCCCTGCACTAGGGAACGGTTACCGTGCTCAGGGACACACTGCAAGGGGCCGTGTGCTGACATGTGCTGAGCATTGTTCCACCACGTCAATAATGCAGCCATCCCCCAGGACGCTCCGTGTTCGGGGAGTATTTTTACACCTTTTCATTATTTAGACGCATATTTATATGCTGCCTCTGCGGCTGATCTCATTCCGTGTGATGGAATGAGTAATGGTTTTGATAGAAGTGGCAAATGTCTGTTTGTAATTAATTTTGGTTCTGAGTGTCCCCACAGCTAATGTGACAGACATGTTTCATATACTTACATGGGCCATTCACATCAACCAGAAAAAAAAATCATCATATTCTCAGGGGGTTTTATTTTTTATGACAAATGACAAAAAGTAAACCATCAGGGATTTACCTTAAAAATTGTTTCCCAGAGCATTTCATAAAAATAGAAAAAAAGCTTGTATTTAAATCGTGTTACCCTAGCCAGTTTGGCTCAGTGGATAGAGTGTTGGCCTGCAGAGTGAATGGTCCTGGGTTCAAATCCTGTCAAGGGCACGTACCTCAGTTGCAGGCTCCTCCCTGCCCTGGGCCCTGGTCAAGGCACATGCAGGAGGCAACCGATTGATGGGTTTCTCTCCCATCAATATTTCTCACTGTCATTCCTTCTCTCTTCCATTCTCTCTAAAAATCAACGGAAAAATATCCTCGGGTAAGGGTTAAAAAAGTGGAATGAAAATTGTGTCATATCCTAAGTCTCAATCATATGAGTTGCACAGGGTTATTCCTGTTTTCAAAATGAGGACAACGTGCCGGTTAAACAATTTGATCGCCTTCAGCGAGGGCTGCCCCAAATAGCCAGTTTAGTCCCCACGAAGGTTACCTCCTGAAACACTGCCCAAGCCTCACAGATTCCTCAGCATCCCATCGGTCTGCAGAGTGTAGTCAGGCAGGACAGCTCACCTGTGAACCTGTGATGCTCACCTGTGACACTCACCTGTGAAGCTGCAGTGGGTTGTTCCTGGTTCAGAGTGCAGCTTGGACAGCAGGTTGAAATCTGCAGGTCACGTGGGGCCTCTGGAGGAGGTCTGGGCGGTGGGACAGGTCCTGGCAGTTTTCTCTAACACGCTCTCACTTAGCATGCTTCTTCAACATATGTGCTCCTCGTTCATCCATCCCTGAAGCAGCCACAATTAAATGCCGCTTGTCTTCATTCTTAGGGCATGAAATCGATCTCATTATACTCTCCAAGGCACAGCTTTGACATTGAGGTCCTCCTTTGAAGCCAAAAAAAACCCCAATCAATTTATGTGTAACCGAGGAATGATATTTTTTTCTGTGGGCGGGCAAAATGAGAACAAGAGGAAGAGAGGGAAGGAGGTTTGTTAAGGTGAAGTGTCACTCTATGGGCACCTCCAGGGGCAGGGTGGATTGACAGCTAATTTACATGGTCAGAACATGTTTATCCCACCCACTCCCAATTCATTTGTCCTGGAGACTGTAACTGAAGGGACCATTCGCTGCATTGACGTGCTAGTGTGCCACGACAGGGTAGGATGAGCCACTGTCCAGCATGCATCTCGACTCTCAGCAGTTCACCCCTTAAGGATCAGGGGGTTGTTGTGTCATTACTAACCTGGGACACGGCTCTGCAAGAGCAGGGACCAGAGTGGCGGGATGGAGTCAGAAAACTGAGCTGATGTGTGCAGCTTTATGGTGACTTGACACTCCGTTTGTTTTTTTCAACTGTTAGTGTGCTACAGATTCACAAAATCATTCCCTCGGAGATGACAGAGCATGGAAGAAAGTGCTGGGTTTCCCATTGCGATGAGCAAGATGCAGGCACGTGAGCACAGGCAGATCTTGATGGTTTCACAAAACACATTCCCACACAGCCTGGCTGCTGCTGGGAAAGGCTTGTCAGGAGTCAGAGCACCTGCTTGCTCTTGAGAGAAGGCGGTCAGATCGCATGGCTGGACCGAGATGGAGCTGAGATGAGAATGGCAAAGTAACCCATTCCACATCTGGCGGCAAGGAACAGCATTGTGCCCACATGGCATGGACCGTTGATCACAACCCCCTTGCCCCCAATTTTCAATTGATCGCCAAACATCACGGGGTAATCTTTTAAAGAGTTGTCGTGGGGAAGCCCCAATAAAACTATTCCTTTTGCGAATAAACAATGAGATGTATCAGTTTAGCTAGAAACCAAGTCTGGTAATTGGTGGTTTAAAACTCCCTGTTCGTTTGTCTCCTGTTGGTAAGAAGCAGGGACATCTGGGAGTACAGTGAGGAGGCAGGCTTCTGGCTGTCGGCCCTACAGTATCTCTGTTGGTAGGGAAAAGCCGGACATGATATTTTCAGGCCTGTCACCGTGGAGGAGTGAAGGGCCTGGGAATTATTTTTAATCATACCGGGAACAGTTGGAATGGTCCCCAGGCGCTCCCACTCTGAACTGAACACCATCCACGTGAATTCTGCACCATGCTGACGCCACTCGTACTAACCCCTGGGTTGGTAATGACTTTAAGTATATTTTAAGTAAAAACAAAGAGGTTGCTATGCTTACTTACTTAAAAAACATGGTTTATCACTTGTATTTCTTTTTTAAAAATATATTTTATTGATTTTTTACAGAGAGGAAGGGAGAGGGATAGAAAGTCAGAAACATCGATGAGAGAGAAACATCCATCAGCTGCCTCCTGCACACCTCCCACTGGGGATGTGCCCGCAGCCAAGGTACATGCCCTTGATCAGGTTCCAACCTGGGAACTTTCAGTCCACAGGCCAATACTCTATCCACTGAGCCAAACTGGTTTCGGCAGCATATATGGTATTTCATTAAATTAGTGGTTGCCCAAACCAATTTGGCTCAGTGGATGGAGCGTCGGCCTGCAGACTGAAGGGTCCCAGGTTCGATTCCGGTCAAGGGCATGTACTGGGTTGCAGGCACATCCCCAGTAGGGGGTGTGCAGGAGGCAGCTGAATCGATGTTTCTCTCTCATTGATGTTTCTAGTTCTCTATTCCTCTCCTTTCCTCTCTGTAAAAAAAAAAATCAATAAAATATATTTTTAAAAAATTCGTGGTTTATGCAAAGGTTGATGTAGTTGACAATTTACAATGCCGGGAAGACCTGGGGTGAACAGGTGCGTGTATGTTTCACAAACTGGGGAGGACAGGTTCACAGTCTGTTTTGCGTGCCACTGTCATCAGTGGATGGCGTCCCCATGAGCTACACTGTGCACGTGTCCTGGAAGAAGGCAACAGCGTGAGTGTTTGCAGTGGCACAGTCAAAATGATGCCCAACACTGATGCCATCACCATCCGTTCATGTAAGCTACGGCTCAAATGGCACAAAGTAAGGTCCAGGAAATTCTACCTACCACCTCCCATCATGACTTCTTAGCAGCTGAATCATTTATTCAAGTCCATAACCATCTTTATCTCTTTTGCAACTTGCAAATTCCTACTACGTAGCAGTCTTTGAACTAAGGCTATGTGGTGCTCTCCACCAGGTAAAATGATTAAAATCGCCCCAGAAAACATCCCAAAACAAGCCCTAGAGTGTGCGACATGATTAAAAATATATTTATCTTTCTGATTTTGAATGTTAATTTTGGTCTTATATTTTAAACCCCACATAATTGCATTTTGGGGGGATTATGCGGTGTTATACTTGGCAAAACAAACACTGTTTAACTTATCTTCCTACAACAGGGTCCCTAGAGTTTCAGGACATATTCCTGGCATGTGGCTGTCATTGGGAATGTGTTCCTTTACAGAGAATTGCCCAGTTATAGTCTGGCCTTCAGCAGAGTTAAAAAAAATTTTTTAAGAAAAGTTTAGATTTACAGAAAACTTGCAAACCTAGTAAAGTTCTAATATATCTCAAACTCAGTTTGTCCCTATGATTGACATCTCGCATTAGAGCGGTGTACATTTGCTGCAATTAATGAACCAGCATAGATACATTATTATATACTAAGTCCCATCATTAATTCACATACCCTTCATTTTAACTTAATGTCCTTTTCGTTTTTTAAAAAATATTACAGATCTCATCTAGTTTCATTTAGCTGACATGTTTCCTTAGCTTTTTCCAGATTGTCACAAGTTTATCCTACTTTCTTTTCTTTTTTTTTACATAACCTTGGCATTCTTTAATTTCTTTTTTTTAGTATAGGTTAGGTCTTTCGTTGGTTTTCCTTCTATTGCAACTTATCTGATGCTTTTCTCATGATTAGCCTCGGATTGTGGATTTGAGGAAGGAAGTCCCAGCGATACAGTGCCATGTTCCTCATATGATTAGGTGTGCAAGAGACCAGGTGTGCATAGGATCAGGTGTGCACGGGATCAGGTGTGCATGGGATCAGATTTGCATAAGATCAGCTGTGTATAGGATCAGGTGAGCATGGTATCAGGTGTGCATAGAATCAGTTGTGCATAGGATCAAGTGTGCATATTATCAGGTGTGATAGGATCAGGTATATATGTGGTCAGGTGTGCATGAAATCAGGTGTGCATAGGATCAGGTGTGCATAGGATCAGGTGTGCATGGGATCAAGTGTGCATATGATCGGTATGACTGAAGATTGCTCCTGGTCACCAGCCAAGCCAGCTTCTGCCAGGCTTCTGCACTGTGGGGTCCTCCTCTCCCCAGTTCCCTCTGTGCTTTGGGGGCTGTCACATGAACCACCCCCCCATCCCCAACTTCCAGAGCTCTCCTTATGCATCTCCTCTCTGAGGGCCGAGCAAGTTGATAATTTGAATGGAGTGTTTTGCATCTTTTCTTCCTGTTTTATGCTTGCCTTACTTTCCTCTCATAAGATGCTGCTGGTTTTGAATATTTAGTAATCACATTTCAGAAACACCTAATTTTCCACATCTTCTGACTCACGTTTAACAGGAAGGAGAGGAGCACCCTAAATGTTCGCGTGATTTAATTATGAAACTGACTTGTGTGTCTAGTGCACTGGTTTCAGGAAGCTCTCCGAACCAAATCATGTCACTGATATTTATCGGTTGCTCACTGCGTGGGAAAACCCGCTATAAGTGGTCTGCCTCCATTACTTCACTGATATTAAACTCATGATGCTCTAAGGATGCATGTGCTGTTATTAAGCTACCTATGGGCTCAGAGAATTAAGTCATTCCCAAGTTCCCACAATTGTTACGTAGGGGACCTGGGAGATTTGGTGACAGGGACGAGACAGGTACAATGTATTTAAATGTCATATTAAGGTTAAAAGAATTTATTCCGTGAAACGTAAAAGCACACATGTCTTCTAAAAGTTCCAGCTGTAGAGAATTTTACGTTTCATGTAACGGCAGCTACATAGTTCACTCCGGTTATTGCAAAGGCATTCAAGCGTCAAAGGCTCATCCAGCCCCATAACATGGGTCCTCTGAACCTACACCTGCACTTAGAGTTGGAAGATTGCAGGTGCACTGGTCAGTCATGACCTCTAACAACAACAACAACAACAAAACTGGTTACCCCTCATCCCCTCTCTACCTTGGAGGGATGTCCAGCAATACAGGATGGAGGATGCTAAGAGAGAAGTCAAGATAGTTCTCTTCATTCTGCTGACGGAATGAGAACAGCATGGCACACCCAACGAAAAGCGTTCCATTTGTGATCTCTTGGCACGCACAGTGACTTCTGTGTTCCCCGCACTCACGGTAGCGGGGTATAATTGCATGACAAAATTCACAAGCGACGGGGACATGCTACAGCGAGAGGGTGGCACGCATGGCAGCCTGGAAGCACTGGGCACGTATGAAATGTAAGAGCCATCACATTTTTACCCCGAATGTGCGTACCACTGGCACTTAGGAATTAACAAGACGCCCGTCATTTGAACAAGTTTCCAAACACAGTGACACCGATTGGCAACGCCAGCCCTTCGCAGACGGCACGCAGAAGGACGTGTATGTTCCCGCTGCCACCGCCACGCGGGGATGCACTGGGGTAGGCGTTGTGCGCATAGAAAGTAAATGAAAGACCATTCATTCCGCATCATTTCGCATTTTATAAGAGCTGTGCCCTTTGGCTAAATTTCATGTTGTTAATGGTTCTTGTTTACGCGCGCTTGCAATTCCCCTTGCTCTGAAGTGAACATGTAGATACATCCGTTGGACTGCCTGCTGTGGCATTCCTATTGTAAGCCGGCAAATTCCGGAGAGACCTAAATGGCCTCAAATAGCTTGTTTTCAGCTACAGTAGGATCACGCTTTGTTATCGTTTGAATCAAATCATGTATTCACAAAGATATATGCTTACGGCAGCATTACTCACGGCGGCCAAGGCATGGAAGTGACCAGCGTCCTGCAAAAGAGGACTGGATAAAGAAGACGTGGTCCATGTACGCCGTGGAACACTACTCAGCCACGAGAAAGCACGAGATAGCGCCATTGGCAACAACATGGATGGACCTTGAGAATGTTATCTTGTGAAACAGGCCAGTCAGAAAAAGCCAAGAATCTTGTGATTTCACTCATTTGTGTGATATGAAATGGAAATTCATGAACTCAAACAGCAGTGTGGTGGTTGCCAGAAGGAAGGGAGTGGGGAGAGAAATGGATCCTACTATTTGGTGACAGGAGAAGATTTGACTTGGGTGGTGGGCACACGGTGCCATATGTATAGGTCTTGTCACGTGGAGACCCACACCTGAAACCTATATGTTGACCAATGTCTGCCCCCCCCCAAATCAATTTCACTTAAAAAAAGGACCAGAGTTAGGAATCAGGTTATGGGTAGAATGAAAATAAAGGGTATCTAACTTGCATTTTCAGTTGAAATCACAACTACAGGTGTGGACAGGGGCGCATTGAGATGGGACTAAGTTTAGGAGATAACATTTCTCTACAACGACTGTGAGAACAGAAGTCAGCAGAATGGATCATGTACAGCCCAATCCTGGTGACATGCCAACTAGGATAGTGTGGCCTTACCATGGATGCAGAAAGTATGTGCCTTTTATGCTGCCAATTCCCTCATCCTGTATTTTGTTGTTGCTGTTTTGCTGTTGAAACCACTGTTTACAACGGATCAATTGTTTCAGAGACAGCAGCAGGCATCTTATCCTTTGGGTGGACTTGGGTTTCTGAAGATTAGGATGCCACAGCTGCTAAAAATTTCATATTCCACATCTGACCCCAAACTACCAAACCTACAGAGCTGGGGCTCTGACTCTAAGACATTAATCGTTCCATTAGACTGGTAAGATTTCACCCTGAGTTAAACAAATCAAACGTCAAGTCTGGTAGGCCTAGCTACTTAAGAAATAGGCATTAAACCGCCATGGGATAGGTAACCAATGAAATACAGTTTGCTGGCACAGAAGAATACGGAATCACATGGGGAAATGGTCACAGCGCATTTAGGTGAAATGGCGTTTATTGAACCTTAAATTGCTAATTTCAAGAAGAAATAGTTGACTATTTGGATAGAGCCACGGTCAGGCAGACAGGCAGCGAGGTGAGCAGGTGAAGCAAGGGAAGGAGAGAAAGAGACAGAGGGGTGAAGGAAATAAAAGTCATAATGAGACTATTCTGGATTTGTTATTTTGTGTTTGGGGCACGTTGCTTTAAAAAATCATTTAAACATATTTTTATTGATTTCAGAGAGGAGGGGGGGAGAGAGAGCAACATCAATGATGAGAGCGAATCATTGATCAGCTCCCTCCGGCAAGCCCCACACTGGGGATCAAGCCTGCAACCTGGGCATGTGCCCTGATGGGAAATCCAATGGTGACCTCCTGGTTCATAGGTCGATGCTCAGTCACTGAGCCACTGAGCTCACTTCTTTTTAGTACTGAGTAGTATTCCTTTGTCTGGACGTAACTTAGGTCACCCACTCGCCCACCGGAGAACGCCCTGCTGCTTACAGGTCTGACAGTTATGCATAAAGCTGCTGCCCACCACGGTGTGTAGGTGTTGGTGTGGACACATGTTTTCAGTACGCTTGGTACATACCAAGGAGAGCGAAAGCTGGGTCATCTGGTGGGAGTGGGAGTAGTTCTGTAAGGAGCCACCACACTGACTTCTAGAGAGTCTTCCCCGTCTACATCCCCTCGCACCCTGAGCGAGGTTCCTGCCCGCCGGGCCCCCTCCCACTCCCCCCACCCCCGGCCCTGTGCCTGCACCCAGGGTTGTCAGCGTTTTGGACATTCCTCCTTCTAACCAGCATGCCCTGGTCTCGACTGGCTGTTTGAATCTGCATTGCCCTGGTGATCTGGGACATGGAGCCCCTTTTCATGTGCTTATGGGGGGGCCGTCCCTGTATCTTCCGGGGTCAGATGTCGCTTCAGGTTTCTGCCCATTTAAAAAAAAGTGAGTGGTTGGTTTTCTTACTGCTGTGTTCTAATAGTGTTTGTGTGTATTTGGATCCTGTCCTTGATCAGCTATAGCTCCTGCTACTCTTTCCTCCCAGGGTGAGCGAGGCCTGTGTTCTGATTCCTTTGACAGATTGCACAGAGCAGGAGCCATTGTTTTCATGCCATCCAGCATCAGAGAGGGCTGCTTACCAGAGGGCATTGGCTCTCAGACACCATGTGAGGCAGGCTGTGGGCGACCTGGTGACTCAGCAGGTCCAGGAACTTGGCTGTCTCTGAGATGTTCCTGCTGGGGCCCTGGAGGGAGGAGAGGAGCTGGATATGGAGCTCCGTATCAGACACATGTTCTACTCGTCCACTGAACGTAGATCGAAGGAGGACCCCTTCGTTCGCCACGCGTGTTAAAAACCTGTGGAGCCGAAACAGGTTTGGCTCAGTGGATAGAGCGTCGGCCTGCGGACTGAAAGGTCCCAGGTTTGATCCCGGTCAAGGGCATGTGCCTTGGTTGCAGGCACATCCCCAGTAGGGAGTGTGCAGGAGGCAGCTGATCGATGTTTCTCTCTCATCGATGTTTCTAACTTTCTATCCCTCTCCTTTCCTCTCTGTAAAAAATCAGTAAAATATATTAAAAATAAATAAATAAAAACCCATGGGAACCGTCATGCTTTGGAACAAAAGCAAAATACATGTTGGCGCGCTCTGAGCACTGTGACTCGCCTTGGCCACTCTTGTTGAAGCTTAACCCCTCTCTCCCGTTTCTAACACGAAGGCCACCCTGCCAGCCCCCGATTCCTCCCCACCTTCTCTCTTATTCATCACATTCAGATCTGCCATCTCGATGCTATTTTCGCGACCGTAATTCACGCTCAACAATCTGCTTCCGTTTCTCGACTCGGTAAGCTGGCAATCCATTTCTTTTTTTTTTTCTTCTTCTTTCTTTCTTTTTGCTATTTGGAAGAAAGCAACATGGAAAAATGAAGCTATTAATATATTACAAGTAAGTGCTAAATCTGTTAGGTCGGGGCTGACAGCTCACATTAGCAGGGGTGCCCTGAGGCTCGGGGCGGCCCGGGAGGGGGGAATGATGCATGAGCCCATTACTGACCTCCGAGCCGCACAATTCATCAGCGGGGAACAAAACAGCTCCCTCCCAGTGGGCGAGAACCACCAAAGCGGGATGGTCATGGCCGAGGCTCCCTAATTAGGCTGTTTGTTCCCTGGAACGGAAGTGGGGTGGCTGCCCTCGGACCAGCGTGCGTGTAGCATTGGCTCCATCGGACCAGCGTGCGTGTAGCCAGGAGGCTTCCTAGCATCTCAGGAGTCGGGGTGAAGCGTGGGCTGCTCCGTGAGGATTCCTGGGTGTGTTTGGTCTGCATTGTGGTTAGTTTCCACTCCCCTGGCCCCTTCCCTGGACTCCTTTGTCCTCACTCACAGAGCCCTTGGCACCAAATCTCATGATATTGAGCATCCAGGCACTCTGCCCTTATCAGCGCTCTCCAATGTGTGTGACTGCAGCTCTAAGCCTGATTTATCTATATAATCCTTCCGATATTCCTTTTTAAATATATTTTTATTGATTTCAGAGAGGAAGGGAGAGGGAGAGAGAGAGAGAAACATCAATGATGAGAGAGAATCATGGATCGGCTGCCGCCTGCACGCCCCCTACCAGGGACCAAGCCCCAACCCAGGCATGTACCTGACCAGGAATCGAACCATGACCTCCTGGTTCATAAATTGACACTCAACCACCCAGCCACGCCAACCAGGCCCGAAATCACCTTTAATAGACGTCAGAGAAATGTCTGCATTCTTAATAACGCGGGGGGCATTCTTCTGCAAATGTTAAGCTACGTTGGCATGTTACCACCTGGCGCAGAACCCCCCAGAACACCCAGGGCTGTGGTCTCCCAGAGGAAGCTTATAAAAACCCCACATCCCACTGGACCCTTTAAAGAGAAATCCCGTCTCAAAGTGCTCTTCCTGAAATGCTCTTCAGAATTCCGAGGAGGTGTTCTGAACATAGTTCCTGAAAACAAGGTAAATTAAAAGAAAACATGTAAGTGACCGGGCGGCTGGATTTGATGAAAGTCAGGCTGGATGCCAGGGTTGGGCTCCAGGCTGTAGCACGCACCCCCACGGGGCTGGGTTGGGTCTGAGAGGAAGGCGATGGAACGGGCGTGGCCGGATGCTGTGGCCGTGGGAGCGGACCTTCCACCCCGGACCCTCGGCCAGGAAACATTCAGGAGCTGCGGGGAGGAACTCTTCCTTTGATGAAAAAATAATGATTTTTATTTATAAAATGTCCAGCTTTGAGGTTTTAGACCTTTATAACTTCCAGGGTTTCTCAGATAGTCCTAGTAAACTCCAGCTTTTGTAACAAAGGTTCATTTTTATTTTTTAAAATATATTTTATTGATTTTTTACAGAGGGAAAGGGGTAGAGAGTTAGAAACATTGATGAGAGAGAAACATCCATCAGCTGCCTCCTGCACACCCCCTACTGGGGATGTCCCTGCAACCAAGGTACATGCCCTTGACCGGAATCGAACCCCGAACTTTTCAGTCCGCAGGCCGACGTTCTATCCACTGAGCCAAACGGGTTTTGGCACAAAGATTAATTTTTTAATGAATGACTCATTACCTCCAGGGACATTTTAAAGTAGTTTGCGGTACGATGAGGTGGGGTGGGGCTTAGGCGGTCACAGATAACCCCAGAAGTCTGTCAGGTAAGCCAGGTCATTCCCGGAGCCCCCAGGGCCCCCTGCCCTCAGGTGCAGGCATAGACACGCCTGTGGGTGGCAGCCCTGCTTCTGTAGAGGTTAGGGCCAGGGCGTGACTGTGTGCGGACCCTCAGCCCGCCTGCAATGGCCAGGCGCCTGCCTCCCTTTTCCAGCCAAACAGGAGTTTTGTGGAAGGCTTTGCGATTTGTTTCCACGCTTTTGTTACATTGCATCTCCTAGGGCAGTGGTCGGCAAACTGCGGCCCTCGAATCACATGCGGCTCTTTGGCCCCTTGAGTGTTCTAAGGGGCCACTTCTTCAAAATAGACTCGCCCAGGCCGAAAACCAACTTCTGCGCATGGGCCACGAAGTTTCAATCACACTGTATGTGCGTGCCCGCACGTGGTATTTTGTGGAAGAGCCACACTCAAGGGGCCAAAGAGCCGCATGTGGCTGTGAGCCGCGGTTTGTCAACCACTGTCTAGACTAGCCTCTGGTCCACACGCCTGAACCTGCCGTGGACAGCGGGCCACACAAAACAGACCCCGGGAGAGCCACTAGGCGTCCCGGTTTATACTGTCGAAGGCATTAAGTCCTTCTGTGGGAAGGAGGTGGACAGCTTCCTTTCTTTTTTCTTTTTCTACGTTCTGTGTTGAGCCTGCAACGTCCGTCTTTCCTTAACCAGGCAGGTGACTCAGATAGAGAAGACTGCGGAGGACAAAGGTGACTTTAGGTGGCGTTGTCCTGTTACAATGTCACGTGACCCTTCCCTCTTTTCCCATCTTTCTGGTGGACTGGGAACTCCTACGTAAACCATTATTATTGCCAAGAGGCAAGGCCCGCCTCCCAGCTTCAAGGAACGGACAGACCTCCATGCATAGCCCATGGGCAGGCGAAACAGGATGGTGAGGAGTCTGGGGTGGGTAGTAATATTTTATCCCAAGGTAACATCCCCTCCCTGCACTCTGCCTCCTACCCTCCCAGCCACTGGTTTAATAAATAGAAGGGGCTCCCTGGGTCTGTTGCCGATGTTAATGAGGGGCTCATTGTCATCCCCACCCTCCCAGCCATGGCCAGGCCCGGGATGCTCTGAGCAAGCTCTCAGAGAGCTTCGTGGGAAACAAACAAGAGGCTGGCCTGATTTCAACGTGCCCCTGGCTGCCTTTGATCTGCAGCTGGGAGCCTGACGGACGGAGAAACATGGAGCCTGGCCAGGCGGAAACCCCATGGGCACCTGGGAAAGCCGCAGGTGGAGGACCGGAGGGGGAGGTCTGGCTGTCCGGTGGGTGAGAGGAGGAGAGCGTGAGGCGCCAGGGTGGGGTACTGATGAGCTAACCATGGACAGCTGTGGTGCCCAGTGCCAGTCCAGAGCCTGCCGGCTGCCTCTGCCTCCTGCATGTCACACTCTAGGAGTTTCTGCAACCACAGAAAGGCCTGGCCCCTGTGGACGCACCTGCAAGTGAGAAAAGATGCCACTAATCAGGGGGCGTTCATAGGGAAGCAACAGGCATGCTGGGAAAACGCTAGGCAAAGGCTGAGAAAGAGAAGGCGGGGCAAGCAGGGGCGTGTATGGGAGCCCTGGCACAGGGTACTCACTGTGCCCCGTCAGGTAAGAGTGTGATTTTTTAAAATATATCTTTTAAATTGATTTTTTTTACCGAGAGGAAGGGAGAGGAATAGAAAGTCAGAAACATCGATGAGAGATACATCGATCAGCTGCCTCTTGCACACCCCCTACTGGGGTTATGCCCGCAGCCAAGGCACATGCCCTTGACCGGAATCGAACCTGGGACCCTTCCGTCTGCAGGCCGAAGCTCTATCCACTGAGCCAAACCGGTTTCGGCAAGAGTGTGATTTTTTAATTACGTACAAGGAAACTGACCTTCAGGGGGACTATCTCCTGCAATTTGTGTGTGGTTTTTTTTTTTAAGATGTTTTTATTGATTCCAGAGAGGAAGGGAGATGGAGAGAGAGATAGAAACGTCAATGATGAAGGAGAATCATGGATCGGCTGCCTCCTGCACGTCCCACAAAGGGGATCCAGCCTGCAACCCGGCATGTGCCCCGACCGGGAATCGAACCGTGACCTCCTGGTTCATAGGTCAATGCTCAACCCCTGAGCCACGCTGGCCGGGCTCTGCTACACTTTCTTGACTCCTTCGTTCATTCATCCTTGTGACAAATCATTTTATTTGGGTGCCACTCCTTGGATTCTTGGATAATAAGAAAAAAAAAGTCTCAGATTTAGAAATAAGGCAAAATGTGATGGCCTGTTTTTCAGTGTTTACACATGGATGAGTCCATGCTCGCTCAGGTATTAAGTCACACATTTTGTTTGGCCAGGGCATTGTTAAATACAGCCCACCCCCCTACCCTCTGATTGAGCTGACATATTAACATGAACATGTGTGTGGGGTAGAGACACAGAGCTGACCTGTGGGGAGCACAGACGGTGGGGTTTGTGCACTCTGGGGCATTAATCAGGTATGGATTTAACCCAGCAGTTTTACCTTAAGGTTCTTTCACGAAATTGTCTGTAAATACTCATTTTTTTTTCAAGTGTTCTTGGAACCAGTGTTAACCACATACTTGTTTCCTCATGAATTAATCATCAATGGGTTGACTACAGTCTTTGAGACATTTTATATCTGGCAGAGATTTAAAAAAATGAGCACAAAGATGTGAACACACAATAAGATAAACACTTGGCCCTTGAGTGCTGGGTGGGAAAAACGAATACTGATTCCACCTGCGGTGATGATGGTGGTAGGTCTGAGGAGGGCAGGAGCAGTGGAGGCCAGGCTGCCCTAAGGTAAGTGACGCTTGAGGGAAGCTTGAAGGATGAAAAGGCAGAGCTAGTGGTTTGGAAGGGACAGGGGAGGATTTTCCCATCATGCTATGCTCCTTCCCTTCCTTCCCAGGTGGCTTGAGTGGCTGGTAGCCACCTTCAGTCTCCCAGACCAGGATATCCCTCATATAAGAAACAGGCTTCTGGGGATGAAGGAATACAACGCATTTATGATCACTATGATTTCTTTCATTATAATGTTCTAGGAATTACAGAGCCCAGATAATTAACTTTTCGTTATTACCTTCAGAGCATTTTAAAAGGACTGCAAAGAAAATTCTAGTGCACTTTCTTTTTTTCTTCATGGATCTGGGTCTAGAGACGCAATAAACACCCAACTCTGGTGTCTTGTGAACTTGAACTGAATTCTCCCAATTAAAAAAGTCGATGGGGCCGAAACTGGTTTGGCTCAGTGGATAGAGCGTTGGCCTATGAACTGAAAGGTCCTGGGTTCAATTCTGGTCAAAAGCATGTACCTTGGCTGCGGGCACATCCCCAGTGGGGGGTGTGCAGAAGGCAGCTGATTGATGATTCTCTCTCATCGATGTTTCTGACTTTCTATCCCTCTCCCTTCCTCTCTGTAAAAAATCAATAAAATATATTAAAAAATAAAATAAAATAAAAAAGTCAATGGTTACATGAAATTCGAGTTTAGATTATTATGCCCTTTGAGTTAGATTTTGAAGTTAATATAAAAAATGTCATTAAAGGGCTGTTTATCATTTGCTTCTTCTCATGAACCCATCAAATCACCCATCTTCTTATCAGTCTGTATGTTTAAGCCCGCATGTTGGGACGTGCATTTATCTGGGTGAAGGGGGTAAGAGGGGAGGGTGGGAGCTACACGTTTATTTTTCCTTATTTGTGAAATGTCCCTGTCACAGGTCTCCTGCCTGTCCCGAGGGGAGGTGACCAGGACGATATAGGAACAGTCACTGTTCCACCATATAAATGTTTTTCCTCCTTATTGAGGAAAAGGTTAATGGCCAGCTATAAATAACCGTCCCTGTCTTTGTGGGACAATATTAGCAGAAAAGGAAATGCTGGTCCTATTTGCTCTGAACCTTACACTGGAAAGCTGCATCATTCAAGTTCAAAGGTGTCTGCGCGCCAGCCCGGTCCCCTGGCCCCTCACCGACTACCTGTGCTGCCTCTGGATTAGAGATCACAAGCGATTTCATGTTCCTCCCGTAGGAAGCGGTGATTGTCTTTCAAAACTTGCCCAGGCCTTTTAAAGTTGGAAATGGATTATTTCCTTCACACTCATCTATCATCTCTCCGAAATGTCCATATAACCTAATGTTCTGAGAAGGAAATGGTGCTATAATAAAGAAAAAGATGAATTTAATCAGATCTCATCAATCAGATATTTTTAAAACTTCGATTTAATATCCAGCACGATCTTTATTCTAAATCTCCTTACCAGTCTGGCATCTCCGTCCCTGCCCACTTGTCCCTACCTGGCCCACCCACCTCAGCCCAGGCGCTGAGGGGGCTGCACAGAAAGTCACTGGGTAGAGAGGTTGTTTTCTTATTTCCTAAGCAACCACGTTATCCTCTCATGTTGTTTGAATAAGTAACACACATTATCAGAAATGCTGATGAGCCATAAGCAAGAGCATTACAGTCACATCACCTAGAAACAACTATTGGTATTTTTATTCCTATCCTTCAAAACACAGACTGAAAGAAAAATGAGATTTGACCGCCTGTATTTTAATGTATTTTTGTCTTTAGTAAGCTGACTCTTTCTTTCTGTCTCTCCACACACGTCTATGACGTTGTTTCAATGGATGGAAACACCATTGGGATTTTTTTTCCCTTTCAATATGTCTTTATTGATTTCATAGAGGAAGGGAGAGAGATGCAGAGAGAGAAACATCCATGATGGGAGAGAATCATTGATTGGCTGCCTCCTGCATCCCCCTACTGGGGACTGACTCTCCAACCTGGGCACGTGCCCTGACCAGGAATCGAACCTGGGACGCTTCAGTCCACAGGCTGGTGCTCTATCCATTGAGCCAAACCAACAAGGGTGAGATTTTTTCCCCTTTAAGCAGCTCTTGTCTGTTGTGAGTGACAATCCGCAGAAGCAGACACGGTGAACATTTAAGCTACAGGAGCTCATCGTAGGGCTTCGCTGCTCACTGGCTGGCTCAACATCCCTGCCTCTGCCCCCAGTAGCACCTAAGCTTGACTCTCTCAAGTCCCTCTCCCTTCTTCTTCCCTTTTCCCTTTGTGTTCCCCACCCATCTCCCCAGCACTGTCTGCCTTTCTGTGTCTGTAGTCTCTCTCTCTCTCTCTCTCTCTCTCTCTCTCTCTCTCTCTCTCTCTCTCTCTCTCAAGTGACAATCTGGTATGAGAATGTGAATAAGGGATGAGGCAAACATGCAGGGAGTGGCAGTGAAATATGTCCAAATATGGCTCTTTTCCTCTGTTCTCAGAGGCTCTAAAATGATACTCTTCTTAGTTTAAAGGATTGACGACCGCTCAGTGTTACACTCACTCCTGAGCCCCTTCCTGGTGTTTTGAGTTATTTCCGACCTCTAGCTAACTTTAAGGTAAACAAACAAACAAAAAAATACACTTAACGAAATGGTGCTCTTCTTAGCTTAAATGATAGACCGGTGGTCGGCAAAGTCATTAGCCAACAGAGCCAAATATCAACAGTACAATGATTGGAATTTCTTTTGAGAGTCAATATTTTTAAACTTAAACATGTTTTAATGCCACTTCTTCAAAATAGACTCGCCCAGGCCGTGGTATTTTGTGAAAGAGCCACACTCAAGGGGCCAAAGTGCCACATATGGTTTGAGAGCCACAGTTTGCTGACCACGGTGATAGATAGATACCTCACAAGGACAATGTTAGATTCGTTCGGCCTCCTTCCTGGTGCTTTGAGGTTTTTGTGACCTTTAGTTAAATTGAAGGTTAATACTTATTAACCTTTATATATATAATTAAAATTTTCAAAAGGAAATTGGAGACCACATCCATATACAAATGCATATGTTTGTCCACACCTTGGAGATGGGGTGATGCCCAACCACAGACGTTTCTCTGCTGAATAAAACGTACACATGAGATCGTCTGTGGTCTCAACACGCCTTGTCCGGAGCTTCTCGGCTGCCACGGAGTACAGCAGGGACATTGGGTGAAGTCTGGCTTCACATTCTGTCATCTACCAGCGATGGCGGGGAACCCTAAGAAAGCATGTTTGTCTTCTGCCGGCATCCAGGTTGTTTCACTTTAAGACACAAAGGACTGAGGCATCTTCAGGGTCTTGCATGCGAGTCCTCACCTCGGGACGGGGGCTTTCCCAGGACATTGTTTTCAGATGTGAGCTGAGCCCCTTGCACTTACGTTACCACGGAGTGAATGCACACCAAGAAACCAGGACGCTCAGCTTTGATATCAGCCAACACTTACAATTGTAGTCTGGAAAAATTTGTAAATACATTTTTATTGATTTCAGAGAGGAAGGGAGAGGGAGAGAGAGAGACAGAAACATCAACAATGAGAGAGAATCACTGATCAGCTGCCTCCTGCATTCTCCCTACTAGCGATCCAGCCCACCACCCAGGCATGTGTCCTGACCAGGAATCGAACCCGTGACCTCCTGGTTCATAGGTTGAAGCTCAACCACTGAGCCATGCCAGCAGGGTGTGTGTGTGTGTATATATATATATATATATATATATATATATATATATATATATTTTTAAATTAAAAAATAATAAAGCTTTCAAACAACTCAAACAATAGGGAGGCCTATAAAGGGATTAAGAGGATACACTTGCCTCCTTTGCTCCATGCCTAAATCTCGGGAAATAAGGGGTGTGAACAGATGGGCGTACCCGCGGCCAGCTTTTCTCTCTGCTGCTAGTAACACAAACGCCTGTTCCTCTCGGTGTGGATTTTTTACACACCCCCGTGAAAGTCCTGGAATTATTACTCCGTAGCTCCCTTTTATATTCCAACGTATCGCTTTAGTGCCGTCAATTTCCCAGGTCGGGACACATGAATCTTACTCCTGAGAAGCAAATTGGTTCAGATTCCATGAAAAATATATGCTGCAATTTGCTCAAGCATTTCTTTCTCAAAAACATTCCAATTATTACAGATTTCTTCTCCACAACAAAAATACCACCACTGCCAACGCATGGCTGCATACAGCGGCGGCCTCAGGGCTCGGTTGATTTTATTAAATGAAAATACAACGTGTAGCTATCTGTAATACGAACCCGTCACTAATACATAAGCAGAGGCAAGAGTAGCAGGCTTCTTAGAAATGGTGAGTCATTGTGTCTGTCTTGAGACCTTTCCTTTTGCTCTTTATTCCTTTTTCCCTTTCTTTCCCTCCCTCCCTCTCTGCCTCCTTTCCTTCCTCTTCCTCCTTTCTTTCTTTGCATCTACTCAACATTTGCCTTTTTTCCCCATTTTTTTGGTAGCTTCAGATATGTCTTAGAGTCACAAATAAAATTAGTCTTCCAAACGAGGGCCTCTCAGTCCCTCTGCTGGTTTGAAGAGAGAAGGAGGAAGATGGCGGGCACATTCCTTTGCTCTGAATGTTTCACAGTCAGACTCTGCTGGAAGGCCTAAGGCATTGATTGCACTTGAGTAGGAGGTATGAGAGAGCAGGCAGTGGTGAACTTACCCGGAAATGGGACACCAGCCCCACCGGAAGCCTCCCTGCTGTGGCAGCCTGTGGGAAGAATGCGTGAGTTTCACATCCCAGCACCTGACCTCCCCTGCAGACCTGAGCATACTTGCTGTGTGATGATGACAACTCGTTGACATTCTCTCTTTGGCTCTGTCCCACTGTCCCAGCGAAGAAAATGGTTATCGTGGTAGCACTGCTCAGGTGAGATAATGCATGTCCTGGTGCATCTTAAACACATTCCATATGGGTGCCAACCGATGTGTGACTGTCATTTTGCAATACATAAAATTCGACCTGCCAATCAAGGCTGCCCTGAGCCTTGTCAGCTTCGGTCCTCGGGCCGCAAATCAATTCCGTAGTTATTGTTTTAAGCTCGTAAAGATTTCCAGGATGCTTTTGCCCTTTAAAAAAATCTCAGAGGTCATTTTTATTTACTGAGGTGCATACGCCAGCCATTGATTGGCGAGACCCGTAAATGTCATTCCGCCCCCTGGCTGATGCACGGGTGGACGAAAACTTCAGCTTCCTGACAACATTCGAGGAGATAAACCAAATGCGGGCAGCCTGTGGAGGGTGTCCCGTGCTCCACAGGTGTGCTCGCTCCCCCAGTGATGTATCTGCTGTGCGTGCTCCAAGTCTGGAAAATAATTAAAGCTGGTTAGAACAGTTTTCAAAAATCATCTATTTGGAACTGTTATTAAACAAACAAGGGGGAAAGGATCTATCAGAAAACTAGCATGTATTATTGCATAAAAGATAAATAAAGGCTTCCGGTGTTTCCCTGATCCTTTTATATGTCTATGCCATCTAAACCCTGACATCTCTCTGAAAGGGTGTTATCACTCGAAGTGATCATTTAAGCAGTGCAAATGCAAGTTGTCCTTGTTGCTTTGAATGGCAGGTTTTATTTCTGAATTTGGGCGAGATTCTTGGGCTTTTATAAGCATGAGTGAAACGAAACGGTGTCTCAAAGATTTGCACGGAAAGGAATTCTGGGACAAAGCAGAACCTAGAGCATTATTCCTGACTGGTGTTAATAGTCCACATGTGAAGGTCATCTCTATTCATTCATTCATTCACTCACTGCCCACTGCTGATTGAGTTCTACTCGGTGACATGTCACATACCAGGATCCAATGCTGAGCAAAACCAACATGAGGACAGGCTTTATGGGTTGATAGTTCAACAGGAAATACATTACATTAATCCGTGTGATATAAATGGATATTGACCAAAGTTTTGAATGTACAACAAGAATAAAGGGGGCAATTTTGCTGGATAGACAATAAAAAATTTTTAAATATATATTTTATTGATTTCAGAGAGGAAGGGGCAGGGAGAGGGCGATAAAAACATCAACCATGAGAGAGAATCTCTGCACGCCCCACAATGGGGATTGAGCCCGCAACCCGGGCATGTGCTCCGACTGGGAATTGAACCAATGACTTCCCAGTTCATAGGTTGATGCTTAACTACGGAGCCATGCCAGCGGGCTTAAACAATTTTATGGTCAAAAGATTGGTACCACCCACAGAAAAGTACTGAGACACGTGCAATCTCTACTGGAGTCTCCCAGAATGCCAAAAAGTATTAGTAAGGGCATTTCATTCAGAAAATATAGGAAACTATAAATAAGATATTGGAGCCATGGCCAGATGGCTCAGTTGGTGGGAGTGTCATTCTATACACCAAAAGGTTGTGGGCTTGACCCCCAGTTGGGGCATATACAAGAGGCAACTGATCAACATCTCTCTCTCTCTCTCTCTCTCTCTCTCTCTCTCTCTCTCTCTCTCATCTCTTTCCCCACCTTTCTTTCTGTCCAATCAATAAAACACATCTCAGGTTAGGATTTAATAAAAGGTGGACTGATGTCTACTGTCCCATGAAACCACTTGTTTGTGCATCCACTTTCTATCTGATACACAGTAACACCTGGACACGAGACTGTAGTGAAAACTGTCTCTATCTGCTTCAGGGGAATCATGGCTAAATCAAGTAGAAAGTCTTATCAAGTCCAAGACTGCTGGCCCGATCACCAAGTTCACTGGATTATGTGCCTGACCTAATGTGACCTCAGTAGACAGGGTCGATCCTGGACACTGGCACACTTCCTGTTCTTCAGGGCCCCTAAGACTCAGGAGCCAGAAACAATCCACACTCCACGTGGTCTCCATCCTGAAGGCTCCTGCACTGTGGCTGGGTGGTGATCCTTCCTCATTTCCCTGAACTTAAGATGACCAGCTGCCTGCTTTCCGGCCCAAAGTTGCAGTCAATAACCCCCTGCTCCCATGAAGCGACTGCACCTTGAGAAGTTCTAGTGTATCCGCTCCATCAGCAGGCAGGTGAGGAATTGAAACAGACCAGATCCTCTGGAGACCATCTGAAAAACACACACAGAACGGCAATTGGTTCCAAATCAGAGATCTATGTGGCCTTCAGCCCAGGGCTGTTTGTCTTCACGGGACATAATTTTTCTGGTGGGAACCATCCATCTAGTTGATCACATTAGAGACCAGAAGTTGGTTCTGCCAGCAGAGGGATTTGGGGGTTTAGAGGAGATTTCTGTGTTAGCTGTGAATTGCACTGTTACTCGGAGGGTATATGTTAGGAAGAAGTAGAGCTCCCTCTCTCAGACCTATGCCGTCTCCCCCCGGAAACGACCAGGAAAACGTGCTAAATTATTGAAGGTTTTCGAGTTGCTGGAAATGTGTTTGTGGCAGGACCACCACCTGGTCCTTTGGCTTCCATCACACCACGTCAGGAGCTGGCAGACACCCCTGGCTGCATCTGGCTGCCCCTGGTGCTGAAATTGAGGCCAATCCATGCCAGCGACTCATCTGTCTCTTCTTGGCTTCTAAGAAGCAAAAATGTACTGAGTCATTGATTTTCCAACCAAGAGCCATTCTCATGGGTGGCAAATGGGGAAGGTTTCTCTGAAGAAGAGTCAGAGCCAGAAACCAGAGCTGCCAGCCCTTTGAAGACCCCTGGCCCTTGCATATCACTAAGCCCTTTGAAGATTCCCAGCCCCCATTACTTGTTAACTGCCCATTTGGTCTACCCTCTGCCTACTTCCTCATGTAATCTTCGTCCTTCTACCCAGTATAAGCAGCTGGTTTATGGTGGGCTAGAGAGCAGATTTTTGTGGATGACCTGCTGCCCTCCCATGCTGCTGGCAGCATTGGAATAAACATTCCTGTAGGATCCAACCCTGTCTCTGCTGAACTGGTTTGAGTAGTGACAGACAGCACGAACTCATTGATTGTTCAGTTACAGGATGACTTACCAGTTGGGCTTATTTCAAGCTAAATACTTTGGATTTTTTTCTCCTAGATATTATGTATTTTTAATTATTTGGAATACATTACTACTTGCTCGATTCTTTTTTCTCCCTTTCCTCCCCTCCCCCCATGCGTCTCCTGGTCTGTAAGCTAATTGGATATTTCATTTTGAAGAAAAGCATCTGTCTTATTGCTCACTGAGCTGTTCAGCTTTAGCTGTGGGCCCTAGGACTTAACCATAGGTGCTGGTGAGGAGAGCCCAAAGCCTGTGGAACCTTATGACTCATCCTAGCCTGGGGCTGTGGAAGCCCCTTTCACCTCCCGAGTGATTCAGGGTCCCCGGTTCAGGGTTCGGGTTTTTGGAGAAGGCTGCACACAAATGAGTAAAGAGACTTAGAAAAACATTAATTTGGAAAATGGGGGCCTTTGGTGCTTCAACTCGAGTGGGAGAATTACTGCTCGCTCTTGCTTTCCTGTCCCTTTTATTAAGATTAAAAGATCACAAGATACACCCATATCCCTCAGGCAGGAAACACCACACTAAAAGCCAATCAGTGAATCTTCTTAGGACTAAGAGGTGAGGACTGCTTCATCCACCAACATCCAGTAATTAGCTCTGAACCTTCAGAGCAGTTAAGGTTGACCAGCCCTCCAATTTCCCCGTCCACGACTCTCTATTATTAAAATAATGATTGGCTTCCAGCACTGGGCCCTGGGAAAGTGACAGTAAACAGGCTATCCTTGCTGTACATAAAAAGATGGCTTGTGTCCCAGTTTTGAAAGGGAAAAAAGAAAATTAGCAACTTTCCTATAACAATCGACTGTCAGTATTTGACAAATGAGCACTTGTTCAATACTAGTTATTTATTTCTAAAATATGTTTTAATTGGTTTTAGAGATCCAGGAAGGGAGAGGGGATGGAAAGAGAGAAACGTCAAGGATAAGAAAGAAATGTGGGTCCGGGCTGGGCACGAGCAGAGGTCTTCATCCACGTCACCGTGTCTGCAGGGTTTTCAGGAGATTCGTGCTCATTTGGAAGCAACGTGGTAATCTCCTTCCAACACTGTTTTCCACATCAACATGTTTATTTCTTAGCGATGCTTTATGCCTCTTAGTTTTGGAGAGTCTTAATCTCTCCTCGTTCCTTCCCTGGAAACAGGCTGATTGGGGGGATTACACGCATGAGCTCTGGAATTAGGCGCCTGGTGTTTGAATCCACCGATGCCTAAAATATATGAGTTTTGCCCTCAAGGAATTTGCAAGGTAATCACCGAAGGGGGACAGGTACACTCGTTTCTACCGCACAACCCAGAAACGAGGAGCATGAAAATCATGTCGCTGCGATGGCAGAAAATGTCATGAGATGAATGACACTCGGGTGGGGGTGGGGGGGCTGCTTAATAGCATGTGTTAGTGATAAAATGGAGTCAGCCAGGCAGGAATGTCGGGCAGAAAGAGGACTTCAGGGAATTTAGGAGAATGACCAAGCACCCTGAGGCCGGGGAGGAATGGGGTGATGGGGACTGGCGGTAGGTAAGCATTGAGTTGGGGAAATTGAGAGACATAGCTAGAATGTCTTGGAGGGACAAGAGTACCAGCCTAATATCTCTGCTTTGCTTGACTATCCATTTGACTTCATGCATCATTAACAAGAATTCAGCGTAAGTGCTGGTAGCTGGGTCGCTCACTCCAGGGCTGTTTCTGCGCATGGGAGGGAACAGTAAAGCATTTTCATTCAACCATTTATTTTACCGTGGGGTACCAGACCAATGTGTTACTTGATTTTAAAAAAAATCTCTGCAGGTTGCCCAGGACCAAACCAGAGAGGGTAGGACCTGCATCACTACCATTTGTCCACCATCCAGATACCATTGCTGACATGTACACATAAGGAACTACTTGACATTGAAACTGGGACTCAGAACTACTGGACATTGAAACTGAGACTCAAACATTTTTTGCTCGTATGCTTATTTTTAGTATGCAGATGCGAGATTTTTTAAAGCAAAGAAATGGGGGGAAATATAGATACAGAGGCAAAGAAGCATTGAACAGCCTGTCAAACTACAGCGGGAAGGCAGGGGAGGATGAGGGGCGGGGGCTGTAAGAGATCAATGGAAAGACTTGTATGCATGCATATAAACATAACCAATGGATACAAGACACTGGAGGGGAGGGAGGGGCAGGCGAGGGCATGTGCTGGGGGGTAGGAGAGGCCAGGGAAGGTCAGTGGGGGGGAAAAAGAAAACATATATACTACTATTTGTAATACTTTAAACAATAAATTATATATCTATATATTTAAAAAAATCTCTAGACTGCCTTTTTTTGGGGGGAGGGGGGGAGATTAATTGGCTGGTTTGGAGCAAGTATAAATTCGAGCAACACACAGCACCTTAGCCTGTGCACCTCCACAGACGGGGCAGATATCCAAACAATGAGAAGCTGAAGCCATGGCAGTTTTTGTGAGAAGAACATCCCTTCGTCACTGGGGGAGACATGGATCTTTCAGAGCAAGGCTTAGCCAGCGCTTCCAGGAAAGGGTCAGATAGTGGGCACGTTGGGCTTTGCCAGCCACATGTTTTTTTTTTTGTCACAATCGTGTCTCTCGGCCTCAGGAGAGCAACACAAACTGTGGGCAGTCCGGAGGGGAGTGGGCAGGGCCGCCTTTCCTTCAACTCATTTTTCCAGAAGGCCAGGGGCCACTGCTGGCTCAGCCTGTTCTAGAAACTGTTCGACACAAGTGTGGTGACAGAGGGAGAAAACCATGGCAGCACTTTGTGGAAACCCCTTTCACGTCCCATGTGGTCCTGATGTCCCAGGGTCAGGGTTCGGGTTCTGAAGAAGGCCGCACACAAATGCAAGAGACTAGAAAAGCACAAATTTGGGAATGTTGGGGGACAAGTGGCAGCCCACCTCTAGTGGGAGGACTACCGCTACCTCTGGCCTTGCTATCCCCTTTTATTAAGACTACTAAAGACCCAGTGCATGAAATTCATGCATGAGGGGGGTCCGTCAGTCCAGCCTGCACCCTCTCCAATCTGGAACCCCTAGAGGGATGTCCAACTGCCTATTTAGGCCCAATCCCACTGGGCCTAAATCCAGGACTGCTGGCTCGCAACTGTTCACCTGCCTGAGTGATCACCCCTAACCACTACCCTGCAAGCCTTATTGATGCCTAACTGCTCCCTTGCCAACCTGTTTGCCCCTTACTTCCTTCTCCTGTAGGCCTGGGTCCCCCACAACTGCCCTTCCCTGAAGGCCTGGTCACTCCCAACTCCCCTCCTCTGCTGGCCTGGTACACCTAACTGCCCTCCCCTACATGCTTAATGACCCCCAACTGCCCTCCCTTGCAAGCCTGGTCCCTCCCTATTGCCCTCCCCTGCTAGCCATCTTGTGGTGGCCATCTTGTGTCCACATGGGGGCAAGATCTTTGACCATATGGGGGCAGCCATATTGTGTGTTGGAGTGATGGTCAATCTGCATATTACTATTTTTATTAGATAGGATAGAAGCCTGGTGCATGGGTAGGGGCCAGCTGGTTTGCCCTAAAGGGTGTTTTGGATCAGGGTGGGAATTCCCTTAGGGTGTGGGGTGGCCTGGGTGAGGGACCTGTGGTGGTTTGCAGGCCAGCCATCTCCCCTGGAAACCCAAGTGGAGGCCCTGGTATCTTGGGAATTATCTTCTACAATTCAAACTTTGTAGCCCAGAGTGGAGCCAAGCCTTCTGCTCGCTCCATGGCTGCTGCCATTTTTGTTGGGAATTCTATAATTGAAACTTTGTAGCCTTAAGCGGAGGCCTGAGCAGGCAAGAGCAGGCAGATAGCTTGGCTTCCTCCATTGCCAAGGAAACTCAAGCCTCCCTCCTACACTCTGTGGCCACAGCCATCTTGGTTGGGCTTATTTGTATATTTGCTCCTGATTGGCTGGTGGGTATGGCTTGTGGACATGGCTTGTGGGTGTAGCAGATGTACAGTCAATTTGCATATTACTCTTTTATTAGATAGGATGTGATATACCCAAATCCTTTAGGTAAGGAAATTCCAATAATAGTCAGTCAGCAAGAATAAACATAAGACTAAAAAGGTGGAGGCTGCTTCAACTACCAATGTCTCAAGTAAACAATGAGTGATTAGCTCTGATCTTTCAGAGCTATTAAGGTTAACCAGCCTTCTGGATTTTATTATTCACATCTCTCTATTAGTGAGGCAATGACGAGTTTCTAGCAGCACTAAGACACCTTGATATAAAGATGAATTTTTACCAGGCATTCTCTCTGAATCACCACTAGGGTTCCACGCAGGGACCAGGTGTGACTGCGGTTCGGACCTGCGCACTCAAGGCTGGATCCACGGTGAGTGGAAATCCTGTTTCTCTATGATGTCCATTGTTGCAGGGCAGAGAGAAAAATCAATGCAACTCAAGGTAGAGGTCGTCTAGCGATAAATATATCCCACAGAAACACGGGCCCAGGAATTACTATCAAGTGAGTCCCCTGATAAATAAAACGTGGAGTGGGCAATGAGTCAGTATGTTGCTCCTCCCAGGAATGATTTCAGTTTTCTTTCAGAAGAACCCTGTGAGGATAAAGTGCCAGGAATAAATTTAACCAGGAAGGTAACTGAAAACTATAAGCCATGGATGAAATAAGTTGAAAAAGACACAAGAGAATGGGGAGATATTCTATGATCATGGGTTGAAAGAATAAATATTCTATGTGTACTATGTCCATACCAGCCCAGCAGATTACGGGCTATTCCTATCAAAACTCCAATGGAATTATTTTTCTATACAAATATAGAACAAATAACCCTAAGATGTATATGAAACCACAAAACATCCCAGACAACTAAAAGCAATCTTGAGGAAGAAGAACAAAGCTGGCAATAACACCCTTCCTGATTTCAAAGTATACTACAAGGCTCCAATAATCCAAACAGTATGGTATTGCATAAAAAGAGACCAGAAGTCAATCCACACATGAATAGTCAATGAATTTACATTGAAGGATCCAAGACTAGACAATGGAGAAAGGGCCGTCTGCTCAATAAATGGTGTTAGGGAACAACAATGACAAAAGAAAAACTCTATGAAGTGCACAGTGTTACCATCCCCATTTACGGGTAAGGAAACTAAATCACAAGTAGCCAGATAATTTTTCCTGGTAATATGGCTAGATAATTGTAGAGCCAGATTTTTAAAAAATATGTATTTTATTGAATTTTTACAGAGAGGAAGGTAGACGGATAGAGAGTTAGAAACATTGATGAGATAGAAACATCGATCAGCTGCCTCTAGCACACCCCCCAATTGGGGATGTGCCCACAGCTAAGGTACATGCTCTTGACCGGAATCGAACCTGGGACCCTTCAGTCCGCAGGATGAGGATTTATCCTCTGAGCCAAACTGGTTTTGGCAAGAGCCAGATCTTTAATTGCTCTCAGCAGCCAATAATCTTCAACCTTGCCCCAGATGGACCTGAGGTTTAGGTCCCTTTGCTTTTTTTATATTGGAGCTAGTCTGTGAAACAAAGGCGGTACTGTCCCATCGTAATAGCTATCATTGATTCATCACTTATATACACTAGGGTGTTCACAAATCACCTTTTAATCTCCAAAGCCCGACTTGTAGATGGAAAACGATGGAGGATCACCTGAAGTGACACAGCTCAGTGGTCAGTGCCGGGATGCTGGCCTCTTCTCTTTCTTTTTGGGCAGGAGGGATTATGGGAACAAAGACAATAAGGATGTTCAGAGGCCAGACTGCTGGGCAGAGAAGGGAGGTTTTCACTGGGGAAGAGGGAGACACAGATTTTCCAGGTAGGGAGGTGCCCAGGTGACAGAAGCAAATGCAGGAGGTGGGCTTTTACATGCAGAGAGCAGCTGAGAACCACTGAAGAATTGTGGGTCAAAGATTGAGAGACAAAGTCACTTTGTGGGGCAGGGTTTGGTTTGACAGCGGACTGGAAATAGCATGAAAGATGGGAATCAATAAGGTGTCATGAGGTTCTGTTATTCTGCAGAAGAGCAGGAGGTGTAGACATTAAGAAAAAGGAATTATGCTGAGATGTATTTCAGTGGAAAATATGATTAGAGACTGACTGGTCATAGGACAGCGGTTCTCAGCCTGTGGGTAGCAACCCCTTTGGGGGTTGAACGACCTTTCCCAGGGGTCGCCTAAGACATCCTGCATATCAGATATTTATATTACGATTCATCACAGTAGCAAAATTGCAGTTATGAACTAGCAACAAAAATAATTTTATGGTTGGGGGGGGCGTTTACCACAACAATGAGGAACTGTATTAAATGGCTGCAGCATTAGGAAGGTTGAGAATCACTGTCATAGGAGATCATGAAAAGGGAGACCTCACAATTAATGCAAAAGCTGGGCCAGGGAGACTCCATAAGTGATGCCCTCACAGAAGACACAGAGTGATTTTAGTCAAAGAAGCAAGTTTGAGAGGAAGGCAATACGTTGTGTCGAACTTGACGTAATGGAGCGATTGTAAGGGGATCTGTTCTCTTGGCAATCCAACATTGAGAGATGGAATAACATCGAGAGGAGGAGGAATGAGAAAGGCATTGAGTCTGCAGTGAGCACCGTCCATCACCCCTCCCTAGGCCATTTCCAGATGCTGTGAATTCAGGCCATGTTTAGGGGGAAATAAGATGATGGTGTGAAACCAACAGAAGAGTATTAATCTGGAAATTCAGACTCAGAACATCATCCCCAAGGCATGCTGGGTGACATCCTAGGACAGTGGTTGGCAAACCGTGGCTCCTGAGCCGTATGTGCCTCTTTGGCCCCTTGAGTGTGGCTCTTCCACAAAATACCACTTGCGGACACGCACGTACAGTGCGATTGAAACTTCGTGGCCCATGCGCAGAAGTTGGTTTTCGGCCTGGGTAAGTCTGTTTTGCAGAAGTGGCCTTAGAACACTCAAGGGGCCAAAGAGCCACCTGTGGCTCAAGAGCTGCGGCCTAGGCAGACATGGCTCTTCACAGAGATGTCCTGCAACACACGTGGTGGAGCTCACACCACACAGGAAATAATGGCACTAGCTCAGGGACCTGCAGCCTAGGAGACAACATTTCAAACACCGGGGCGGGGCTAAGGCTCAAAGGCTGTGACTCAGAGCTGGAGGATGAGGGCTAGGAAGGGGCTGTCACACTTCCCAAACCATTGGCTTCTGGTTACTTTCAGGGGAGAAACCACAGAAATCCTCACCACCAGGTGAATGGAAAACCGAATTATGGTGCATCCACTCAAGGGGCTGGACTTCCTCAGCCATGAGAAGGAATGCATTCACCAACGATTGGTCCCTGAAACAGCATGGCTTGGTCTCAGAATAATTGTGCTGGTCTATGTCAGACCACAAACCATGTACTGTATGATTCAATGTGTAAAAACCATCTGAAAGGAACTGGTCTATACTGAGGAGAAGCTGCCCAGCGATCACCTAGAGACAGTAGCTAGGTGATGACAAAGGCACAGACGCCGTTGGGGTGGGGAGTATGCGCATTGCAGTAATCGTGGTGGATTCCTGAACTCGCAGACCTGCCATCAGACATTGAACTGCATGCTTGAAATACACGCAGTTCCTTGCATGTCAATTACACCCATGCAGCTATCAAATAAGTGAGGTTTCAAGGGGTTCACTCGGTGGCCAACGGAAATGAAGTTGGCAAGTGCGATAGACCACAAGGACACATTGTAGAGCTCTGTCCGTAAAAAAGGGGAACAGATTGCCGGGTGAGGGAAAATGACAGTATTTTCTTGGTTATTGATGGCCATGACCTAGTTTTTCCTCATCTCCTATTTACCTCGCCCCCCTGTGGCTCGAAGGCAAAAGACATAAGTCCTATTGGTTTCTCAGGCTCGTTACTTTCCTGGGAAGCAGAGTAAGTTGTGGGTACGTTTTAATTATTTATTGGAAATATAAACTGCTCCCGGCACCGTACATAAAAGTGGCTAATTGTGAGAGCAGAGAGGGAACACAGTCTGATCATTGCCATTCTGACAACCCAAACTAGCGACACGAGAGCATCCACACACTCTTCCGTCTCCTTGTCACGAGTTTCCCTGCAAGAGAAACGTGTCGCGATGGAGGAGGCCGCCTGGCTGGGGCGGGAAAAATGTATCCGTGCATAAGTGTGGAACCTCAAGATAAAATTTTTTAAGTCTGACTTTTGTGAAATGTTTGCCACCTCTCTAAAATATATAGCCTTTTCCAAATTGCTGCAAGATCGTTCTTCACGACGGGATATAGACATGTTTTTTTGTGATCCGTGGAACGATCTTCAAGCGCGTGCTAACGGCCGTCATTCTCATTCTCGCCCCACATGCAATAAGATGGCACTGTCTGCTGATTACCGTTTCTCTGGGAGAAAGCGGATTTAATTTTACTGATCATTGCCTGTAATGTGCGCCTGGAGGCAGGCGCGGCGCCCCTCATTTCCGCTCCAGGTTAATGGGTTTCCTCTCCCCGTCATTGAGTATTGCACATAAGGACAAAGAGATAAATGTTTATTGAGGTCTATTCACAAGAGGAGAAGGAGGTAAATCCTCATTTAAAATGCTTCTTGCCTTCTCCCCTCATTTATTTATTTACTTATTTTTACCAGAGAATATATGGAGCTGAGAATCAGCTGATGGATTTATTCTATGGCCTAAGGGGGTCCAGTAGACGTGCCTTATATGCATGTACCTGTTTCCTATTTTTAAGGATCCTTTTATTAAGATTGCTGCTCCATTCTCATGGCCCTTGTTTGAATATACTTGTTCATTGAGAGGATGATGGGGGGTGGGGAGGGGCATTTATTTTATGCTCTGCAGGTTGGACTTTTCTTCTTGACTATCAGACACACCAGGGACCCTTGTGTAGAATTAGATGCTCATGCATGGTGTGGGTGTGAGCAGATTTCATCTCCACAATCGCCTGGTACCCAGGCTTGCCCCCTGGAATGCTGTGAAGGTGAAATTAGGTGGGAGAGGGGGGGATCACTATGGACAAATGGCATCAGACAAGGAGACCACTCAGTAAGTGTCAGACAGCCTTCTACACAGGGAAGGCGGAAGTAAGGGCACAAATGCACATTGGCCTAAAGCAGTGGTCGGCGAACAGCAGCTCGAGAGCCACATGCGGCTCTTTGGCTCCTGGAGTGTGGCTCTTCCACAAAATACCACGGCCTGAGTGAGTCTATGTTGAAGAAGTTGCGTTAGAAGACGTTTAAGTTTACAAAATGTGGCTCTCCAAAGAAATTTTAATCTTTGGACTGTTGATATTTGGCTCTGTTGACTAATGAGTTTGCAGACCACTGGCCTAAAGGAATGGGAATGAAATGTGGGACACGGACAGTCCTTTTCCGGAGCAGCCGGAGGATGGGGAGTGGGAGCGTTGTCTCTCTGGACCTCCCTTCCGTACGATGTTTACTTTGCTCCATGGCACTCTTACTTATTGACAAAGTTAAACACGAAATTTCCCGATCTCTCTGTCATGATGTCGGCCCCCTCTCTGCTGGCCATCACTTTTCGTACTGAGGTGCCTCCTCCTCTGTGGGCCTCACTGTCCGTCCAAAGAGCTGTGTGCATGTCCGAGGGGAGAGAGAGGTCCCAGGCTATGAACACAGAGCTCTGGCAGGGATCACCTGGGGGTTGTGATTGCGCCAGGAACATGGGCCCGAGGCACGGATCTCAGGAATGCCTACAAATACGGATAAAAAAGTAAAAGAATCTTCACCCTGCCCATTTGTCAACAGCATCTCACAGAGGCATTGGTTCAATGTTCTTTTGAAAGGATGACCTTTTAAAAATTTTATTTCTTTTATTTTTTTCAATCACAGGTGACACGCAATATTATTTTGTGCTGGTGTCAGGCGTACAGCCTAGTGGTTAGACAGTCATAATTTACAGAGTGTTCCCCCTGTATTTCCAGAACACACTTGGCACCCCACTCATGACTACAAGGTTGACTACATTCCCCACCGTGGGGAGC
This sequence comes from Antrozous pallidus, assembly GCA_027563665.1. Classification (NCBI taxonomy): domain Eukaryota; kingdom Metazoa; phylum Chordata; class Mammalia; order Chiroptera; family Vespertilionidae; genus Antrozous; species Antrozous pallidus. The sequence goes on from CM050524.1 coordinate 58,737,975, forward strand.
GGCTACAGCGTTTGGACAGCTTCAAGTCTTGAACTGATGAGGGGGCACAGTCCTCTTATGGCCACATGCAAGTCCTAGGTTGGAGGGCGGGGCCCTCCTAGCACAAGTTTAGCCAACAACTGTAGTTTAAGCTTGACCCTATGGTTCAAACACGTGGCCTGAGTGATGTGGGCTTGATAAAGTTCAGGTGCATGTAGTTGAGTAGGATTGAAACCCAGGAGAATGTTGTCAACATCCTGACCACGACCTTACTTTGCCTCCTGGCATCGGCTATAAAATAAAGACACGGCTTGTGAGGATCATCCCTGTCTCTCAGAGAAGCAGCGTCCCACTGAGACCCAGCTTTCATTCTCTTGGCTGTCTTTTCTAAGCCTTTCGGCCGCCCCCGCTCATGGTCACCTTTGGCCATGCTGGCTCAGCACCCCTAAAGCTGGAGGAAAAGTCTTATTCTACGGACCCCACACAATTGTTTTCTGGATCTAAGTCGAAAGCCTTGAAAATGTCTGCATTGATGGGTTAACCTTTGTTCTTTTAAATTATATTTTAATTGTCTTCAGACAGAAAGGGAGAGAGAAACATCAATGATGAGAGATAATCATTGACCGGCTACCTCCTGCATGCCTCCAACTAGGGATGGAGTCCAGGATTGTGCCCTGACGGGGAATCAAACCCTGACCTCCTGGTTCATGGGTCATTGCTCAATCACTGAGTCACACCATCCTGTTGATGGGGTTAATCTCTTCCTTTCCCAAATACCGGCCCCCTTTCCAACACAAACCTCTGGGTTGAATCCCGGCTCACAGGGGTGACAGGTGATTCATAGCGATGAGACTTAACAATCTACCAGGATGCCTAGAGGGCTATTGATTGCTGACATACCACAGTGATGATGACTCTTCATCTCAGCTGGCATTTATTGACGTCGGCAGGCAAAGTACTTGAAACATACTGCCTGCCTCACCTTCCTCGGGGGCCTCTCTGTGTGGTAGAGGGACTAGCCCGACAGATCTCGGCACAGACAATGAACCACTTAGAAGATTTGCCAAAAACCACACATTGGCCCAAAGGCCTCTGACTGGAGTCTCTTTCACGGCAAAGCCCAGGCGCTCGACCATCCCACTGCTGAGGGTCCTCAGCTCTTCGCCAATCCTCCCTGAGTAATTAGCAACTATGTCCCACGTGGCATGACACTGGGGTTTCAAAGATGGCAGAAGTAAGTCTCACGGTTCGAATCGTGTGTGAGCAACGCGGATCATCCAATTCATCATCTCCGACGACGGCGTCGTCATGGAAACTGGCTGTCTGTAGTGGGCTTGTCTGCAGAATTGTGACTGGAAAGGTAATGGAGCTAATGCAAGGAAACCCAATGCATCTTTGATGATCTGGTTTAATTGTTTCACCGTCCATGTCTCCTTCAACATCACTGAAACCCATTTTGACTCTTTCCTGAGGAGGGCAAACAGACAGCTGTAGTAACAGTGTCAAAATGGGTTTTGACGCTCTGGCTATATTGTCTTTTGCCTATATTCTTGGTTTCTTGCTAGCTATTTAAAAATATATAATTTTTGATAGAATGTATATATGCCATCTAAAGTTGTGTTTGCATAGTCCCAAGAGAAATTGGTGACTCACTTTTAAAAATATAATGATAAAATGTCATTTTGTTTTAGAGGAAAGAAAATCCATATACGTGGGATATTTTTGTTGTCGGGCATTATGGCATTTTGTGAAGGGAGATAAAGGTTCTCTTATAGCCGAAGCCAATTTGGCTCAGTGGATAGAGTGTCGGCCTGTGGACTGAAGGGTCCCAGGTTCAATTTCGGTCAAGGGCATGTACCTTGGCTGCGGGCACATCCCCAGTAGAGGGTGTGCAGGAGGCAGCTGATCGATGTTTCTCTCTCATCAATGTTTCTGACTTTCTGTCCCTCTCCCTTCCTCTCTGTAGAAAATCAATACAATATATTTTAAAAAAAGAGTCTATTATAATGTTAATATGTGGATCACAGTTAGTATATACATGTGATTATTAAGAAAGTAATAATCACATTTTATTTCTGGGGCATGGTTTGAAAGGGCAGAGCAGGATTGACTCCACTTTGTACCGTGTCCTCCATCTTGTGTAACTGTGTAGAAACCACAGGATGTGTCAGTTGCTCAGCCCGCCCTTAATTCAGCCAATGGGAATGCAGGGGGAACTGGCCTGAGGCCAGGGGTATGCTGGTCACATTCTGTCTTTGTGTAGCCAGACCCTGGCTGCACCCTGCCTTTGCGTCACTAGCCCTAGCCCTCATCCAACCAATCGAAATCAGCCAACTCAGTGGTTCGAGTCTGGCCCCACCTCCCTATAAAATCATTGTGCTTTTGAAATTCGCTCTCTTTTGCATCCTGCCACTGTGTCGGTGGAGTCAGAGGGCCAAGCTAACTTGTAATAAAGGCTCTTTTGCTTTTGCATCAGACTTGGTTCCCTGGTGGTCTCTGGGGATCTTGAAATCTGGGCATAACAGGCTCAATTGGTTGGGCATTGTTCCATGCACCAGGTGGTTCCAATTCAATTCCCCGTCAGGGCACATGCCCAGGTTTGGGGCTGGATCTCCAGGAGAGGAAATACAGGAGTCAAGCTGATCAATGATTCTCTCTTATCATTGACATTTCCATCTCTCCTCTCTGAAATCAATAAAAATATATTAAAAATAAAAATAGAAATACAAATTAAAACCCCCTAACAGCACTTCTGTTCTCATTTCTAGGTGTCGGGAAGTGGCAGCAGTGGCAGGGACTCAGAGGTGAGTGCTAATTTTGTGGGTCATGCCTGCAGGGTTTGTGGGGTTCAGAGGCTCTAAAATGTTTGGCTCCACAAAGCACCCACCTTGTGTTTCTGAGGTGGCACTGTTATCTGCGTCTGGGACCCACTGACCGCCCCTTCAGTTCCAGAGGGGCAATTGCTCCTGATGTTGGATTGGATCTTGGGCTATTTAATACCAGAAGATGTTTTGTGCACCCTTGTGCCTTGTGGATTTCCAACCGTGGGGTTAAAGGCACATCCGGTTATGTTCTCTCTTTAAGCCACTTGAACGTGCAGTTGTGTATAAATATTCACCAGTGCACCGTGCTTACCTGTAGTCAAGGTTTTAAAACACACGGACAAGAGAGAGGGAATTCGAAGTCAAAGTGGCCCTTTGTCCTTCGCTTGTGCAGCCTTCAGAATGAAGGACATTGAGTTGAGTACAAGATACACTTGGGGGGGGGGGTCCAACTTTGTTAATGTTTTGATAGGTGCATTGTTTCCTAGGTAAGATGATAATTGCATGTGTGTGGTAACCGGGACTTTGCAAAACCTTTTCTCATGGATGACTTCCGGTGGGATACGTGGGATTAGATTGTTTTCTGCAGAGGACAGGGAGAGTCTGAGTCTTTTCTTTGCAATTGTGACACTGGTTATGGAGGAAATGTAGCTGCATGTTGGGCCCAGTGTGAGAGATCAAGGCTGGCACTCTGAGCTACTGGTCACAAGGTTGCCAACAAGTGTGTGTGTGTGTGTGTGTGTGTGTGTGTGTGTGTGTGTCACATCTGTGCACACGCACACACACACACGTGCACACAAGAGGAAGAACACAATCAGAGATAAAGCCACGTGTGCTTGCAGGATTCTTTCTGTCCCATAAAATTCAACTCTAACCGGTCTAAGCGATAAGGGGGTGGGCTGTCTGAGATAGGGCCATGGCTCTGGTGGGTCTCCTAGGTCTGTCTCCAAGTGTGTGCGCCAGAGTTCCCAGGAGACAGGCATACCTCCTGCCTGCAGAAGGTCCAGGGCAGCTTGTGAGAACCTGAGACCCCCGAACTCCCCCATACGTCCTGGCTTCCCTGTGGTGGGATCAGCCAGGACAGTGGTCGGCAAACTGTGGCTCCCAAGCTACATGTGGCTTGCCAGCTGCAGTTTGCCAACCACTGGACCAGGAGATCACCCCTATAGTCTCGGGTGGGACACGGAGACTTGGATTGGCTGCTGAGCCTGCTGTGGCGGGATGAATGGGAGGAGGCTGTTTGGAATTGGCCAGCTGTGTCCCATTCCTTCTACATGTCCCAGCTCTCCATCAGACTACCCCACAATGGGGAGGTTGCCATGGAGATGGCCACGGCTCAGTTTTAGGTATGACTGCTTTGTGCTTAGTGTCCAGAATTCTAACTAGGTGATGGCACGCAGAGGGGGATGCCCTGTTGTGCTGGTGTTGAAAACGAAAAGATTTGTATCAGCGTGGCTGGTGTGCCTCAGTGATTAATCGTTGACCTGTGAACCAGATCACGGTTAGATTCCTGGGTTATGGGAACATGCCCTGGTTGAGGCTTCCATCTCTAGTAGGGCACATGTAGGAGGCAGGTGATGAAGATTCTCTCCCATCATTGATTCCTCTCTCATCATTGATGTTTCTCTCTCTCCCTGTCCTGCCCTCTGTCTGAAATCAATAAAACCATATTTAAAATATGTTATATCAGTGTAAGATTCTCACCTCTAATATATCCCCTTGACTCTGCCCTTTAAGGACAGTATGATCATGAAGCTCATTTTTATAACTGCCTCTTGTTTGTTTTTTTTAAATGTATCATTGATTTTTCACAGAGAGGAAGGGAGAGGGACAGAGAGTCAGAAACATTGATGAGAGAGAAACATCGATCAGCCGCCTCCTGCACACTCCCCACTGGGTATGTGCCCACAACTCAGGTACATGCCCTTGACCAGACCTGAACCTGGGACCCCTGAGTCTGAGCCAAACGCTCCATCCACTTAGCCAAACCAGCCAGGGCAAATGGCCTCTTCTTAACTCCGGTTTCAAAGGCAGCATACAGGGGATTGGAGCCCTCGTTTGGACTGACGTAGCCTTCCGGTTGTTTTAATTACTGCCACCAGCTTCCAGTGACCTGGCTGTGTCATGGAAGAGTCCCTTTAAACCACGGGCCACATCCTGCCAAGGCCCAGGGGGAAGCACTTGGTATGATCACCTCCCAAGGGTCACAGCATCAGGAAGTCTATAAACCAATGTTCCTGGGGTGTGGGTACACCGCTCCTGTCAGTGAGACTGACAGCAAGGTCATTCTTCAATGCATTTCATTAAGAGGAACATGTTTACTTTCCTCCCTGCAAGCTGTCCACGTGGGCGTCTGGGCCACATCACCGGAGGAGGGTGCTGAGGTCGATACCATCAAATGCAATGATGACAGGTACCCACGGGAGCTCCGCCAATTCCTCTCCAAAGTGCAGGGCAGGGGGCGTGGGGAGCTGCTGTAAGCCAGGCTTGCATGTAGCCCTCTCGCCAAAGATTTAAAAAAAGAAAAGGAGTTCGCAGCCTGGAATGCAAGCAGATCACACCAGCAGTTGGTTGTAGAGTGGGCGTGACCTCACTGTGAGCATCTATTTTCAGTCCTTCCGGCTTCTGCCTGTGTCTCTGTTTCTCTCCATGGGATTTTGCAGGCAAACACGGGCAGTCCGAGCTGTGCTGTTTTGGGAATCCCAGGAGGAAGCTTCACCTACCTCAGCCAGTAGGGTGAGGGGTGGATCCTTCTTCGGGGAGCAGCCCTTTGCTCTATTCTACCAGACAGCTGGTATAGTTAGAAGGTGCTTCCTTGTGCCCAGTGTTCCTCATATGTCTATAGGTTGGCCTACTCTCCACCCATGTTAATGCGTCGCATACTGCATACCTCTCCTTCCTCTTCCTCAAGGCAACCCTTTCAGGGTTAACCAGTTGTAGGGATTTTTTCTCTTTCCCACATCCAGCGTGGAGAGAGACAGAGTTCAGTTTCTGAGTAGAGGAGCTGGGGATGAAGAAAAATGAAATTTAGAAGAGAGGACACAGGAATAGGGATAAAAAGCTGGGGCCAGGCGGGACGTCTGTTCTCACTCTCAAGGAGAAACAGTGACCATGAGCCCAGGAAGCCATGCTTATTTATATTCCACAATACAAAGGGGTTTGTCCAACATTAGGATCAAAGGAGTTTCGGTGGGCCCAGGCCCTATTCATCCCCCCATTCCCGGGACAAGCCTGCATTACATATCAAGGCCCTCTCCCGGACACCTGAGGCAAAATTAAGCCAAGCTGATAACATATCCAGCCTCATTGGTGAATATGTTTTTCCAAGACCTGGTTTTTCCAGGCGCCTTGAATTCAGCCAGCACAAATATTTAAAGAATGCTCTAGATGTCTTCCCTGGGTCACCCCCCACAACCAGTATCACCCAATACATTTAATAGAAAGAAAGAAAAAAATCACCTTGATTTTTGACTGGCATGGCTCAGTGGTTGAGTGTCTGACCTATGAACCAAGAGGTCATGGTTCCATTCCAGGTCAGGGCACATGCCTGGGTTGCAGGCTCCAACCCCAGTAGGGGCTGTGCAGGAGGCAGCTGGTCAGTGATTCTCTCTCATCATTGATGTTTCTGTCTGGCTCTCCCTCTCCCTTCCTCTATGAAATTAATAGACATATATGTTGGAAGAAAATATAACATGCACCCCAGCATTCTGAAGACTCATGCCCGGTTCCTTCCTGGAATGTGTGGGGATGTGTGCAGAGTCCTTTGGGGTGCTAGTGGTGCTGTGCTACTCCCTGTGCAGCACCCCAGCATACATGGGGACCTGGACTCCAAGTGCAAGGTACAAATCTAATCTCCTAGAGATCATTTGTGAGTTGGGGACAGAGGAACTGAAAAAATTATAACTAGAAAAAACATGTAGGCTTAACTTAAAATAAAAGCAATATGGCCAGGTGAAGACAAGCTTTTGAGATGATTAATTATTGGGCAAGGTGCTTATTGACTTTCTGTGAGAGAAGATCCCGAGATGTGTCTGAAGTACTCTGAAAAGTGGAGCGCTTACCATGATAGCCTGAGCTGGGACATCATTCCTGGAACGTGTGTGTGTGTGTGTGTGTGTGTGTGTGTGTGTGTGTGTGTGTGTGTGTGTTTTCCTTCCTAAAAATCATCATCTTCAGAAGCAACTTTAGCTGAAAGTTCTTGTGTCAACAGGTTTCCACTCTGACATCAGAAAATCAAGTCAGACCCTCCCTCTTGGTGGTGGCATTGCCCTGATGTACCCAAACTCAGTCATTCAATTTGGAGTTCAGGACAGTAGGAAAGCCGGCCTACACGCATTTAGAAGACAGATGGATAGACGTGTCATGAGAAGCAGCCCTGAATGAAGATTCATGTCAGAGGGACAGCCAATCAGCTGTTTTCAGATATTCCTGAAACTCCACTGCTTTGGCAGACATGATGGCGGGCAGGGCATGGTTGTGTGAAGAAGAGCATTCAGGATGAGTAAATTGGCACCTATTTCATTCATAAACACAAACACTTTGAGGAGCATCTGACATATTACAACTCTCTTGGGAATCCCTCTAGACGCTAAGTAGGACGTGGGAAAGAAATAATTGTTCAAAACAGTGTGCTCTGGGGTAAGCGCTTATTTGTTGAACTATTACACCTGCCTGAGAAACCACAGGGCGTGCTTTGCTTGTATTCATTATTGTCTATTTGAGGTGACATGACACCAGCACATTGTAGACAAAACCTGGTGATAGTCTCTAAGCTGCATCCATTATATTATTAAATCACCTTTTCTATTGTGGTGTATGAACGACTAACTAACAGAAACTTCCAGGTTTTTAAAAATGATTAATATACTCTAATCTTTCATGTGTAATTGATTCTTCTAATTTGCATGAGGGTTTGAGATCATTTTGGAATAATTAGCCATTGTTGAGTGTTTTCCCCCCCATCAGTTAAACTAATTGCTGCTCACATAGGTGTAGATGGAATATTGATCCCCATTTCTTTCAACTCACTTCCATAAGCAAATTATGCCTAATTGCCAGCTAACCACATCATTACACAGTGATCATCAATTACACAAAAGTAGACTCCACTCGACTAATGGTTTCTTTGTGGCATTTTGAAGGGCTTTTTAATGGTGACGCTCGGAACAATGTCGTAATTTAAAAACTATATTAAACACCATGTTTAAACAGATAACACAATAACACTCCTGTCAAGAGAGTCATTTGTCTTAGAATATAAACAATTCCTTGACACAAGTTGAAAGAACCTCATTATTGTTATGAAACATAGTGTATACCCACATGCGCACCTTGAGCTAGGTTGATTCTAGATGGTTTAAGCCCCGTCCTTCCTGTTTCAGTAGTTTCTTTTCTACCTGATGAAACATCTCCAGCGGGACCTGAAGAGGCAGAAATTTCAAGGAGTCCCCTAGAGCAAGGGCAGTGACAGGGTGAGAAGCCAGATGACAGAGGCTGCTCCATTCATCCTGCTTTCTTCAGAGCCTCATCACCTCTTTGGGGTTCTACTGGGTCTTTCCTGTCACTGTTTTCTAGGTTAGATCCTTTAAAAATGACAGAAAATGTGGAAATGATACAATCCCAAGATCCTCCTTATAGATTTCTACACAAAAGGTTGTAATGCCCCATGCTTGCTCTCCATAGAGGCTGGTGTTAAAACCCAAAGTTTATGTTAAAGTTTTTTTTAAATCCTTACTTGAAGATATTTTTTTCATTGATTTTTAGAGAGAGTGGAAGGGAGAGGGAGAAAGAGAGAGGGAGAAAAAGTGAGGGGAGAGAGAGAGAGAGAGAGAGAGAGAGAGAGAGAGAGAGAGAGAGAGAAACATTGATGTGCGAGACACATATGGATTAGGGGCCTCCCACATGCATACCAACCATGGCTGGGAGCCTACAGCTGAATTATGTGCCCTTGACCAGAATCAAACCCGGGACCTTCAATCCTCAGGCTGACACTCTATCCACTGAGCCAAACTGGCTAGGGCTATGTTAAAGTTTTAAACCAGGCGAGAGGACTGTTTTAGTATGGGAAGCCCAGACATCCCACTTACAACGTCATATTAATATGGCTACCGCCACACACGTGCTCATGGCGTGGACGGCCCCCTCTCCTCCAGCGGATGCTACGGGCATCGCTGGGGCTGCCCTCCACACCATGAGAGAAGCTGTGAGTGAGGAAGTCCGTGAATATCCTGTCCTCGAAACTGTGGGTGTCATGAGGCCTCACCAAACTATTGATTCATTTCTTTTATAATATCTGACGTGTATTTATTTCACTCTAAAATTGCTACCTGGTGCTGAAAAGGTGATATTTCAGTCTAAACACGATTTGACAGGATGGCGTGTTTTGGGTTAATTTTAAACCACTGCCTCAAGGATGACAACACTACAGGTCAGATCTAACTCGGAGGCCAACCAGAGACGGGCTCCAATGTTGTCCGTCTAAGAAAACAGTTATCTTCTGTTCAGGACCAGGACCCCTTCCTTTCATCGCCCAGGACGAAACATCTCCTTTTGAGAGTCCTTACCCGCTGCTATTTCTTCCTTGCTAATGGGTTCTGAAAGCCACCTGTGTTCCCTCTAACGCCAAACACCCGTATTTCCAACAGTTGACCTTCCCCATGAACTTGAACTGAAATTGAAAATAGCACAGTGCAGGCCTGAGAGCACTCAGCAAACGCACACATTCACCTTACGTTTGAAACGCCACACGAGAGAAATCCCACACCGGGCTTTAATTGCTACAGAGAGGTCAGCGGCTCCAACCATGTAGGGTAGGAAAGTGCTTTAGAACAGGCTGGTGCTGTGGTGAGACAGGAAGCCAGGCCAGGTTGCCCTCCCTCCCCGCCTGCTCACCTGCCCTGAAACCTTGTCTCAGGTGTGAGGGCCGCTTCCGGAGGGCAGTGCCCGGCGGTTTGAGCTCTGTGGGAAAGGATCTGCCGGGAGCCGAGTTGACCTCGAGCCGTGGTCAGAACGCGTGGGCAGATGCCGGAGGGGCTGGGCCAGAATACAGAATTTGAAAGAAATGTAGTGAACTCCTTCTCTGCTTGCTTATCTAATTTTGTCTGTAGGAAGAAATGAGTAAGTTAGATCTTCCAGACACCAACACCTGTTCTCTCTTAATGTTGTGAGGGATTTCAATGTCTCACTGGATGTGATCTGAGGCAGTGAATGGCAAATTCAGAATTCTGTTTTCTATTAACCACAGAGATAGATCATTTAATTTTTAAAGCATATTTTATTGATTTTTTACAGAGAGCAAGGGAGAGGGATAGGAAGTCAGAAACATTGATGAGAGAGAAACATCGATCAGTTGCCTCTCGAACACCCCCTATTAGGGATGTGCCCGCAGCCAAGGTACATGCCTTTGACCAGAATCGAACCTAGGACCTTTCTGTTCGCAGGCTGACGCTCTATCCACTGAGCAAAACCGGTTTTGGCTATCACTTAATTTTTTAAAAATATAGTTTTAATTGATTTCAGAGAGGAAGGGGAGAGAGAGAGAGAGAAACATCAATGATGAGAGAGAGTCATTGATCGGCTGCTACCGGGGATTGAGCCTGCAACCCACCCGGGCATGTGCCCTTAACCAGAATTGAACCCGGGACCCTTCAGTCTGCAGGCCTATGCTCTACCTACTGAGCCATTCTAGGGCAAGAATATGTTGTTTTGACACTACCACACACTCTGCAAGTTGATGACTCATATGGCCAGGAGGCTTATGACCTTGAATGCAGGGTCCTGAAAGATTTAGTGTGATTCCCATAAATGGAAACTGATGTAGAACCCAGGATACATGTTAGGATGACAGAAAGTAATGGTCCCATAATTGACCCAGATGTACAAGTCATCTGTAGAAATCTGGCCCCGTTGGTCCAATTGGTTTCTGCGTGTAGATATCAAGACAGCTGGACATTCTAAAGCTTTAGAATCTACGGGTCCTGGCTGCCCTGGGACCCTGGGTTGTATGGGCCCTCCCATGCTGAGCTTGCATTCTCTACCACACGCTTAGCTTCAGATTCCTCTCTTTCCAACTTCCCAGCCGCATGACATTATTATTCTCCTTTCGTGTTTTCATTTCCTAACCATAGCATAGAAACGAGAGAGGCCCTGCAGCTGACCGAGCCAGCTGACTTCCAGACATCTGTCCCCCTGTCGTTGCCAACAGACCCCAATCCCAGGTATAAACACCTGGCAGCTATTCCATTTCTCTGGCCTCTTGTTGTTGCCAACAGACCCCAATCCCAGGTATAAACACCTGGCAGCTACTCCATTTCCCTGTCCCCCTGTCGTTGCCAACAGACCCCAATCCCAGGTATAAACACCTGGCAGCTACTCTATTTCTCTGGCCCCCTTGAAACTAAGGGTTGCCATGGACTGGGTCCACCAACACGGCATGAGTGGAAGTCAGCTGTGGGTGTGAAGAAAGCTTGTGGAGGCCTGGCTTCTGGGAGATCCCACTTTCTTTCCTTAAAAAAATATTTCTATTGATTTCAGAGTGGAAGGGAGAGGGAGAGAGGGATAGAAACATCAGTGATGAGAGAGAATAGTTGATTGGCTGCCTCTTGCACGCCCCAAAACCCAGGTACATGCCCCGCCTGGGAATCGAACTGTGACCTCCTGGTTCATAAGTTGACACTCAACCACTGAGCCATGCTGGCCAGACCATTCCACCTTTCTCCACTTTTCTTGCCTCAAGCAAAGACATCATGCCAGGATCTGGGTCCGAAATCTTGTGAACTTGTGTGGAAAAGTTCTCATGTTGACATCTGATTCCTTATAAAGTGAGAAAAATTAGTGGGACTTGGACAGTAGAAGTGGTTTTCTGCCACTCACATCCAACATGCTATTTGTAGCGATTTCCAAGTTTGATTTTATGATGTTTTAGAATTTTTCACAGTCCCTCCTAAGAGCACAGCTGTGAGGCCTGAAATAAATGGAATCCACATGGATTGAAAATGAAAATAAGGATTTGGAGAGGAGCAGGGCCTGGAGGGACTCAGTCTTGGTCTTGCCTGTTTTCCTGGTGTTTGCACTGAGAAGTGAGCCTTACTGTCCGTGATCTCTCTGGCCTGGGACAGCGGAGCTGCTGAGTCAATGCGGTGGGACCCCTGCTCTGAGGAGCTTCCGGGATGGGGTGTGGAGAGACGTATCCATCGGGCTCCTGTAGTCGAGGGGTTTAGTGGCATGGTTGTATTTACTCCTCACCAGCATGAATGTATGAGACATTGTGTTGTACAGAAGAGGCCGAGTGCTGAAGAGGCTCAGGACTTGCCCAATGTGACATACTGACTCTGTCAAGGCCCTTTAAGCTCCAAATAGAATCCCCCAAACCACCAAGCTGTAGTACTGCCCCCAGCTGGTGCCTAATCATTGTGACTTACGTGCTTAGTAAGAAATCAGATCTCTGTGAAGAAAAGCACTGCTTTAAATAATCATTGTGTGGAAGCAGAGGGAGCCCAGCCTCTCAGACACAGGGACCTGTCTCTCAATCCCTGTGAACTTAGGGAGAAATCACACTGCTAGCAACAAAAGTATCCATTTCCCTGTCAGTGACATCTTCTGGTAAATAATGCACAATGAACCTTCTACGTCTTGAGTGTCACCCTCAGAGAAGCTGGTTGGAGCAGGACTTTCCCATCTGACAGTTCAGAACACACTCATGGTGATTCTTTGGCAACACTGACTAGGCAGGTCAATAACTGGTGACATTTATTTAAATAATTCCAACCAAGTTCCTCCCTCCCTCCCTCCCTCCCTCCCTCCCTCCCTCCCTCCCTCCCTCATTTCCCTCCCTCATTCCTTCCTTCCTTTCTCCTTCCTTCCTTCCTTCCTTCCATTTTTGGTTAATCCTTACCCAAGGATATTTTTCCCATTGATTTTTTAGTGAGAGGGAAGTGGAGAGAAGAGAAGAGGAAGAGAGAGAGAAACAGATGTGAGACACTTGGATTGGTTGCCTCCCACACCGACCCTGACCCAGGGGCTAGGGATCCAGCCTGCAATCAAGGTACTTGCCCTTGAGCAGGAATTGAACCTGAGACCCTTCAGTCCAAAGACCAACGCTCTAACCCCTGGAAAAACTGACCAAGGCTCAACTTCTTTTCTTTACACGAACTTTTAATCAAATGATGGCCTGGGTGGTGAGTGATCCCAGAAAACAAGTTCAGACATGGGCCATTTATTCACCAAGAAAAGCCACTTGTAGAGGGCATCTTCCAGAATTCAGGAAAACTGATCAGAAACTTCATATTGCTTCCCTATTATTGATGGAAAATTGCATTGATAGGAGCTGAGAACCACCCAGGGGATTGAGACAGACCCTCAACACGGAGCTGAGCTTTTTTTGTTGTTGTTGGTTTTTTTTGCTGAGGCTGGTGGAAGGCCCTGCCGCCTGGGACCAAACCAGCCTCATTATTAGCATCTCCAATTCTTCCATTTTCCTTTCTCTTGCACATCCCCCATCAATCTTCCATGGTTTGTTTCTCTCCTGTTCTGTGCAAGGATCTTTGGTCTAATAAAAAGAAAAACTTAAGAAGTTTTCTCATTCTGGATATACTTTTTACTGCCCAAAGTACAGCACAGAGAATTAGGTTTTCAAAAACCAAGTGATAAAAAAGCAAGGGAAGGGGATTAAAGCACATGAAATTGCTACAGGAGAGACTCAATAAAAAATGTGTAGTGGGTTTTCTTTTTACTCTAAATTTTGTCCTTTTGAGCCCAGCCACATTCTTTTAAAAATACATTTATCTTTATCATTTTTTCTATTTGTATCAATTCTCCATGAAGAAATTGATATTTATTTTGAACAACACACATCTCCTGTTTTTATTTCTTTCTCCAACATAGAGATAAAACACTCCTTCCAAATATATCCTTCTCCCAGGACACTACACATGAAATCTTCACAGAAAAATACAGAAGGCAAAGGAAAGGCAGTCGGCTGGAAATGGGACTTAGGAGACGAATTTGAACAAAGGTGCAGATACACAACTCATCTTTCTTTACTTCAAGACACAAATAATTTCATTGGCAAAAGGAAATGTAAAAGTGAGCAATCCCCATGGTATCCACAAACAACCCATGGAATGTGGATAATAACAGGAGCTCCCTCCTATCCTAACACCTGTCAGGAAGAAACAACTGAAGCTGTCACACCATAACCAAGTGCTCACTAAGATAACATGTATTTCAGGGAACATCCCCCACCTTACCCACATGTGGTGTTCAAAAGGCAAACAAGCTAGAGCAGGTCTATCCAGGCCACCCTTTCTCAGTCCCTCTCCTTAACCAAACCAACCAAATAGATTTATAAGGCAGCATCAGTGTCTCAGAAATGGCATTGACAACTGGCTGGCATAGCTCACTGGATTGAGCACCATCCCATGCACCAAGAGGTCACTGGTTTTATTTTGTTCAAGGCGCATGCCTGATTTGCTGGCTCAATCCCTGTTGGGGGTCATGCAGGAGGCAGCCAGTCAAGGTTGCTCATTGTTCTCTCCCTCCCTCTCTCTCTACCTCTCTCTTTCTCCTTTCCTCTTTAGAATAAATAAAAACACATATTTTTTAAAAATGGCATTACCATTTGGCGTTACAAGATTTGTCTATGACAGTGGCCGGCAAACCGAGGCTCTCGAGCCAAATGCAGCTCTTTGGCCCCTGGAGTGTGGCTCTTACAAAAAATACCACAGCCTGGGGGAGTCTATTTTGAAGAAGTGGCATTAGAAGAAGTTTAAGTTTAAAAAAATTAAGCTCTCAAAAGAAATTTCAATCGTTGTACTGTTGATATTTGGCTCTGTTGATTAATGAGTTTGCTGACCACTGGTCTATGACAATCTGAATTCAAATACCAGACTAGTCTGATGGCAACACAGGTCTATTGAAAGCATGCCCCTCCTTTGCCATCTTAAAAGAAATATAAAATATTGGGAATTAATAACACTGAACAAGACATAGTATGCAGCTAAAAAGATATCTAATGATATGGGAAACTCATCACTTAGTTTTGCTACATGGAAAAAGCAAGTCGTATGACTTTATATTTAATATGCCCCCATTTTAAAAATATTTTTTATTAATTTTTTACAGACAGCAAAGGAGATAGATAGAGAGTTAGAAACATCAATGAGAGAGAAACATTGATTAGCTACCCCCTGCACATACTCCCTACTGGGAATGTGTCCGCAACCAAGGTACATGCCCTTGACCGGAATCGAACCTGGGCCTTTCAGTCTGCAGGCTGACGCTCTATCCACTGAGCCAAACCGGTTTTGGCTAGTATGCCCCCATTTTTATAGGGATGTACAGATACATAAAAGACCAGAGGCTCATATGCCTATGAGTTGTGATTACTTCTTCATGAAGGATTTTTGGTGTCTCGTGTTGTTGATTTTCACTTCTTTGGATCTCAAAGTAGTTGAACTGTTTTCTTCTGAAAATTCAGATTTTGTTACCTCGATATCTTTCCTTCCTGCATATATCAGCTAATGTGAACAACGTCTTCTGTGAACTCATGAAGTCAAATCTAAGCTCCTTGTGAGCAGTGCACATGTATGTCCCATCACAATAGAACAGTGTTTGGGTGACTATTCATAGAATTAAGAAGGAAGTCTCCAGAACATACTCAGCTGTCATTGCACACACACACATCTGCACACAGATACACACATACACATACACACACCACTAGACATACACACGCGCACTTGTTATTGAAGCTGTTCAGTCCCATTTATTTCACCCAAACCACAATTTTCAATGATATCACTTATGATAGTCCCTCAAATATGGGATATTTAAGTATAAATATAACAAGTTACAGATAAAATCTGCTGCTAAAAACCACAAAATGCTGATGAAGGAAACCAAAGTAATCATTTTCTATGGAGCCACATGTTCATGCAGCTTAACCTTATCAGCCTGAGGTGCCTGTAATTCCGTTCCCGTCATCGTGAACCCGTTCCTCAGCAGAGCATCCCTTCGGGAAAATCTGCCCTTCGGAAGTGTCGAGTGGCCCCGGTTTCCCCAGCTCCTCATTTATGTGTCCGACCGTCAGCAAAACTTACTGAAGTGAGAAGCACCGTCATTACAATTTTATGCTTTAAATAAACGCCTATGTCTTTTTATTAGGCACTCCAGGAAAACTGTGTTGCACAGTGTTTAAGAATAGAATGATTTTAATAGATGTCCTCATTCAGGTCATCTGCACCTCATCTCTTAAAAGTATCTGACACATGACTTTACATGCAACAATAGAAAGCAAATATCAGACACTTTCCAAATTGTGCCCAATGCCCTCCTCCGAAAATGGACCGTTTTATTAGCCGTTCAAACCATCTTCATGTAAAGAAAGGCATTTTACTAAGTAATTTCATTGCATCGCTTCAGTTACTCAGTTTTGCTCGCATTATGATTGACTGCCAGTGGGTTGTCATTAGGGATGCTCACACCTTTCATTACTTCCGTGTTGGCCATGTTCCCAGGCCAGGGGGGGCTGGTTGGCTTCTCTCCCACAGGCCTAAAGGACTTAATTGCCTAAGCACTCTTAGCATGCATTCATAAGGTTACTTAAACACATATTGTGTCCTGTGAGTAAGGAGGGAGCACTTTTTCAAAAAGAATTGTTGTTCTATGTGGATGCTTTGTTAATATATAATCTTCCTTGTTTTTCTTTGTTTGTTAGTTTGTTTTCTAAACACAAACACAAACAAAAACCCATCTGGCTGACTGGGAGGCTAATTCAGCCAGGTAGGAGGGCCACAGGCGCTAACTCTGTTGTCTGCAGATTTATCACAGACCATAACCTCAGCCAAACCCTAAAATCAGTCAGAGGAACTGCTTCCAATGCCCTGCTCTCTTTTCTTTGTTGCTATAATAAAAATATATCAGAAACCCATTTCTCCTGGCTCCAGATTTGGAGCTCAGGTATTAACTCCCAGGGAGCAGTCGGCAAGTGAGCAGAGGTACACTCTCAGACACCGTGCTTCTGTGCAATCTAACACCTCAGACCTGCTGGGGACCAGTCCTCCCTTGGGATTCCCCCAAGTACTCACACCCAATGTGGAGCAGCCTGCAGGAACCCATAGTTTCCTATCCGGACACTAAGGATAATCCTGAGCCAGAGGGGAAAATATTGACTTTGTCCTTTGAAAGAAATTAGGGAAAGACAAATATGATATGCAGTCATGCATTATTCAATACCCTGTTTTCATTTCTAATGGTATTTTTTTCCATCTAAGACATGTGTTAGGTGATGCCTGGGTCACTCCTGGCTGGTTTTCTGAACGGCTCCTGGCTCACATGTGCTCACTGCAGAATTAGCAGGAAAACCTTCTTTCCAGCTCAATGCTCCCCACGTTTTTTTGAGTGTCCACTCTGGCCTAGGCTTTGTGTGACCATCTGGGGGACAGAAAAACAAACAGGAACCCTCCTCTCTGGCAGGAGTTTATCATTTCAAAGCCCAGCTGCATCCATTATGATCGTTGATATGATGTCAGGCAGACGATGTTCTACATTCGCTCAGTGAGATTAAAGCATTAAGGACATGAAAGGAGAAGACATCAATTCTGAGCTGGGAGATTAGTAGACGTTTCCAGGAGGTGGTAACAGGACCTGGCCCTTGGAGGATGAGGCGGGATTCAGGGTGTGTGAATGCAGAGTCGGGGAGACAGCAACAGCAGGAGGCAGGTGTCCTATTGGATGGAAACTTCGGTGCAATGGTGGGAAGGTGGTCATGTGACCATGGAGGCAGAGGTGACCCCAATGCAGCTGTCAGCCGAGGAGTATCAGGGAGCACCAGCAGGCACCAGCAGCCACTAGCAGCCAGGAGAGAGGTGTGGGCTGGATCACCCCTCATTGCACCCCAAAAGGAACCCACTCTATTGACACTGGATTTCATGCTATTGAGCATCTTTACCATCATTACTCTGAGCTCTGTTTCAAATAAATTTCTTATCTCTGCTTAATTTATCTCTTCATCTGGAGTATTCTCCTGTTCTTTCATTTGGGGGTTGTTTCTTTATCTCCTCATTTTGGCTGCCTGTTTTGGTTTGTGACTGTGTGTCGGGTAGATCTGCTCTGCCTCTCAACCTTGTTAATGTAAAATAAACCATTGAAACCTGTAAAAAATTTTTGTGAGTTTATTTGAGCCAAACTGTCGGCATATGCCAGGAAGCAGAACCTCAAGGAATTGAGATAATGCTTCTGAGAATGGAGGGATATATATATATACACACACACACACATTGCAATCAAAGGAATGGGACGTAGGTGAGTTACATGAAATTCATTGGTGATAGATTAGGGAGATGGGATAAAGCAAAGCGTGGAAACCTCTGGGATAGGGTGAAAAGTGAAATGATGGACATGTGGTTCTTTTACAGAGATGAATACAGGATATTTTGAGAAAATTAACAGTTGACAATAAACTTGATAACAATAACAATGAGGGAATGTCCCAGTGCCAGGTGCCATTTGTTGTGGCCTGAAAGGTCCTGGGTAAAAAGGAAGTTACAAGTTACCCTGACATCTCACAGATATGTTATCTTAGAGGCAAAAACGAAAATAGACTCAGGAAAGATCTAAGTTGATCTTTGTCAGGGAAAATATCAGCCTAGGACATGACTACTCACTATAACCTGTTTGTAGTTAAATATTTAATTTTCAAACCATCTTTTGTGGCTATTTTAGGTCTCTGAGTTTGCAAGACTGCCACGCAGGCCTCCCCTGAGCTTGTCAGGTTAGCATGTGGCTCTTTTCGTCCACAATCTCTGGTGCAGGACAGTGTCCAGTGCTGTTTCTGACTAAATAGGTCTGACACCTGGGTTTCAGACTTCTAGCCTCCACTCTGTGAAGCAGTCGATTGCTGGGGTTTTAAGCCACCCAGTCGTGTGCTACAGAGGCCCTACCATGGTTATGAAATGGTGCTTGGAATTGTCCAAGGACAGAACACCCATGTGTGAAACCACATGGAGAGAAGGGATAAGGAGAAAGACAAACTCAGCCTACAAAGTCCATCATGTGAGCTAGCTGAGGAGTAAAGCTCCGGGCAAACAGTAATGCAGATGTTTGGAGTTTTTATGGTTTTCTTTTGGTTTAACTTGAGGCAGTCACATGCATTTGCTTCTTAAAGACTCAATGCGGGGAAAAGGATTGGTCTGAAGGGTGCAGAGCTGCAACTATATACACTACAGGGGCCTGGCTCACTTTTGTAGTTGAGAGTGAGGATGGCTCCCAGGTACTTTGTTGAACATGCAATGGCCTCGATAGGTGGACAGGCTACTTTGGACCTAGCCTAGAGAAGGGTCTTTGATATATTTTCTCCTTTAAAGGGCTAGGGTTTCACTGATCTACCCAGATGATCTATTTCTATGGCTCTGGCAGTTAAGGCCTCATTAAAAATCTGGCCCAAGTAGGAACTACCTTGACAATGATGTGGACAATGTCTTTGATGAATGAACTCCTAAGCACAAGTAAATTTAAACCCACAGTACAGAACCCCAAGGCAACAGAAATCCCCCCAGAGATGGAACCCCTGGGCTTGGGAACCTCACTAGCCCCACCTGGGAAATCTAGCCTTGAATCGCAAATCAGTCTGGAGCTGACCGGTTACATATACACATTTCATAATTCAAAGGATTATTTTGGGGTGGGGACAAGCTCAATCACTTTGACAACAGACATATTTGAATGGCAATTAATTAATTTAAAAATATTTTTATTGATTTCACAGAGGAAGAGAGAGGGAGAGAAAGATAGAAACACCAATGATGAGAGAGAATCATTGATCAGCTGCCTCCTGCATGACCCCTCCTGGGGATGGAGCCCTCAACCCAGGCCTGTGCCCTGACCTGGAATTGACTGTGACCTCCGGATTCATAGGTCAACGCTCAGCCACTGAACCATGCCAGCTGGGTGACAATTAATTAATTTTAATTAGTTAGCCAAAGGAACATGTTCTGATTTGAGGCAATTCAAAGGACATGGACAGGTTTTTAAATTCCTTACACCTTTTAAAATCTGCAACAGCGTATTCTAGTTATTTCCCCTATATTGGAAACGATGACTGACATTCTGTTTCCTCTAAAATGCTTAAATTGGACTCATGCTTATGCTATTAAAGACCTGTCGGTTTGGTGTTCACAGGCTAATGTAATAAGCACCCCATTTCTGCCTCTGGACCACGATAGGAGTGTAACATGCTGGGGTGTCATTTGCCTCCCCTGTCTTTCCTCCCGTGGGTCCTGGTGTTAGGCTGTGTCTCCTCATCAGTGACCAGATCTTCCTTCTACTCCCAGGGGGAGTGCCCGCGCCCAGCACGCCAGGCCCTCCCTGGAAACTCCCAAAGTGCCTTTGGTCTATTTATTCCTTTTTGCGAGGTGTAATTAAATCCCCAGGATAACAGAGATGGCTATAACGGAGAAGGCCAGGCAGCTCTGTGGACTGAGACTGGGGTCACAGAAATCACCACTGAAGGGTAATTTCGGGAACAATGAAGGACCATCAGCTGGAGTGGAGGTGGGAGGGAAGCCCACAGCACTGCTCTCTCTCCTGAGTCATGAGGAGACTTTCTTGGGGAACCACAGGGCTTGCTGGGGTCTTATTAAAGTGGCAAATGTTACTATGCCATCCGACTGCCTCGTGAGCCAAGATCTGTGGGATTTCTCAACAAAATCCCATGTGGTTGAAGGGAAACATCTCTCGTATGCCTGAATGATTCACTCAAGGATCTGGGGTTTAGGGTGATTCCTACTCCTGGTCTCCTTTGATTAGGAAGGATCAGCAATCCTTATGCATGAATAGAATACTAAAAGGAATACTCTAACAGGAATTAGTTCAGTACAATATGTAAAACTGGGGGCACACAGTAACCTATGTTCTTCCATAGGTAGTCAGAATGGAGACAAAGATTGATTGATTCCAAGCTCCAGCATATCTTCCTTTGGCATAAGAGCAAATGATCAGTCAAGGGGGGAAGGAATTTTATTTCAGAATCCAAATGTTGTTAGGATTGACTGTAATGAAGATGTTTGGCCGAAGGGCTGTCTGTAGTATATTAAAATGAAGAAAAACATTTCCCTTCTTAACGGATAGTTCAAGTGGCTTGCTTCCAGCTATCACAGTCAAAGTCCAGGAAAAGGGTGAGAAGAAATCAAGATGAGGACACTGGCCCTTCGGACATGTGTGTGCCATGGGTGAAGTTCTGAGGCCTGGCGGTGGCTTTTTGGCACAGATCCCCTGTGACGGAGCCAGCACTGCCTTTGGGCAGAAGTGAGAGCTGCAGAAGAAAAATGTACCATCCATTCTTGAAATCTTGCCAAGGCAAGCATTTTTTGTTGTTGAATGTTTGCATTTGAAGACCTTTTCGTGGCCATATAATTTACATTCAAGAACATTCACACAGCCTAAGGGTTCATCTTGATGAGTTGGGACTGCTGTGTGCACCCACGTAACCAGGACCTAAGGCCACAGAACCTTGTCCTTACCCTACAGAGGGTCTTCGTGGTCCTTCCATTCAGTTTCCCTAAGGCAGTGATTGGCAAACTCATTAGTCAACAGAGCCAGATATCAACAACACAACGATGGAAATTTCTTTTGAGAGCCAAATTTTTTAAACTTCTTTTAATGCCACTTCTTCAAAATAGACTCACCCAGGCCGTGGTATTTTGTGGAAGAGCCACACTCAAGGGGCCAAAGAGCTCCATGTGGCTCGAGAGCCGCAGTTTGCTGACCAAGGCCTTAGAGGCACCATGTTCTGACATCCTCCATGCTGGTGTGTTTTGCCTCTTCTTGGATTCTTGAAGTATTTTGCGCCTGGCTTCTTTTTTTAAAAAAAAAATATTTTTATTGATTGCAGAGAAGAAGGAAGAGGGAGATAGAGAAAGAAACATCAATGATGAGAGAGAATCATTGACTGGCTGCCTCCTGCACGCCCCCTGCTGGAGATTGAGCCTGCAACCCCAGCAATATGCCCTTACCGGGAATTGAACCTTGACCTCCTGGCTCATAGATCGAAGCTCAACCACTGAGCCACGCCAGCTGGGCCCACTCTTCCTAATTTTTATTGCCATCCAGGGAGTGTGGCTCAGCACTGTCGTCTTAGTTTGCATTTGCCTGATGACTAAGCATGTGGGACACATTTTCATATTTTTGGGCTGTTTGTGTATCTTTCTCTGTGAAGTATGGTTTTTTCATCTTCTATCCATCCTTCTGGGGGACTGTTTCTCTTGTGGAATTGTTCTACTGGGACATAATGTATATATGGTGCAAATTCCCTGGCAGACACCTGTGCTATAGATACTTACAATGTGCAGCTTTCCTATTCATTTTTAAAAAAATATTTCATTTCGATTTTAACTTTTAATAAGTTCTCTAAGTTCTTTTCTTCCATGATTCATGTTTCTGGGCTCTACAAAACTGTTGTCCCCCTCCGTGTCACTAAGGGAGACACTGTCTCTTCCAGAAGGTTCGTTGTTCAATTGTTTGCATGTATGTCTGTGCTTCGTGTAAGATTCATTTTTGTCTGTGGAGTGAGGTAAGAGAGCAGCTTCCTTTCCTCCAATATGGTGATTCGGGCTATTTCCAAACCATCCACTTAGTCGCTGCGTTCACTCATTGAATTTCCTCGACACCAAAAAATACGAACTCCGGACAAAAATATTTGACATAAAAGCAGGCAGACACTCAAACAGTTTTTTTATTTTATTGTAAAGCATTTTAGATCGGGCGACATTCGCCTCAGGACTAACATGAGCCATGTCCGAGCAGACACAGCACATCTATAATAATAGAAGTATACTATGCTAATTAGACAGGACAGCCAAACAACCTTCTGGACAAAGCTGTGGTGGCAGGGGCTGAGGCAGAGGTAGTAAGGGTTGATCAGACAGGCACAGTCAAGTGGTTCGAGGCAATCAGGTAGGCAGGCCCACCAGTGGTTAGGAGCCAGCGGTCCTGGATTGGGAGAGGGATGTTGAACTGTAATTTTTAATTACAGTTTACATTTAAACTGTGCATTTACAACTAATGGCATTAGTTTCAGGTGTACAGCCTAGTGGTTAGGTAATCACCCACTTACCTATCTGGCACCATCCACGTTATCACAACAGTATTGCCGATATTCCCTAGGCTGTACTTTGATTCCCGGGACTACTCTGTAATGACTATTCTGTAAGTGGTTCTTCTCCAAGCCTTCACCTTTTCACCAGCTCCCCCCTCCTCGGCAGACCTCAGTCTGTTCTATCTATGAGTCTGTTTCCGTTTTGTTTGTTCATTTATTTTGTTCTTTCTATTCCACATATAAGTGAGATCATATGGCATTTACCTTCCTCTGTTGACTTATTCTGCTTAGTATAATAGTATACCTGCTTATGAATCAGGAAATTTTTACAATTCAACACATAGATTGGGATGGAGAAAGCAGACGAAGGAATACATTTTTTTTAACCTGATGGCACTTTTCCTAGGTTTGTGGTTGGCAAACTGTGGCTTGCAAGCCATATGCAGCTCTTTGGCCCCTTGAGTGTGGTTCTTCCACAAAATACCATGGCCTGGGCGAGTCTATTTTGAATAAGTGGTATTAGAAGAAGTTAAGTTTAAACAATTTGGCTCTCAAAAGAAATTTCAATCATTGTACTGTTGATATTTGGCTCTGTTGACTAATGAGTTTTCCGACCACTGGCCTAGGTGATCTTGATAAAAAGTAAAAGACACACACATGAAAAAATGACAAACTTATTCGTGATGGTAGTGGACATCTTAGCTCCTGAGCAACTTAAAGTTAAGGAGTGAGACCTCAACACGTGTTGCTTATCAAGAGTCAGCGAAGTTCCACATCACCTGGAATGTCCTCTCTTCTCTGTCTGGGGCACGTGGACGGGTGTGGGGGTGCTCAGGTGGCCAGGCCTCATTTCCCTGCGAGGTCACAGGGCTCATTCCTGGAGCCCAACCTCCCGGGGCACACACCCCACTGGTGCGATTCCAGCTCTCAGCTCTCCAAGCTCCTATCACAGCTGATTTCATTTGCAGAATTATTACTGACCCCCAGGAGAGCAGCTGGCCAAGGAGGAGCAAACCCATGCATCACCTCTCCATGGATCACCCATCACTGAAGTCATTTTTGCAGGGAAATCGCACCAACAAACTCTCACGTGAACACCAAGCAGCTGGCAAAGCACACACATTTCAGCCTGGCTGCTTTTGTTCCCCTTGGCAGAAGACTGTACTTTTTCTAGATTTTTCTGATGACCCTCTGCAAATTTCTTGCTAGCTAGTAAATCATTCTTCATCACTATTATTACCTTACTTGAGGCCAGATGCATGAAGATTCATGCAAGAAGGGCCTTCTTTCCCCTGGCTGCTGGCACTGCCTTCGCTCTGGCCTAAAGCTCCCTTTCCACCTTCCCATGCTGCTCAGAGGCCCAGAGCAGCTGGGGCAGTGTGGAATGCCCCCAGCCATTGGGCATCTGCATATGCAAATTAACCCACCATCTTTGTTAGGTTGATGTGCATATCCACTCCTGATTGGCTGGTGAGTGTTGGGAAGGTATGGTTAATTTGTATCTTTCTCTTTTATTAGTATTGATTATTCATCAAATTTAGCTAGTGTCATCTATCAGGTAGGGGACCAAAAAAAAAAATGAAAACAATGACTAGATAGCCTGGCTGGCATGCCTCAGGGGTTGAGCATCAACCTGTGAACCAGGAGGTCACAGTTCAATTCCCGATCAGGGCACATGCCTGGGTTGTGAGCTTAATCCCCAGTAGGGGGTGTGCAAGATGCAACCAATCAATGATTCTCTCTCATCATTGATGTTTCTATTTCCCTCTCTCTTCCTCTCTGAAATTAACGCTGCTCCAAAGGTTACCTTAAACTAGTAGTGCCAACTTTTTAGACCCCATGGACCACCAGTGGTCCTCAGACTCCCGGATGGCGACCTCTGGACTAGATAACTCAGCTAATTAATGAGTTAAAGCTGATAACTTTAACCATGTCGTGCTCACTCACACCGAGCTCCGATGGTTGTAAATAAGACTTTATCCTGTGTCACTGGCACAGTGGTCTCAGTGATCCCTTCATTGGACGGGTGGAGACAGAGACGAAGGAAATGGCTTCACCCGGATCACCCTGCATATGCAGAAACTACAGCCAACCTGGCAATCAGGCATGGCCTTTCATTTTGGGGCTAAAGGGGATTTATTCTGCTGCCCAGAGGAACCACTAGGGAGCAAAGAAAGGCAAGCAAACCACCTTACCTGTGCTCAAAGGTCAGAAGGAAAAACTCACCTCCCACACAAGGCGACCACAGTGCCAGGTGCATGGATTTCCCAGAGGCTAAAGTCCAAGGTGGCTGCTGAACCCCTCATCCGTCCTGCTGCTGAAGCAGCCCAATCATACACAAAGACAGACAAAGCCAACAGCACAAATACTTGTGTCCCAAACTCCAAAAGAAGACATGATTCAAATTATTATTCTCCAACAGCTATTGCTGTCTTTATCACATGGAATATGATCACATGTGTTTTTTTTTCTTCACAGTCTTTCTCTTCCAGACATGTTTTACATAAAGCATACCACTTCGGGGAAATTCATTTGCAGGAATATAAACTTATATATACATATATCCCTGAGCTAAATTCTTATAATTTGTTTATACAGAAAAAATAGATATCCCAATAATTATCAGAGTGGTATAAGTGAAAAGAAAAAAATAAGCAAAAACAGGAGCATGGGTAAAGTGGCTGACTCACAGAGAAGTGCCCAGTGCCTTTCTGACAAGCTGGAGTGAATTTTCCTTTTACTGGCTGACCTGTAAAAAAATAACTGCCTTTTGAATGCTTTGATTCCAATGGGTTAATGAGTTGTTGAATGAAAATCTTTGAAACAGCACAAAGGACATTATTATTAGTTAGTAGAATTGCATGTATTTGATTATTAACTAGAGACCTGGTGCACGAATTCATGCACCAGTGGGGTCCCTTGGCCTGGTCTGGGGGATTGGGCCAAAATTGGCTCTCCAACATCCCCAGAGGGGTCCTGGATTGCAAGAGGGTGCAGGCCAGGCCAAGGGGATCCCACCAGTACACAATTGGGGCCAGGGAAGAATGCAGGAGGTTGGCCAGCTGGGGAGGGACTGCAGGAGGGCTTGAGGGCATGTTTGGCCTGTCTTGCTCAGTCCCAATCAGCTGGACTCCAGAAGAAAGCTAACCTACCAATTGGAGCATCTGCTCCCTGATGGTCAGTGCACATCATAGTGAGCAGTTGAGCAGCCTTAGCATATTATTAGCATATGATGCTTTGCTCAGTTGAGCTGCCAACCAAATAACTGGACACTTAGCATATTAAACTTTTATTATCTTACCTAATAAAAGAGAAACATGCAAATTAACCAACATTCCACTACACCCACAGCCAATCAGAGTGAGTATGCAAATTAACCAAATGAAGATGGAGGTTAATTTGCATATACAGGCACAGAGTGGCATGATGCCTGCTATGAGGGGAAGGGGGTTGGTGGAGGGAGCTACTGGAGTGGTGCTCCAGACAGAAGCGAGGACTTCCCAAGTGGTCGGGGAATGGGGACTTGCCAGCTCCTGGGTGGCTTGGTGTGAAGCCAGGGGAAGGAAGGCCTATTCTTGCATGAATATCATGCAATGGGCCTCTAGTATAGGCTAATGAGGAGAATATTTTTGCAAGTCTTCTCTGTGCTTGTATAGGAGCTATTACACCAAGTCTACTATGAAGCTGCATTAAATACCTAAGATATTGCCAGGCTGGTGTGGCTCTGTAGTTGAGTGTCAATTATGAAGCAGGAGGTCACAGTTCAATTCCCATCAGGGCACATGCTCAGATTGTGAGCTTGATCCCCAGGAGGGGGTGTGCAGGAGGCAGCTGATCAGTGATTCTCTCTAATTGTTGATGTTTCTATCTCTCTCTCCTTTCCCTTTCTCTCTGAAATCAATAAAAATACCTATGATATTGAGGTATGTCAGCTAGGGGCTGTGCACACGTGGTTTAAGGATGGGTTAACAAGGAGCCCACTGTGCTTCCATAGCACACTGTCTTGGCTGCAATCGCTCCTCTACTTGGGTCACTCAGTTTTGTTCTTACTCAGAATCCTGGCTATGAAGGGTTGAAAGGGCCAGGCCTCCTGCACTTTCCCCACAATGTTAGCTTGTTTATTACTTTAATATCTCTGACTCAAAGAATACAGATATTCTGGGGAAGGCCCTGACATATCACGGCTGTTCCCACATCTGTGTGTAGGGATGAATGCCCCTCAGGGACCCTCCCCTTGTTTGCCCAGCCAATTCTCTGCTGTTACATAGATACTGGCCTGGATCCCAGGCATCAGCAACTCAGGTTAAAATTAAGTCCTTTAAGGATCACCAGTGGGTGGCAGTTCTGAATCTTCTCTCAACCTGTTGCTTATCACCAGGGAATAGTATCCATCTGGTCTTTCTTTAAAATCATCCTTCTTAAAAGTGGTGGCATGATTTAAGCCCTTGCCATTCTATTATTTCTACACTAGAGGCCCGGTGCACATATTTGTGCATGGGTAGGGTCCCTCAGCCTGCCTCCTGATTGGGGCTGATAGGGGCTGGCTGGAAGGGTTGAGGCGGGGGGAGGATGGGACCATGGGAGGTTGGCTGTAGGAAAGCACTGACCACTGGGGGCAGCTCCTGCATTGAGTGTCTGCCCCCTAGTGGTCAGTGAGCCTCATAGCTACCAGCCGTTGTCCAGTCATCTGGTCAACCAGTCCTAATAGTTGCTTAGGCTTTTATATGTATAGATGTAATATACTGTTTTTCAAGAAACTTTGATTCTAATAATTCTTTCCTTAGCTTGCGATGCTACAAAAACACAAAATGGCTTGACTCCTAAGAGATCACTCAGCTAAATTAAACCCAAGCAGACACTACCTCATCGCTAAGACCCTCAGGCTGGTCCTCAAACCAAAACATGTATGAATGGCCATTGCTTTATGGGGGCAACATGCATTTTGAGTGCAGCCCATCTTTATGATTTCCACACAGATAAAATCTTTAGGATTTTTTAAAAGTTAAACATCAATCAATGTCTTGGAACCACTGAGGTATGATCAATTTCAAAGTGAGTTTGTGAATTAATCCAGATGTCAATGGAAAAACATTAACACATGTGTAAATCAATGTCATGATTTAATGTAATCCTTTTACAACTTAGCGATTTTTTCACTGGGGAACATTAGGAAAAAAGAATGGTAAATCTAGAATAAGACAGGACTTGTTCCCTAAAGCTTGCTTCTTTTCTGAGAAAATGTAGTTACTATTTTACCTATTATCTAGGTTAGCCATAGAGCAGCTTTTAATTGGAAACGGAGTTTTGGTTCCTATGTATAGACCAGTGACCGGCAAAGTCATTAGTCAGCAGAGCCAAACATCAACAGTGCAACGATTGAAATTTCTTTTGAGAGCCAACTTTTTTAAACCTGAATTCCTTCTAATGCCACTTCTTCAAAATAGACTCACCCAGGCAGTTGGTATTTTGTGGAAGAGCCACACTCAAGGGGCCAAAGAGCCGCATGTGGCTCACAAACCGCAGTTTGCTGTCACCGCTGTAGACAGACTGGAAGCTTTACTGTTCAGAAAACAAAAAAGCATATAGTAAAGGGGTTTAAAAAGCCCCTCTGTGGAGGCTGTCTTGAGGGGCACCTTTCTCTCCATGCTGCGTGTGTCTCTCCACATCTCAGGAGACACTGCCATGGGGGACCGAGTTTCTGAGGTCAGAGCCGCATATATAACATG
Organism: Antrozous pallidus; assembly: GCA_027563665.1. NCBI lineage: Eukaryota > Metazoa > Chordata > Mammalia > Chiroptera > Vespertilionidae > Antrozous > Antrozous pallidus. The sequence continues at coordinate 58,766,591 of CM050524.1, forward strand.
TTTTGTAGCTCCCATTATTGGCATAAAATAGCATTGGGTACATTTTAGATGGATGGATGGATGGGTAATTTCACATCTCAAAACCCAGCTTCAGAAGTTCAAGCATGCTACTCTTTTGTGCTCTATTATTGTTCTTTAAAAATATGTTGCATTTCTCAGTCCTCTGTTTGCATTTAGGAATGAGTAGGTGAACAAAAGATACATGATATGCCTTTGGGCAGGGTGTGGGTTTCCTCTCACACACTGGCCCCTGCCCCTCGATGGGCTCCCGATTGGTGGTGGCGGTTGTTCTGAGCAGTGGACAGGAGCCATGGGACTCTGCTCTCCAGGCCTCGTCCCTCACGTGGGAGTGCAGCCTCCACAGTCAGATTACATCCCTGTGTTATTACCCCGCCCCAACGAGAGAACCCCTGCAAAGCCTAGCTGGGCAGCAGCAGGGTCCGCTCCCTCGCAAGCCTGTCTCCCCAGCTCTGAGCTCTGCACCCATGGGCTGCCCACCATGGGGATCCCCTCACCATGGGGCTCCCCTCTCCACGAGGCTCTCTGCCCACTGGCTGAGCTCATTCATAGCCTGGACCACACCTGCCTCCCCAGATCAGGATGGACAGGTCTTATCTCCTCTGCATAGGCCCCGGGGAAGCCCCCTTCCAGCCAGATCCGGTGCTGTGTTCACTGTGCAGGGTCGGAGCGGGGGGCCCTGTTCGTCCTCATCACACTAACTATTTTTGAAACAAAATGTGAGGTTGGCAGAATGGCCCATCCCCTCTTCCTGCCACCCAGCGACCTTGGGATGCACTGCATTTATGCCCCTACCCTGGCTCTCGGTGGCTATATCTCAGGTCACAGTGAGGGGAGCAGAGCCATCCTCTGTCCTGGAGTGGGGTGCCACTTGTACCTGCAGAGGGGACATTAGGTGCCACATGAGTGTGACGCGCTGGAAATAACAGATCAGCTCCTGGTGTTTCTGTCGGGTGCAGATCTGCTTCAAAACGATGCATCTACCACCCTGCAGCCTGACCAGTGCCGTTAGCCAGGGCTAGGCATCGCCGAGCCAGCCTTCTTGCAGCTCAGACTGAGCCTGTCCCATTGGGCCTGTGGCCAGTTTGGCGGAAGAAGGCCGGCAGGTGTCGCCTCCTAGGCCAGTTCCGTTGCTCAGTGGCAAGTAGGCCAACATCGTGGATAGAATGGTCCCGGGTCCGTTAGGTCCGTTGGGGGCGTCTGCAGGAACCAGGGAGGGCTGTGCAGTGTGTGTGCCTGGGGGCGAGGGAAGCAGAGAGTCAGCGCCTGGGGTTAATAAAGGCTTTGTCCCTCACAGAACATGGGGCCAAGAGTGAGTCACTCAATAGAAACGCATCCTCAGACCATCTGGAAATCACATTGCACGTGGCGTAATGTGACCTGTGTTTTATAATGCTGAGTATATGTTACATAAAGAAAAAGCCACTAGATATTTAGAAACAAAATGAACAAGAAAACGAAGTGAAAACTATAACCTCATCCACCCAGAGGCGACAATTTATTTCTTCTATATACCTGTCTGCGTATATACCAGCTTGCAGTTCACTTTAAACATTATTTTAATATCTTTTCTTTTCTCTCTGTGTGCTTGGCACACGTATTCTTCACATCAAGGGATACTTCTCAAGGCTATTTCAGCACTTGCATTGCAAACACTTATATGAAGAGACTCTAACTCATTTAACCAAATACCGATATGTATACATTGAATTAGGGTCTAACTTTCGGGTATTTAACTTATACTCAACAGTAAATATTTTTGAAACAAAATGTTTCTAATTTCCTTAGTAAAGCCCCTAAAAGCTGCTATGTTAGATCCAGAGGCATATAGATTTTACAGGTTTATTCCATATTAAAAGGAGTTGTATTAAGGGACACGATAGCATTCTATGCTGGCTGAAACGCCTTTGGACAAATGCCCCTGATGATAAGAAGGTGCAGTCCCTTCTGCTAAAACCCTTGTTTTTTAAAGAAGTAAGTTTGTTCTAATGCTATTGAGATGTGAAGGGACAATTTGAGTAGGTAAAACACAGATTTCATGTTAGCTTTTGTGCGGCTTCCTCCTCGAGAAACACTGGGTCAGTGCCCCAAATGGCCCTGGGTTGCACCGAGCCCTGTAGGAAAGCTCACAATGTCAGCTGCACCTCCCAACCCTGCCAGCCACCTCAGCCCTGGTGATGAGTGTGGCATCCGTGCCCGTGTGACGACGTCCTGTCTGACTCCAGATGCCCCTTTCCCATGGTGCCACGGTTCCACAGCCAAATCCCCTCTCCCACTCGTGGGCACAGGCCTACTTCAGGTCTTTTTGAAGATGAGGCACCTTTTGATTTTCTAATAATTATGCATTGCTTACCCATTTACCACATACAAGTGTGCTTAACATTTTTATTACTTTCCTATCTTTCTAAAAATCTATTTTATTGCTTTTAGAGAGAGAAGAAGGGAGAGGAAGAGCGAGAGAGAGAAACATTGATGGGATGCCTCCTGCATGCCCCCTACTGGGGACAGAGCCACAACCCGGGCATGTGCCCTGACTGGGAATCGAACCTGCAACCTTTGGGTGCAGGGGACAGTGCCCAACCAACTGAGCCACACCGGCCAGGGCAGTTTTCTCTGTGTGTGTGTGTGTCCCCAACAAGGTTTTTCAGTATTGTGTTCCAACTCCATTTTCCCCATGGCTCTTTATTTTTTTTTTAATGTTTGTGCTTAGTGATTATTTTAAAGACTGCACATGGCATATTATAATAGAGCTGGTATGTGTGTGTGTGTGTGTGTGAGAGAGAGAGAGAGAGAGAGAGAGAGAGAGAGAGAGAGAGAGAGGGCACTTTCTGCAAGACTTCCTAATTCCAAGCATGCATCATTCAGGACTATTCCTGGTAAAGAATGGTGGTTATTATGTCTCACTTATTGAAGACCCAAAGCTACATGGGAATTACATGATCCCATTTATATGTCACACAGCCCAAGAACTTTGAATTTCTTGAGACGTAGCAGCCTTTTAACATGGTAGTTTCGCATTATCTTCCACAATATGCTCAGTGTGATTTTACTCAGAATGATTTTATTTTCAAGTTTACAAAGGGAAATTACTATTAACTGTGTCCTCTGCATTACACTAGGCAGTAAGGTTTTCTTTCTTTCCTCTTTCTAAACTTCCCCCCTCCACTTTTTAAAAGGTTTTACAAAGAAAGCACAGTGCTAACTAGAATAAATAGTTAATAGTTGCTTATCTTGCTATTTTTATTGTGCATTGCCTGTGCCATAAATAACACTTTCCACAATGGATGAATATTTTATAGGTGTTTATTTTTATGAGATTTTACATATGCATGCTAGATAGAAGTTCTCAGTTGGTTAGGTAACTTCATTTTTAAAAAGTCAAGTGAAAAATTCCCTGGCTTTAAAAAAAATACCATTTTTTATTGTTTTACACATACTCAAAGGTGCTGAGTGAATCCCTAGCAGAACACCCCCCAAAAATCCACGCCAGAAGAAAGCATACTTAAGTGACTATCAGCTACACATTAGAACAAAGAATCATGAAATCATCCAAACAAAACCCCACACCTCACCTTGAGGACAAAAACGGTACACATGACAGCAGACTTTGTATTAAAAACCACAGGAGCCCGAAAGAAGTGACAGAATAATTTAGAGTATTGAAGAAAAATGACTTTTACTCGAAAATCGCATGTGTACCCAGTGAAAATGTACTTCCTAACTGAAGGGGAAATGAAGACATTCTTTGGTGAAAGAAAGTCCTTCTGCTACAGCAGACCCACCAAAACACAATGGCTAACCACTGTTCTCTAAACAAAAAGTGAAGAAGGAAAATGAGGACATCAGGAGGAGAAAGAGAAAAAAGCAAGCAACATTATCCTATATAATAAAAGGGTGATATGCAAATCAACTGAAGGGCTGAACTACCAGGTGCTATGATGTGCCCTGATCAGTAGGGGGCAGACACTCAATGCAGGAGCTGGCCCCTGGTGGTCTGTGCACTCAGCCCCAAGCCAGGCTGAAGGCTGGAGCGTGCAGTGGCCTGCCTCTGCAGCAACAATAAGGATGTCTAGCAGATGGCTTGGGCCCACTCCCCAGGGCCCCTGGATTGTGAAAAGATGCAGACCAGGCTTAGGGACCCCCCACTCCAAGTGCACGAATGGCATGCACTGGGCCCCTAGTTATAAATGCAATAGAGTTTCTTTCTCTTTGTGGTTGCAATGTGGACTCTGTCTTACCTCTACCTTAGGCCACCTTTCCCTTATCTCTCAAGGGTCTCTCAGACTCCCTCTTCCCCACTAGCACACTGTCCATTCCCCCCAGGCATTGCTACTCATTTTCCCATCACTGGGCCCAGTCCTTAGGGCATGAGAAAAGAATTCCTCATGAAGTAACTTTCCCTCTAGGGGTCAAAGGGAGACTTCTGATGGACTCTACTTTTCAGAGAAATGATGTAGGCCCAAGTACATTTCTTTCCTTTGAGGAGCAAAACCTGAACATGTTTACCAACTAAAATCAGGAATTAAGGCCCCTTTCCTGCCAACCTAATTCACGCATGTCCTGTTTCAGAAATGCAAGGAGAATGCACTTTTTTTAACAAGTTTTTTTTTAATTGAATTATCATCATCATATCTAATAAAAGAGTAATATGCAAATTGACCATCACTCCAACACACAAGATGGCTGCCCCATGTGGTCAAAGATGGCTGCCCCCATGTGGACACCAGATGGCCACCACTAGATGCCCAGCAGGGGAGGGCAGTTGGGAGGGACCAGTCCAGCAGAGGAGGGCAGTTGGAAGAGACCAGGCTTGCAAGGGAGGGCAATTAGGGGTGACCAAGCCTGCAGGGGAGGGCAGCTAAGGGAAATCAGAATGGCAGGGGAGCAGTTAGGCATCAATCAGGCTGGCAGGGAGTAGTTAGGAGATGATTAGGCTGGCAGGCAGAAGTAGTTAGGTGCAATTAGGAAGGTAAGCAGGTGAGCAGTAGGGAGCCAGCAGTCCTGAATTGGGCCTAAATGGGCAGTCGGACATCCCTCTAGGGGTCCCAGATTGGAGAGGGTACAGGCTGGGCTGAGGGATACACATTGTTGTGCACAAATTTTGTGCACCGGGCCTCTAATAATTGACATAAAACATTGTATTAGTTTCAGGTATGCAATTAATGACTCAATATCTGTATACATTTAGACATGGTCACAATTAGTCCAGTTGATATATGTCACCATACCTAGTTACAAACAAAAGTTTTTTCTTGTGATGAGATGTACTCTTACCAACTTTGAAATATATGGTGCACTTACGTTTTGAACATGGGCTACTGATGGCCCCATTTCCTCCTGTTTTGGTTGTTCTCTAACAAAACAAAAATGACCAGAATAGAAGCTCCATGAAGGTAGCTGCCTTGCTTCCCTTTGTTTTTTTTTTTTTATATATTTTATTTATATTTTACAGAGAGGAAGGGAGAGAGATAGAAAGTCAGAAACATCGATGAGAGAGAAACATGGATCAGCTGCCTCCTGCACACCCCCTACTGGGAATGTACTTGCAACCAAGGTACATGCCCTTGTCCGGAATCGAACCTGGAACCTTTCAGTCTGCAGGCTGACACTCTACCCACTGAGCCAAACCGGTTTTGGCTTTCCTTCCCTGTTTACTACTGCATCCCTGCCGCCAAGAGCATGCCAGGCCCACAGAGCCAAGTAACAAAGCCGGCTCCTTTGGCTCCACCTGCACGTCCTCGTTTATGCTCTTCGGCGAGGGTCTACGTCATCAATTGTTCAGGCGGAAGATGCATCGGTTAATTGCATCAGGCAATCCCGACGGCCTGTCCGAGGTTCCATGACAGAAGAACGGTCGCTGTATTCAATTAGAGGCACTTTTCTGTAACAAGGGCACATTAACGGGCCTGTGTGGATTATGATCTCGGCAATGCTGCAAGCCAGTTCAACGAGGAAGCAGACAGGACACCTGATGGCTGCTGGGCCCTGTATTCCTCCAAACGCACGCCAGCACCAGGCAGCCATTTAAATTTCATGACAGGATGCAATTACCAGCCACCTGTGAAGATGAAAATATATTTTTTCAAATTAAATTTCTTTCTAGCGAGCTTTTCTGTGCCGATGTCTCCTTCATTGTGGTATCACACCAGCCGTGGTAGCCTGTACCAGGCCTGATGAAGACAAGATCTTGAGCAGGGAATTTTGCAAGGAACACTGAATCCCAGGGAAAGGATTCATGCTCAATAATTAAGAACCTGGCTGATGATAGAAGCATTTCCATCAGGACTGGGCGAGAGAGGACTGAGGGGGAACAGGGGAAGGAATGAGCAAAGAGAAAAGACCCATCACAATGTATGCCGTTGCCCTAACCAGTTTGGCTCAGTGGATAGAGTGTCGGCTTGCAGGCTCAAGGGTCCCAGGTTCAATTCCCGTCAAGGGCATGTGCCTTGGTTGCGGGCACATCACCAGTAGGGGGTGTGCAGGAGGCAGCTGATGGATGTTTCTCTCTCATTGATGTTTCTAGTTCTCTATCTCTCTTCCTTCCTTTCTGTAAAAAATCAATAAAATATATATTTTTAAAAAGAATGCATGCAGTTGCATGTTTAACCATCACAATAAGTGGTTTCCTTTGGGCTAAAATGTTTTGGGTAAAAATGGATGTTATCTAATGAAGTAAACAATTCATTTAATTTTCTCAAATGAAGACATGCTTAGGGTGATGCGGAGGGGTTTAAAATGAAATAACACATAGGCAGCAAGGGGGTGGAGACCTGGACAGGGGAGGGGCTAGAGGGAGAGGTTAAAGGGGAGGTGATGGGAGACATCTATAATACTATCAATAATAAAAAGTAAAAATAATAAAATAGGATAACAGCAAGGGCTGTTTCTCTGCGACAGCCACACCATGCATGTCTGACTTTTTATGAGGGCTACCGCTTTCACAGGTTGGCAAGTCAGAGATCATTTTATCCCCCCTGGATATCGGACAAGGACCTTCCCTTCTCCATCCCTCCCCGGGGCGGCCCCCTGTCCACGATGTCAGCACCCAGGACACCTGAGGCGCAGCTTGCAGGGTCTCATCCGAGGTGAACGTAGTTTCTCCGCTGGGGACGCATGTGCGAGCTTCTCTTCCTCTGTAACGATCAGACACGTCAAAGCCACATGCCTGCATTCTTTCTAATTCCTTCCATTGGAGACAGCAACTGCGATGCAGGAGCTGCGTGCTTTGCTCCATCTCTACATAATCGTCTTCTGTTATTTCTGGAAACTTCTCTTTCCTGGGTGTCTTCTTTTCTCCGGGGATCCTGATGCTCCTGAGCTGGTCTCTTCCTGTGTTTTCTGCTCTCTTCATCATTTATGATAACTATCTGATCCTCATAAATTATGCACTTTAAAGACCTGGTTATTCATGTTGACGCTGATGTGTTCAGTCTCTAAAAGACCTTTCTTGATTGTAAATTTTTATAGCATCCTATTCTTTTTAATGGTTCTAATAGGGTTTTGAGTCTTTCTACGTCAAGTATAACTCCTAACATTATTTTCTCTCTAAATGAGGTCTGTTTCTTTGGGAGCAAGCGAGAGTCTTTGTTTTTCTTTGCCTTGTCGTTCAAGCTGCTGCTCTTCCTGACGTCTGGGTGGCAGGTCATACTTTGAAAGGGCAGGGAAGGTAGTTCAAGTCCCAAAAGCAAGGTCAGGTGAGAACCAGCATCCTCCTGGGAGACCTCGCTCTCCCTGTAGAGAGAACTTGGCCCCTGGGGAGCAGGGCCCCTGGCATCTGGGAGAGTCCTTCCTTCATGGTCAACACCTGCTGTCTGATGGCAGCGACGCTCTGGACGGGGATAGACACTCTGTCCAGCTGTGTATGACCTTTGTCTAGCCTCAGTGAATGTTGGTCCCATCAGCTATTCAAAGTCTCAGTAACTGCTCCCTCTGCAGCCCACCCTTCGAAGGGTTCTGTCGAGCAGACCCTCCTATTTCAAATTCATTTTCTCTTCTTGTTCCATCCATTTTTAACACCCAGCAATTTGCTGGAAGTTTTTTGTGCCCTTCCCTTTCTGTTGCAGGCTGCACTTATTTATATTATAAGTTTCCTTCTCTGGGGCTCTCAGCAGTGAGATAAATGTGGAAGTCCACTTCACTGCATTGAATTCCAAGTTGGGAGAATGACTTTTGAAATAAATCCTGTAGACCTGTCCACGGATAGAATCATTTTTATCTAATCTCTCTCCACACAAATTTTGATACTCTTCTATTTTCCTTAACAGGGTGATTGGAGACACTCATTTGCAGGGCTGAGAATAATTTTACTGGGACCTCTTTGAGTTGAGTGTAATTTTATTTTTAGTCTGAAATCCCTCGTGTTCTTCCTGAGGGTGGGCTCAGGCTCTCCGGCTCTAGGCAACTCTCCCTGAAATCACTATAAAAGAAGCCCGGGCTGAGACCGGTTTGGCTCAGTGGATAGAGCGTCGGTCTGCAGACTGAAGGGTCCTGGGTTCAATTCCGGTCAAGGGCATGTACCTTGGCTGCAGGCACATCCCCAGTAGGGGGCGTGCAGGAGGCAGCTGATCGATGTTTCTCTCTCATCGATGTTTCTGACTTTCTATCCCTCTCCCTTCCGCTCGTTAAAAAAAAAAAAAATCATATATACATATATAATAGAAAGAAGCATGGACTGATTCTCTCACCCTTCCCAGGGATCAGCGTAAACCGTCAGGCCCTTTACTCAGAGAGCCGCCCAGGCAGGCTTAGTGGTATGCATGTAGAGCAGAAAAGTAAAGTGAGCCAGAAAACCAGAGAATTCTATGGCTACCTCTAAGTTCTACTGACATGTGACAGTCATGGAGGTACCGAGGCTCGATGGGAAGAGGAGAGTAGATTTGTGTATAGCATTTTGGGAGAGTAGGTCAGAGGAGCTGAAAAACTCATAGACCCAAAGATGGGTGGTGAACAGATAGATGTCTGTGCCCAACAGTGCTTTTGTCTTGTGTCTTTCATCCGAGCTCCTTCACCCCACGGAGTGATTGTAGGGGACACCCTTACCCATGGAGGATGTTCATTTGGGTCAAATAAAATGGTGGCCATCCCTGCAGAAGCTGGGAGGGATCGTGTGCCTTTGAAGTCTGGAGACCTTTGTTGTAGAGTGGGAGTTTTTGAGTGCTACTGAGGCTATGGACTATGCCCCAGATAGAGTAGTCAGTGCTGACACCAGGCCAGGCCATGAGATACTGTCTCATGGCCCCTTTCCAGCATGTAGGCCTTGCAAGATAGAACACTGTCAGCTTTCTGAAGAACAGGATGATCTTGTGGGTGGCATGGTCATCAATGGCATGACTCTGACGTTGCTTGGGAAAAACTGTGTTATCTTGGGTTGCTTGTTGTGCAAAAACAGAATGTGGTTAATGTGCTTAAAAGTGGTCCCGCACAAAGGTTTGGGGCTGCTCTCTGGTCTCCCTGAATCAGGATGGCAGAGCAGTCCCTGGGCTGGCTAATAAAGGCTCCCTAAATTTTAATTTGGTCTGGGCTCTAGTGGTCTTTCACTCACATCTACTCCACAACAACCTTTTGTTCATGAAGGTACAGTCAGTCGCCTGTGTGAGGGTTTATGTGGACTTGAACATGAGATTATGACTCCAGGCGCTGACAAAGTAGCCTTCTGTGTCTCAGGTGGAAATGCAACCCCTCACCCGGCCCCCAACCATCGGCATCTCTGGGGTCCCTCTGCCCGTGCAGGTGTGTGGCTGTGCCCACACTGTGCTAACTACATTGGAATCCCTTCCCTCTGCCTCCAGGGATGGCACACAAAAGGATTAGTAGACTTGACAGATGCTGCCTTTCTCCCTTGAGCCGTTACTACGTATTTCTTCTTGTGAGAGCTTTGAGTAGACATTTAGAGACATCATTTTTTCCCTCTCCTCCTTTTCTCTGTGCCTTCCCACCATCATGTTTCAAAATTCCATTACACGGAGCTACCCATAGATTCTGCTGTGTGTATTCAGTGGTTGAATTACTGAATTTGTTCAGTGAAACTATTTCATTGAACTTGAGAGAGCCCCAAGCTGGTATAACCTGGGTTCTGACATTCTGTCCCCTGCACTTCCACCTGGAAGTGGGACTGTGACAGTCTTTGGACTCTCCCCACAATTGTCTGCTGGAGGGGAGGGTCTCTGGCACATCCTGCCTGCAGTATCCACTCCCCCTTCCCATAAGCAGAAACAGCATGAGCCTTAGGGAGCATGGGGGGTAAAGGCACACTTTTAGTTCACATTTTGTGTCGACATTTCTTCAACCTGACTTTACAAGGGGATTTGGGAGCAGCCTGCCTACTGATCAAACTCCTGGTCACTTGACCAAGGGTTCAATTTGCATATTAGCCTTTTATTATATAGAATATACACTGAGTGGCCAGATTATTATGTGTTCAGAGATCAAAATAATCTAGCTACTCAGTGTATATATATAATAAATGTATACTATAAACTTACTAGTATGTATTTATGCATTTATAAGTTATTGATATACATGGAAATATACACACATGCACATACATATATGCACCTGATCAAGGAGGGAATGACCTTTGGTCATCAGCAGTGGCCAGGGTCTTAGAACCATGAGTCGCATCCCACTAGAGCAGAGTCGATCTGACTCACTGAATTTGCATCTTTAATGAGAGAACCCACTCCTACTATCTGATGTTTGGTAGTTTCTTTTCTCTACATTACTCACAAAAATTTGAAGATGAACTTAGCAATATTCTTGTCTCACCCCTTTTATTTTACAATCGAAACATCCACAGTTCTCGGGAGATTCACTGCAAAAACCAGGAGAAACTAGAGAGCTTTTCAAAACTCCGTACCTCAAGCCCTCTGCAACTTCTGCTCCCTCTCAGGGGCAGAAAGGAACAGCAGATCACCTGCATATTCTGTCCCTTTCCTTTAGAATTATTGTTGGAAAATGGCAATCTGCTCCAGTCACTGTTCAGATACAACGCTTCTGTGTCCTTCAGAGGACCCAGGATGCTCTCCTTTATGTACCCATCTGTCCATGCATCTGTCCACTCACCTGTCTGGCCCTTTAACTACTGACCCATCAAGGATACTCGTACCCCAGCTATGTGCAAAGCACCCCACTAGGTTCAGAAAAAAGAAAGAATAATCCAATGTGATTTTATCTACACTGACTCTATCCATTCATTCTGCTTTTTAACTTGTCTAAGGTCCTTTTGAAGGTAGACAGGTTGTAACTCCTAAGTGAAGAAAGTGTAAAAAACACACAAAGGTCTTAGAGCCTCGTTGTGGCAATCTGCTGTTGACGGCAATGCCTAGCTATTATTGTCTTCCAAGTGCTTATTCCTACTTCTTTCAATATAGGAGCTAACATGATTGAGTGCCTCATATATGTCAAGCACTCTATTAAATGCTTTGTGTGTATTGCCTAATTTAATCCCCTCACCAGTTCCACAGACCAACGTTTTATTATCCAAATTTACAACTTGAGATAACATTCCTAGTAATTGGTGAAGCGCGGATTCCAACCGAAGCAATTTTCTCCAGAGAGTCTTGTGCTTAATTACATGGTCAAACCTTCCCAAGTGATAGCTGGCCCAGCCTACCTCCCAGATCCTAGGCAGAGGGCCTCCAGAAGCCCCTGTGGGCTAGTTCCCACTGAAACTGGGAGGGCTGGTTTATCCTCATTTTCTTCTAACACATGCTGCTCACTTCCCCTGCCTGTGGTTTTTTCCCCAGAACCTTGGCGAAGTGGTAATGTAGCCCCGGTTCTACTTAATCCACTCATGAGCCAAGATGACAAGTTTGGAAATCTGGGAGGGAACTTAAGCATAGAAACACATCCTTTTCTCTTAATCGCAGCCCTCTTCTGGAAAATGGTATTGGAGGCTGTGCTCAGTCAGGTTCTGTAACATTTTTTAGAGCCCTATTCCGTGAGGACATTAGCAGCTGGAAAAATGGTGCGGGTAGAAATGGCTGCTCTCCCGAGCTGGGCAGAAGATTGGAGAAGACATAAATAGCAGTCTCCTTCCATGATTTATTCGGGGCCCTGACAGAGCTACGGCCCAGATATATTAGAAAGCGGCCAGCTCCAGTGGTATTATTAAATCCCTCATAGACACCCCGCATTGCTCAGCGGATACCCTTGGGTTTGAGTTTCATTTAAATGGTGGAAAAAATATATGTTTATATATCATTTCGACTTCATGAGTGAGACTTGGAGAAAAGCAACTTTCATTACACCTGGTGGACAGAGTCTGGGAGGTAAATTGGATCTGCTCTATTCATCAAAGTATCCAGGAATTGACATACATTTTTAAGCCAAACATATAGACTTCATTGTGCATCAGGAGACAGGAGGTCAGTTACCTATGCATTTCTCACTGTGGAGCAGTGGTGTTATGAAAGATGAGTGATTCCCTATAAACACAAGATACATGGGGTTGCATTTGGACTTTCTGAAAGAACCGTGGGCCACACATGCTTGGAACTCCCTGCCTCTGTGGAAATAGAACATTCTTCGAAATTGAGGGCAGAGGTTGGGGATTTTCCCCCTAAAGCAACATAAAGCCAGGACACCTTCCTACCCCATCACCAACTGCTCCATAAATACTTACTTCACTGGCACACAATGTTCACGAATGTGTGAGAAACCATTTGGTGCCCTTTTATCTGCCTTGTGTGTTTAACGTGAACTCACAATTCCCCCCCGCCCACATCCTGGTTAGAGAGCAAGTAGAGGGGACGCCGGTGGAATTCTTGACTTCCTTCCCATTCTTGTGTTCCCCGACTTCTGGCCCTGAGTTCCTCATTTGCAGAGAAGTCACTACCTGGTCATCAATCAACGTGTTGCGCATTCTGTAATGACCACCTAATTAGCATCTCCCCTGCCTTGTTTTCCACCCCCTACAGAGAGCACAGGGGCATGGAGCAATGTGAACGTAACATCACATGACTTCGGGAACACCATGGGGCAAATTGAGAAAATAATTAGTCATACTGGCTTTATGTTTCTGTTTTAGGAAAAGGAAACTCAATTCCCTCTTGGTCGGTGGAGTGTTCGCTGACTTTTCAAAGCTCTTTGAAATTAGAAAGATGTTTTTAGCTGATCATTAAGTCTCATCTGATTATGTTTTCTTTCTTTTTTTCCTGGAGGGAGAGCGGCACAGATTTGGAACCCCTGACCCCCTGGTTAATTTATTCTTTATCTGTTTGTAGCATTAAGTATCCCTTGTAGTCTTTACCCATGTTTATCACATTTTAGAGCAATGTTTTCTCAAGGCCCTTAGATGCTTTCAAATGAGCTACTTCCTCCAAAACCAGGGGTACCTTTGGGCGGCCACCTTATGGCATCTCTGAAACACCTAACGTTTTTGCAAAGATTGAATTAGAGGAGGCATGAAGACTCGAATAAAATATTAATGTTGACTAATTATAACTTACCCTAAAGACATAGCCTTGTTCCCTTTTTTGCTAGTGGTGTTTCCATGGATGATAGTTCTGTAGAAAAACCAGAATTTGTATCTCCTCCCAAGTTCCAACATCCATCATCTGAACTGCATTAGGTTTGGGTCATATTTTGCTATGAAAGTATTAATGTTGGCTTGACTGAATAAAATATGTCATTTGTATCTGAAACAGCAAAAAGAAACCCCAGAAGAATGATGAGTTGCTGGAAAGATAATTGGAATGAGTGGAATATCTTAATTTATCATATTAAGAAATTTATTTCTATACTTTCAATCTCAATCCTTACACACTGGCTGGAAATGGAATGGCATATCCACCTGTCACATTAGAAATTATTATTTCTTTCAGGAGAATGTGGTTTTATATGACTCTTGTCTTATGACTAAAGGAAGAACAAAAACAATATATATTTACAGTGACTGAAAGTAAGCCAAAAAACTTCAGTTCAAGAATATCCTCCATGCTATGCAATGAATTCTCAGTGACATATGCTTAGAAATCGGAGATCATATCTGGCGGGCAGAATTCTAAAGACGTCCGCGGACACTCACCCTCTGCTCAGTCAAACACCCCTTCCTCCATGCAGGGTTGTGGAGAGACTTTGCTGATGGATTTTAAAAAATATATATATATTTTATTGATTTTCCACAGAGAGGATGGGAGAGGAATAGAAAGTCAGAAACATCGATGAGAGAGAGACATCGATCAGCTGCCTCTTGCACACCCCCTGCTGGGGATGTGCCCGCAACCAAGATACATGCCCTTGACTGGAATTGAACCTGGAACCCTTCAATCTGCAGGCCGACACTCTATCCACTGAGCCAAACCGGTTTGGGCCGCTGATGGATTTAAGATTAGTGGCCAGCTCTCTTCATTTAAGGAGATTATGATAGATCAGTAGATAATCTAACACTGTTGACTAATGAGTTTGCTGACCACTGTGTTAGATGATTTGGATGTGCCCAGTCTAATCACTCAGCCCTTACAAACGGAAGAGCAAGGGACCTCTTTGGATGGGGTCTGTGGGCCTGGAGGAGGGACAGGGTATAGAGGTTAAAGCAAAACTTGCCTACAGCTGAGCCCTCACACAGTGACTCCCCCTTTTTCTTCAAGAACTCCCTTTCCTCTGTCATCTACTGTAAGTCTCCTGTCTCAGTTGAAGAGATGTAACAGAACAACAATGGACTTAACCATTGTTCAGTGTTAATGATACCAATTAGGATTATGAATGTTTAGGTTGTCTTGTCCTCATGCCCAAAGAAAAGGACGATTGAAACTATCCCTGCTCGTGAGCTGCCACACGGAAAACAGAATCTCTACGTGAGCTTCTTTACTCTTTCTTTAGCATTAATTGCCCACTTGCCGTAAAACGCGGGCTAATTTTCCCAGCACAAAATTTTGCAAGTGTTGCTTTATGGGTTTAATTACATCAATTCATTATTTGCATGATTTAGCAGCCCATAGGCCACAAAAGAAATAATCATTGTAAAAGCTCAAAGTTGCTGACTATTTCTGAGGCCGAACTGGAGAAGGTTGAACATGGAAAATGATTAATTTCATAGCGATGTCTTTTGGTCATAAATCCAAGATATTTAGGAAAGATGGGCTATAATTTTTCCATGGCCACATACCAACATTTTAAAAACCTGAAGTTATTAAAAGCAGAACTCTGGACCAGCAGTAATTCTTCACCCAAGTCCTGCGATTTCTATTTTATTTTATTTTTTGTTCATCCTCACCTAAGAATATTTTTCTACTTATTTTTTAGAGAGAGTGGAAGGAAAGGAGAGAGACAAAGAGAGAGAAACATCGATGTGAGAGAGACACATCAATGGGTTGCCCCTCACATGAGCCCTGACCAGGGCCAGGGGTGGAACTTGCAACTGAGATACATGCCCTTGATTGGAATCAGACCCGGTACCTTTCATTCCATAGGCCAACGCTGTATCTTCTGAGCCAAACCAGCTAGGACCTGTGATTTCTATTTTAAATAAAAGAATGTATAAAATTGCTGGCAGTATTATATGAAATGCTGAAAGGTGTTCTTTAAGAAGAGGAAGAAGAAGAAAAAGGTAAAGATAAAAATTATGAACAACAAATACACAGCCATTAACAAGTGAATCTAAAAATCAGGTGAATTAAAAATCTGATGAATAGGATAAACTGATGAATATAATAGAATCCGGGGCATAGAAAGGGACTGGACTGACGATTCTCAGGGGAAAGAGGTATGGGAAGAGACAGGACAAAAAGCATACACCTATGGATGAGGACAGTGGTGGGGAGGTGGGAGCAGAGGATGGGATGGATACGGCGGGGGGGAAGGGAGGCTATGGGAGGGGAAAAAAGAGCAACATTGTAATAATCTGAACAATAAAGATTTATTACATTAAAAAATAAATAAAAATGCTGGCAGTCCGTGGAAATTGGGAGCAATTCTACTCAGCGGCGTGGGCAGGTGGGGAAAGCGGTGTCTGACTGGCAGGCACACTTTGTTGATGAGGGCAGGGGATCCGGACATTTTAACTGCCATGAGCATTTTCATGAGTGCTGTGCAAATATTCCACGGCCTCTCCAATTATGTTTCTGTTTTCTTTTCCGTATCGAGTGTTTGCATTCTTCAAGCATCGCTGATCGATGGCGTTTATTGACTTTGTTTTCGCCTCTCTCAGCGATTTCTCCCCTCGTTTTGTTCTCGGCGTTTCTTCCCGGGGTGTTTTATTTATTTATTTCGTGGTTAATGTGGGGGAAGAGGTTGCCCTCTCTTTATGAACAGCTCGAGTCATCAGCAGGCGCCCAGGCTGAGTGCCAAGCGAGGGGGAGGCAGGCGGGCTGGTTTGTTCACGGAGCATGTTCAACCTTGACTGCAGGCCTCGGGTAACTCGCCGGGCTCCTGCTGAACACGCTGAATATCTGCTGAGGGTGCCTTTGTGTGTGTGTTTCAGCCCCCGTTTAAAGCAAGAGCGGGGCTGGGAGGAGCGAGGCTGAACCGGGAGAGGTCTGTCTTCCTTTGTCCTCTCTCCCCAGACATTCCAGCCACCCTGGCTTTCCCCGGGGGGACCGTGTGTGAGCCCCAGGTGAACACGCCACGGGGCTCATCAGGACTCCATTCCATCTGACTCTCTATGCACATGGCTTCCAACACTGCGTGGTCTCCTTCCGGGTCATCTTATCACACGAAGATGAAAAACACTGCCATCCACGGGCAGCCAGAAACTCGGGGCTCATTCTTAGCATCTCCCTTTCCTTTCTCTTGCTGTGCAGTTCCACAAAGAACTCTGTTGTGTCCATTCCTGACTATCCCACCTGAAGACCCACTTCTCCAGCAGCACCACAGAGGAAAAGTGCTCACGATCCATTTGTCGGGGGGGGGGGGGGGGGCTTCTTGTTGGTTCATCTGTAGTCACTTTTGTGCCCTTACGGGGGTTCTTACACTGCATTTATCTAAATAGATATGGAGCTCTGCCACCAGCTCCCCCATCCCTGAGCATTCCAATGGATCCTGACCAGAATGAATATAACCTATGAAATCCTGAACATTTTAGCTCCTTTTATTGCCTTAATGCATCCCACACTCTCTCAGCCTAGATGCCCAACCACCCATTTGGTTTCTCGGGGAGACCATGTCCTTTCTATTCTAAGGCCTGACTTAACATATGCTGTTCCATCTAATTCACCCTTCCATTTAGCCACACCCTCAAGACACACGGGTTTACACAGGCCCCAAATCATTTCCTCACTAAGTTAACTCCTCATTTATTCATTATTTCAGACTTCAGGTCAATGGTTTCTTTCCTGGGGAATACCGCCTGACCTCTCCAGCCAGGCCAGCTTCTCTCCCCTAAACGCTTACCACATTTTAAATGTTACATTCATTTCTAGGATGTATCTACATGTTTTTCTGGGCTGAAATGTCTATGAAGGGTGATGCCATATTTGGTGTTGCTCAATATCTGGTCCATGCCCCCTCGTTTATTGTCTGACACATCATATCTACTCACTAAATACCATGAGATACATAGAAGTACTTTCTTAAGTGCACGTGAAAGTGTGACTCATTGTCTACCCAACATTTCCTTGGGTGTTTGAGAAGCATCATGCTTCTCACCTGAACTTGACTCTCCTAACTTTAGGAGTAACGACCTCCATTTGTTCAATCCACTTTCGAGTTCAATGTTGTAGTGATCCCTTGTCCCCATGATTGCTCCTGCCTGGACACGCCTTTCCTTGTGAAGGTGACATACAGGGTCCTCGGAAATGGTGTGCCCAGAAATGAACCCAACCCTCTAGGTAATAGGCCTTTCTTATTGCTTTGCACCTGTCACTCCAGGCCCCTGTCCATTCCCTTCTGTAAGAACAGTAGGAGACTAGCTAATGAAATAGACACCATGGGACCAAAGGAATGATAAGACTAGCTGCCCTAATCTGTTTTACCAGACAACTCATTGAATTTTCTGACATAATTCCCAAATTTGTTTTCGTGTACAGTGTAATAGTTCAACCCATGTTCAACCGTAGTGAACTCAGAATCCTAAACCCTGTCACAGGATGCTTAAATATAGAGATCTTTTTTGTTTTGATCTCTTTGTTTTTGAGATGAGAAGAAGCAGTCCCAAGAAACCAAAGTTGTTTGCCTAAGGCTCTGGGCAAGACCAAAGTGAGAGCTGGAATGTAGCTCTCCCGACTCTTGGGAGAAATTTTTTTAAAGACATGCCTAAGATAACTAATGATCAGAATAAACACAGGGAGGGTTTTTTTAAACTGCTTATTTTATTTTTGACAAAATGTTGTATCTACTTTACACCCGCTCTCCAAGATTCTGTTTTGGTTTGTCAGAGTTGGAATCTGGCTGTCAGCAGAAAGAGAAAAAAAATTCCCAAAGGGATTCTTTTAATGTCACAATTTATGGAACCACTGTACTAAACACCTAGTATTTCATTCGGTCGCTAATCTGATCGTTAAAATGACGACGATGACGATGACGATGACGATGATGATGATGATGATGGTGATGATGATGATAAGATGCAAAAAAGTGAAGTGATTCGATCGCTAAATAAAAGTGAACACATTTCTCAATGTTAAAAAGTTTAAATATGCAGCCAGATATGGACATTTAGGAAACTGATGCTTCTTCTTTAAACTGGGATCCTTGTTTCCAATTCCATATTTTTGTTGGAGTTTCATTAAGAGGAGTTGAACCTCTCCTTTCTATTTTTGTGAGAGTATGTCCCACACCAGCCGTATGGTCGCTTCCAGATGGCCAGCCTGCTTTTCGCAGCTCCCACCTGCCTGGCCTAGGGAGTGGAGCTCAGATGCCCACCCTCCAAACTATATTACAGGGAAGAGGCTGATGCCTGCTGTCCTTCTGCACCCACAGTCTACACCATCACTACAGAGCAAGGAGGGAAGCATGAAGGGTGGGCAGGGGAGAAAGGAAGGGGAGCCAAAGGAGGAGGAGAAGGTGGGAGAAGGGAAAAAAAGGGAAAGGCAGTGAGGAAGGGAGGAAATGATGGTGATTCAATGAGAGAAGTATTCTACTTTATGACAGCCAGTCTTTATTTTGGCAAGTTTAAGAGAATGCTTCACACTCAAATATAGCAAGTATCCCTTAATCTGTGAGTTACAAGATTTCTGTTAACTCAGAGGATCCATGATTCATTGCTTTCCTCATCATTTACATCCCAAAGCACCTGGCTATCTGTGACTTTATTCAAAATGAAAAGAGAACTCCATGACTTTCATGTAGGCTTCCAACGATGTGTGTCTCTCATCTGCAACGCAGATGGATGGACAGGTTGTGTTCAAGTACCCCATCCACTGGCTTACATGAAGCACTCACCCAAGAAGAATGAGTGGTGGCTACTCACAAGGTGATGCCTACTGTCTGATCTGAATGTTCTAGGTTTTTATATATGTAACAAGAGGCCTGATGCACAAAACTTGTGCATGGGTAGGGCCCTTAGGCCTGGCTGGTGATCAGGCCCAATTTGTGGGGTGACTGGTGGGGTGATTGGGGCTCCCCCCGCTCACACCCACCTTGAACTGATGCTGCCTGCTTACCAGCCCTGCCCCTGCTGCCACTGTCAGTTGCCTCCCTCTGAGGGGTGACCAGCTGGGAGATCAGGGGCCCCTGCTCCCACCCACCTTGGCTGGCCTGGTGATGCTCACTCATCAGTCCTGCCCCGCCCCCCACACTGCTGCAGCTGGTCAGGGCCTGTGGGCTGGGGGTAGCTCCTGCATTAAGTGTCTTCTCCCTGGTGGTCAGTGCACATTCTAGTAATTGGTCTTTCTGCAGATTGGTCCACCATTCAGTAGATTTGCAGATTAGGGTTTTATATAAGTAGTTTAGCTTGCAATGCATCTATGAAGTCTAAAATGTAGGCATGGCTCTAACATAAAAAGGGCTTTACATAAGAATCCTATCTAATCAAGAGGGAATATGCTAATTGACCCTCACACTATAGCAAAGATGGTAGTGCCCAAAGCCAATAAGGAGAGAATATCCTAATTGACTGTCATGTCCTCAAAGATGGCTGCACCCACAGCCACAAGATGGTGACACCCAGTCCCCTCGGCCCCATCAGGCTGGCAGGTATGCAGCAAGGCCGGGCCTGCCCCCAGTGAGCCCAGCTGCTCCCCACACCTGCCTCTAGAGTCCCCTAGTTCCCCCGGCCCCCAAGGCTGATCTGAGGTGCAGGCAAGCCTTGGATGGTGGCTTCCCAGATGCCCAGGGCCAGCCTGAGGTGCAGGTAAGCCTCAGATGGCAGCTGCCCTGCCTGAGGCTCAGGTAACCAGGGCTGGCTGAGGCTTGTGCTGCTGGCATTGGAGCAGCAGAGGTGTGATGGGGCATCACCTTCCCCTGATTGCCAGGTCACTTCTTGCCCCAGAGGGCTCCCACAGTGTGAGAGGGGACAGGCCAGGCCGAGAGACACTCTCTCCAGTGCATGCATTTTCGTGCACCGGGCCTCTAGTGTTTAATAATGGAGAATGCTGTTTTAGCAATGTGTGGAATGTGATGCCATTTCATAATCCGAAAGGTCAACCTTGAAAGGCCAACATCCCTGATGATTTAATCAGTCCCTTTCATGAAGAGCTACTCAGAAATAAGAGAGAACACTCACAGAATGACTAGTTGATAATATTTAAGCTACAGTATTCTAAACCTATCTCTAGCCATAGTGTTTGTGATAACTTTATGGAAGTATGCTATTTTCTAAAGAAGCAATAAAACAACTTAAATATTAACAACACTAAGACTAGCCTTTAGCAATGTAAAATAAATTGCAAGCATCTATGATGTTGAAACTTCTTCATGAGAAGGCCAGCATGAGAGGAATATGGGGGTTCGGTACAGGCCTCCCCCAAATAGGCCAAGCTGGCATGTGAATTATTTGGAGCTGGAAGCAATCAAGATCCTGCTGGTTCCATATAAATTTTATCTTTCCCTTAACGAATGTAAATTAGAGGGCTTGCCCACAATAAGAATTATCACCAGAAATAACTTTCTATGACCTGTATGTAGAGCAGCTCAACTTCTAGTTACTGAACATCTGTTCTTATGGTCCTGCAATGATCTTCCAGCCCTCTGGAGCCCCAAAGCTCAGAATGTTGTGTGCACCCCAGTTTCCCTTTCCATCTTTGAACCTCCCAGGTACATGGGGTCTCTGACTCCTTCCTGTATGTAAAGTTCACCTGTGTGCATATGCAATTGAATTTGGTTGTCTTCTCTTATTAATCAGCATCGTGTAGGTTCAGCTGAAAGAACCTTAAGGGTAGAGCACACTTTCTTTCTCCAACACAGGAGTTAGCCCCCCTAAAGGACAGATTTATCTCCAAATGAAATATCTTAGACCATGAGTCCATTACCATACTCCATTACCCTGAAGTGAAGCAGTCAAATGTTCTCATTTTGTTTTTCCTTTTATTTAAAGAAAACATCTGAGGATACCCTTTCAGCCAACATATGCTTGTCATCATTCTTTCAGCCTCCACTGTGTCTGTTCTGTGGTCACACATGTTTCTGTAAATCAAACTGGCTCCGTTATGGCTGAAGCAGTTTGGTGGCACGATGTTGTAGGACTTGCTTATGGATGGAAGGTGTTAGCGATGAATGGACAGCAGTATAAAAAGTTCATCCACTGAGCATTCATAGTTCTCTGCTTCTCTTCTCCCATTTGTCCCTTCACTCTTCATCCCTAGGAGTTTCTGAGCTGAGGGTGGATGATGAGTTTTGTGATTACTATCCACGTCTTCACAGCCCAGTGTGTTTGCATATTTTAGCCCTCTTGCTTTTGAAGGGGCTTCCATAGATGATGAGAGGGTGGGACCTTGTAAGGAATAGTATTCCTGGAACAGCCTGGACTATTGGGAGAGAAATGTGTATGGAATGGCAACCTTTCTGCGATCCAGAGACCATGTCCAACACTCTGCTTCCAACCTGGAGAGGCCCTCTCTCCACAGGCAATCCCCCTTCCCAAACCTACACCCCAGACCTCCACACATCCTCCACTCACACACTCCTCATACCCCCTCCCTGCAGAAAAAAAAAATTCAAAGCATCGGTAAGCACTTTAATCCAAAAGAAAAAAGGCAATGAAAACGTATTGATTTGCCCTAAATCACCAGATGCAAATGCGGTGTGAGCCCAGAATGTTTGGCTAGAGCTCCAGTGTAACAAAATAAACGACACGCCAGTCGCGGAAAGCTCTTGTCCATGGGGGTGAGTAGAAATATACAGTATTTGCTTCTTATCTCCAGCCCCAGTAGTAAGTTATGAGTGAAATGGCAAAAGACTGAAGTGGACATAAATTTGGGGTTTGCTGTGCTGAGGAGTTGGGAGCCTGGTCCATATTTCAACAGCCTTTGGAGGCGACCCATCATCATGATATGCAGCCGACGCGGCAGATAAAGCGTGGAGGTGATTTCTGGTTGGAGGCTGAACCCCCAGGCTCCTGGCTCACGGTGGAAGGTTATTTTGCTCTGGGAGAGAGCTTGCAGGTTACCTTTGATGTCCCTTCAGCTTCAGATCTGCTGCTGAAATGCCCAATTACTCCTATCACACAGTCCTCCGGGAAAGAATTGGAAAAATTAAGCTATCCATCATGTATTTTTTATTTTGATTACAGATTGATTGAGCCCACAATGGCCGGTTAACTTTTCCCCTGCAACAAACAGTTCCAGGAAAGAGACAGATCTACCTCCAGGGGGGTGATAACCCAGGGTGGGGGGAAGCAATAAAACAAGTAGATGCCAGTGCAGTCAACCAATAGGACACCACAGGTGCCATGACAGGGGAGGACATTTGACTGATTTTGCTTGATCCCCAGTGGAGGGCGTGCAGGAGGCAACTGGGGATGCACGTGAGTTCGCTTAAGGCAAGGGCCACATGTCAAAGTCATGAGTGACCTTAGTCTGCTGAGTGACCGATGTCGAAGAGAACAGGATTGTGAGTCTCCTGCCTGGTTCCCATCTTCCCCACGGTGGCTATTTGCAGGCAAACAACTGCTGTTTGGCACAAGGAATAAGGGACATGGGACTTGCACTGCTGGGTTCAGACCAACCACCACTCCTGGGATGGACATCCCAAGTGTGTGGCCTCCTGTGAGTTGCTGGGTGGTGTCTTTGAGTTCATTATCATCCATTGTCATTCTAGCACAGATTCCATGCTCCGTGTCTGCAGCCATCTACGGGGGCTGCTCTATTTATGGTCCATATCAAAGCATTTATTTCCTCTTTTTTAAAAAAAATATGTTTTTATGGATTTTAGAGAGATAGGAAGGGAGAGGGAGAAAGATAGAAACATTGATGAGAGAGAGGAACATCAATGATCAGTTGCCTCCTGCATGCCCTCCACTGGGGATCAGGCCCACAACCTGGGCATGTGCTCTGACCAGGAATCAAACTGGTAATCTCTTGGTTCCTGGATTGATGCTCAACTACTGAGCTACAGTGGCTGGGACATTTGTTTCCTCTTCGTGGTGGGAGCAGATGGTCCCTCCATCTGCAATATGTCCAATGGCACTTCCATCCTCCACCCCCTCAGCTGTCTCCTTCCCAGGCCTCTTGCAAAGCAAACTGCTGGGATGACCTCTGGAAGCCTGGCCCCTTGATTTCCCAGAGACAGCGACTCATGAGCTAAGGCAACCTCAGGCACATGGTAGAGACTGTATTCCCTGGTTGCTCTTGAGAACCCCATTCTGTGCAATTTCTTCCTCTTTTTAAAAAAAAAAATAATTGAAGAATAGCTTATTGATTTTTGGAGAGAGGGGAAGGGAGGAAAACATTGATATGAGAGTGCAACATCCATTGGCTACCTCCGGCAAACCCTCCACTGGGGATTGAACCCACAACCTGGACACGTGCCCTGATGGGAATCGAACTGGTGATCCTTGGATGCGACAGATGACACCCAAGCAACTAAGCCACACCTACCAGGGCTCGCTGTGCAATTTCAATTTCTAATGTGCCCTGTGACCTCATAAGGGACACGTGAAGGTAAAGGACATTGGGCCCATGACTGACTCATCACCATCCCTGGAAATTAGGCCCTGGCGTCCTTTCTTCTCCCCGTGGCTCTGCCCTTGAAGACTTCCCAATGAGCCACGCGCTCTCGTGGTGTCTCAGTGTGCTCAGGAAATGCTGGTCACCACGTGGGCCATGCTCAGACAGATTTCGGGAAGAAACAAATTGAACCCATTTGGGCAATGCAGTTGAGAATTTAAGAGGTTTCCTTTCAAGAAAAATACAAGTTCCTAAACTACACATAACAGCCCAGGCAGGGCCCCCGAAATTGCCATCTGCTCTGTGGAGACTGCATACTATGTGCTGGAGGGAAGAATGATCCTCAAACCCACAGGTTCCTATCAACCAAGGGGAAAAAACACACCTAGAATGTAAGTGGCGGGCCTCTTGCAGAAGCTACAGCAGTTCCCTGTCCAGCTTCCCTATCTGGCTGAGCAGGGCCCACGAAAGGCCTTTCTCCGCTCGGCGTTTTGTTGGATCCCTCACAACACAGCGATTGATTGTAGCAATTTCTTTCCCATCAACAGACCTCTCCAGACAAACGTGCTGGAGACACTCAGGGCCATGGATCCGCTGCAGACCCAAAGCTAATATTTTGCCTGCGGTGTTTAAACGCGGGTGCCGACGGGGCTCCAACGACTCAAATCGTGAAAACGGCTGTCCGTCGTTAAGCACCTGATTTAATCGGGGCCCGGGATGGGACGGGCACTGCCTCCATGCTCCTCCTGCATCAGGGATCCGTCTTCTCAGTCAGGCCCAGACACAGGCCAGAAGAAAGACAAGGCAGGCAGATGCCTCTTCCATCACCGGGAAGCGCCCCGCTCAGCGCCCTCATTCCCTGGAGTGGGGAAGCTGTGTCGGGAAGGAAGAGAAATGGAGAGACAGCGTTTCCCGAGACCCTGAACACTCGCTCATCTCGATGAGGGTCATGTCTGCCCCTGCAGCAGCCGGAACTGTCATTTCCGGGAGTGTCGTTTTCCGCAGATGCGAGCCCGGTGGCTCCTCATGCGTATAGGTGACAGGATGCTGCAGGCCGGTGGTGTCACCCCGCTATCTGTCACTGCTCTGTGGCCCGAGAGGGGACAACCGCTAAACGACAATCAATAGGCTGATGCTATTACCCGGCCTGTGTGCCTTGTTTGAACTAATTTTTAGTTTGTTAATTATGGTTTAATATGGCGCCAAAGGGAGAGGTGATGGAGGTTCCCCAACGCAAAGAAACGGACCCCCGGGTGAGGACGGGGTTTCAATGGGATGGCACCAGACAATCTGTAAAGACATCCCTCCCACCCCCGGGCCATAATGCGTGGGAAGCAGAGGAAACATGGCACCGAGGAAGCAGCCTACCTTGCCAAACACCTCTGGAGCTGGACTCAACTTGACCCACTTCTGGTCATGTGCTTCAGTTACATTTAAAGAACCATGACCCTATCAATACCTGTGTATGTTATTAAAGATGCATTCTTATGCTTTTTAAAAAATATATATGTTTTTATTGAGTTTATTTATTTTGAAGAGTAAGGGAGAGGGAGGGAGAGATAGAAACATCAATCAAGAGAGAAAATCATTGGTCAGGTCCCTCCTCCTGGGGGTCGAGCCAGTAACACGGACATGTGCCCTGACTGGGACTTGAACCGAGACCTCCCGGTTCATAGGTCGAGGCTCCACCATTGAGCCATGCCGGCCAGGCTGTGCTTTGATTTGGATACGTAAATGTTAATAGAGGTATGGAGCAAACAAACATTAGCCGTTCACTCAAATGGTGGAGGTCGCTGCTCCTAGGACACCACCTTTTCTGTTTAGTACTCTGTAGGTTTGGAAAGGAAGGTTTGAGAGTCTTAGACTATTGGGTTTTTGTTGAATAGAGACAGGATTTTAATAGAAATTGGCAGTAATGAGGTCTCAGTACCCCGGGGTGGAATGAGGTGTCCAAGGTATAGACGTGATGAATGTAGGGGTGTGGCTGAAGGAAGCCCCTGGAGTCAGCGTTGTCCTGAACCCTCCAGGGTAGACAGGACATAACAGTAGTGGCCTCAGGAAATGGACTTACTATTCTTGACATTTGCTACTTAAATCCCGTTCTTCTGAAGGATTGGAACCCATCTCCCTCACCAAGGAGACACAGCCACAACACAGGAGACATCCATCAAACACGGTAGTATTTCTTAGGGTGTTCATCTTGTAAACCAAAAGTATGCATACGTGTTATGGGCTATTTGAATACAGGGGCATTTTGGATAGGGCTGGTTATGGAGGGCCCTTGGGAAGGACCAACCACGCTCCCTGGACCTTTGGGACAGCCCCCAGTTTCAAGAACCTTTGGGCATGGACCACATGTCTGCATGGACATTGGGGGCAGAACTCAGTGTCCTGCCAGGTGTCAGTCCTTCTGTGCGATTCTGGAAAAAAAGCTGTTGAATGTGCTTCTATCCTTTCTTTTCTTCTGCCTTCCTGCACTCAACAATGTTTACTAAAGGCTGCTGAGTTCCAGGCACTAGTCTGCACCCGGGGGTACTTGAAGGAATAACGCTAATGGAAATCTATTTTGAGGAGCAGGACTGTGATAGGAAGGTGAGGAATTCCATGCGGTGGGGAAAAGAGAGGTGGCTGGTCAAGATGCAGGAGCATGTCTGTCAGTTTCCATGAGAGAAGCCTCCTAGAGAACATAAGAGCCACATGATGTCCCACAAACCAAACCAGAACATATTATTCTTTTCTTTGTTCATCCTCACCCGAGGACATTTTTTAGAGAGAGTAGAAGGGACAGAGAGAGAAAGAGAAACATCGATGTGAGAGAGTCACATCAATTGGTTGCCTCCTGCATGCACTTCAACCAGGGCTGGGGATCGAGTCTGCAACCGAGATACACGTCCTTGGCTGGAATAGAACCCAGGATCCTTCAGTCCGAAGGCTGAGGCTCTATCCACTGAGCCAAACAGGCTAGGGCCAGGAATTATTATTATCTTTATAGTTCATATATTTCAACCAGCTGCATTATCTTCCATTGAATAACCTGGAGATGAATCGCTATAGACTCTGGCTGCTTCTGCTAATAATTTAATCATAAAAATATGATAGCTGCCACTCTGCTATGATTACTGTATGTCATCTCATTTAACTTATCAGGACAGCTCTAGGCCATGGGCACCGTCAGTGTTATCTCCACTTGAGGAAAGGGGAGCAGATAATATCCCATTTGCCCTGTCCCGCCCTGAGCTCCTGGCAATGCTGCTTCTGGGGTCCAGGGGGTCCGCTCCGGGCCCTGAGCCTCCTGCACCCACCAGGCTTTCTCAGCTGTGTTCATTGCCAGGAAAGGGGTGCAGAATGAAGGATCCATGGGGTGCCCTCTGCCCACTCCAAGTGAGCCAGGTCTGCTGAGCTGGTTCTCGCCCCCTCCAGAGAGAGAAAGAGGGACCCTAGTGTGAAGGGCAGATTCAGTGTACGTGTCAAAGGCAGAAAACATCCGATGGGATTGTAAAGATGGCAAGCAAATGTAGTTTGATCTGCTCTGCACAGTGCACTCCCGCCCTCACCGCTTCAGATGAGCAGGATGTCTCTTCAGGTGAGTGGCGGGAGGTTCTCACAGAGCCCCGCCCATGCCTCACAGGTTCATGTTCCCAGGCTTACCTGGTGGTCCCTCTTGATAAAATAGTAAGCTTTTTATTTAAAAAACATATATTTTATCGATTTTTTTCACAGAGAGGAAGGGAGAGTTAGAAACATCAGATGAGAGAGAAACAGCAATCAGCTGCCTCTTGAATACCTCCTACTGAGGATGTGCCCTTGACCGGAATCGAACCTGGGACCCTTGAGTCCACAGGCCAATGCTCTGTCCACTGAGCCAAATTGGTTAGGGCAGTAAGCTCTTTTTAAAAAAGAGATTCATTGGGGGTGGGGGTGGAGAGGGCGAGGAGAGAGGGGAGGGAGGAAACACAGACTTTTGTTCAACCTGTTACATAGGTTTTGCTTTAAGATGGGCTGAGGCATGCCCAGCTGGTGTGGCTCAGTGGTTAAATATCCACCTATGAACCGGGAGGTCAAGGTTTGATTCCCAGTCAAAGGCACATGCCCAGGGTGTAGGCTCCATCCCTAGTATGGAGTGTGCAGGAGGCAGCAGATGGATGATTCTCTCTCATCATTGATGTTTCTATTTATTTCTCCTTTGCCCTTCCTCTCTGAAATCAATAACAATATGTTTTTTAAAAAAAGATAGGCAGAGGCATTGCATAAAAATCAGGAAGACTGCGTAGGCATGGGTAACATGTGTGGATCTGTAGAAGCTTTTTCTTCTTGAACTTGACCTCTTCCTGCTCAGCCCTCTCTAAATAATGATGTTAATAGCTTCTCCAAAATACGTTTATGGCTTAGAATATTGAGAAGACTGTTCATCTTCTACTTAGAGGCTCTGAAGGCAGGAAATAATGGGAAAATTTCACACTCGACAATATTAAGCTCTAATCTGACTAGTCATCCTTTTCTGATATGAGGGGTTATTTGAAAATGAAAGTTCTGAAAAGAAAGAGCTGGCATCCTAGGATGTGGGCCTCCCTCCTCCTCGCTCTGCAAGATTCCTGTGCCCTCAAGGAGCCTACAGAAGCCCCTCCTTTAGCTTAACGTCTGTGATCCGCCCTTAATACCTGAGAATTAATAACCTTCCCCCTTCTTCAAAAAACTTAATAAAAAGCAATGTACCGAGGAATCAGCTCCTGATTCCTTTTCAAATTATCTTTACTGGGAAATTAGAGCTGAGTATCAGGAGTAATTAAAACGAACCTCTGCCTGGGAACATGTTCATAGAAATTGGGATTTGGGATTATCAGTATTGTTAAGTGAAATTTTTAGGACAGTGCAAAAGAAAGAGGACAGAAGATAATTAAATTTTTTAAAAATCAGGTCTGGAGCCGAGACCGGTTTGGCTCAGTGGATAGAGCCTCGGACTGTGGACTAAAGGGTCCCGGGTTCGATTCCGGCAAGGGCATGTACCTTGGCTGTGGGCACATCCCCAGTAGGGGGCGTGCAAGAGGCAGCTGATCGATGTCTCTCTCTCATCGATGTTTCTGACTTTCTATCCCTCTCCCTTCTGCTCTGTAAAAAATCAATAAAATATATTTAAAAAAAATCAGGTCTGGAAATAAACTGAACTAAAGAGTAAAAAAAAACCAACCCCAAAACAAAAACAAAAAAAAAACAGCCTTGCAAATGTGGCTCAGCTGTTCAGCATTGACATCAAGGTTCACTTCCAGGTCAGGGCATACACCCAAGTTGTGGGCTCGATCCCCAGTAGGGTGCGTGCCGGAGGCAGATGATAGATGATGTTCCTCTCTCATCCATGTTTCCCTCTCTCCCCCTCTCCCTTCCTTTCTCTCTAAGAACATATTTAAAAAAACCAACAACACAAGCATATGGTGCATAGCTTGTCACAGGTTTGCACGTACCCTTTCTGCCTGTAGAGACCATGGTATGTGGTGAATTCCGACCAGTTCTTTATGGCTGGAGTCACTTAGTAAAAAATAATGTGAATTCCAGAGGGAGAGGCCATGCTCCTGACCTCGAGGTGAGCTGAGCCGACATTGCTGTTGCCACCTCCAGCTAGTGGGCTCCACAGCGTGGATATAGAAGGTTAACCACAGAACCTGAGAGGCACGTACAGGCCCTGAGGGTAAGCATCAGAGGAAAAGCCACACATCCCGTGGACTTTCAGCTCTCAGGCCATCGGGGTCCTTTCTAGCTTGAGAAAAGAGAGTCCTGCACAGGAGAGCCACGACCTGGGCCCTCTATACACAGGAACAAGCCAATGAGTAGCAGCAGCTCCTGCTCCTTCCATTTTTCTTTTTAAGATTTTTATTAAAAATTATATATATATATATATATAAATATTTGATTTTTTTACAGAGAGGAAGGGAAAGGGATAGAGAGTCAGAAATACCAATGAGAGAGAAACATCGACCAGCTATCTCCTGCACACTCCCTACTGGGGATGTGCCCACAATCAAGGTACATGCCCTTGACCAGAATCGAACCTGTGGCCCTTCAGTCTGAAGGCCAATGCTCTATCCACTGAACCAAACCAGTTAGGGTGCCTGTTCCTTCCTTTATTCTGAGGCTGTCTGTCCGGGACTGTGGAGATAAAGAAGGAGGAAATAGCCAGAGTTGTAAACCCAAGATGTCAATCATTTCAAAAGGGAGGGAAAACATATGCAAATGTCTGAGGTCGCATGTCTAGCGTGAAAGCAATCCTGTAAGATGATGCACAAAATACAAAACTCTGTGGGGTGCAGGGCAGGCAGGTGCGCACCCCCTTTCAGCAGACCCCTGGCATTGACTGTGAACTTCGAAGGCGTAACAGAAAGTTGTAGGATTTCAAGGGAAAACAAACAGTAGGAAAAGACTGAGATGCGCCGGGGGAAGGACTGGGAGGTGAGGTGTGGGTTCCTAAGGACTGTGTGCAATCCCCTTCCACCCCCCCCACCCCCCACCCCTGTGTCAGGAGTCATCCCCTCCCAGAACAGAAAGTCTTCCTTGCAGACTTTAGGAGGCAGACAGGAGCGAGGAGAAAGCCTCTCCCTCCAGTGGTGGCATCTCTAATGCTCCATCTCACCAGTCCTGACCTCGCAGGGACATGTTCTGGCCCTTTCAGGAACCGTGGCCTCGTCATGTGGGGAGTCAAAGCCAAGGACCAGGTGGCTCTGGGGGTAGAATTCCCACTAAAGCTCATGGAGAACACTGAACTGTGTGTGTGTGTGGTAGGGGGGGGTGTGCTGAGCACCGTGGCTAAGCACCCACGTTAGCGCCCTGGCGCAGCACTGTGATGGTGAAGGCTCACCAGAGCGGGCCCTGTGCTGAGTGGGGTCTCCTTTCAGAAGGTGAATTTCATGTTAACGTTTTGTCTCTCGATGAATCCATTAACTGCTCTCTTGGTGCAACCCGTGCTTCTTTTAATAGAATTTGGTCAATGTTTCACCCAGCTTAGCACAGCGGAGCTCTTCAAAAAGGCAGGGTCCCCTGTCCCGGTGGTAGCATCTGTACACTAATCAGGACCTCAGACACGGGGTCCCTCAGTGAGCTCAGCACCCAGGCCAGAGAGGTTCCCAGGTTTGCCCAAGGTGACCCTGCTAGTAAGGACCCAGGTCCTGGGCTCAGGCTCATGAAGTACCATGGGGGAGGGGTCTGGTAGAGACCCCAGCCTCAGGAAGGCAGTAAGGGAGGTGCTGTTGATCACAGCTTTGTGGGCCCGGGGGCCAGAGGGGGTCAGACGGGGAAGGGCTTGGCAGCCAGGGCAAAAGGGGCACAATCAGAATATTTTATGTATACCACCAAATCTGACCCCCCCAACCCCCCAGACATATGTTATCAATTTAGAAGCAGCTCCTAAGAGTTAAAAACGTGCCCATGTTTTTATGAGCAGGTAAGGGTGGGGAGCAAAAGTCCCAACCTTCTCTTGAGTCTGACCGAGGAGGAAAGCCGAGAGAAATAGTTTTGTTTGCTATCAAAGGTTTATTTCTTTTTTTGATATATATATATATATATATATATATATATATATATATATATATATACTAGAGGCCCAGTGCATAAAATTTGTGCATGGGGGTGGAGGGAGTCCCTCAGCCCAGCCTGCAAGGATGCCAGCGTCCCTCAACCTGGCCGGTCTCTGGCCAGAGGCCTGCCTGCCCTCCCTCTGCAGGCTGGGGTGTGAGGGACACTGGAGCTTGTTGCCAGGGTGACGCCACCAGCATTTAGCACCCGGGCTGCCATCTTTGTGATGGAATGATGGTTAATTTGCATATTACTGTTTTATTAGATAGGATATATATATATATATATTCATTTTAGAGAGGAAGGGAAAGGGAGAGAGGGATAGAAACATCAATGAGGAGAGAGAATCATGGATCAACTGCCTCCTGCGTGGCCCCCACTGGGGATCGGGCCCACAACACAGGCGTGAGCCCTGAGCAGGAATCGAACTGTCACCTCCTGGTTCATAGGTTGATGCTCAATCACTGAGCCACACTGGCCGAGCTCAAAGGTCTCTTTCCATTGGAGGAAGGGGAGGCCTCATGCAGCTGTCCCGGGCACTGCAGCTGTTCCACCTCAAGGCCCAGGAGATGGTGTGGGGGAGGGGACAGAGCAGGGACAGAGCGGAGGGCCTGGGACCAGAGGTGAACAGGCGGGCATGTTTATAGCAAAGACCGTGAGGAAGAAACAAGAGAGACGGGAGGCTAAACAGAAAGATCAACTCCCGCCGAGCTCTCTGTAATTCTGCAAACATTTTAATTCCTTTCTCTTACTCCCCGAGTTGTCCTTGAAAAAGATATTGTGATTATCTTTCTCCTTGCTGTCACTGTGATTTCCTCCTCATTTCACAGGTGAAGAAACAATGCAAACCCGGCAGGGGGTTCGTGCAGAGTCGGACGGTGAGTGGCGGGGGGTGGATTTGAATGCAGCCCGAGAGTCCGTCTGTGACCAGGAGTCTTCCCACCTGCATGAGGGCTGAGCTACAATTTCATTTCCTTTAGTCATTACTCGGCTTCAATCTCCATCACTAATCCTGGCATGATAGTGAGCCACGCATTCTCAGTCCATGTTTTTTTAGGGGGAGAGAGGAAAAGACTCCCTGGGCCCCCAAATGAAAGTTCCGGCGTATAAGATAACTGGAGCCAAAACTGGTTTGGCTCAGTGGATAGAGCGTCGGCCTGCGGACTGAGGGGTCCAGGGTTCGATTCCAATGTACTCTGGTTGTGGGCACATCTCCAGTGTGGGGTGTGCAAGAGGCAGCTGATCGATGTTTCTCTCTCATCGATGTTTCTGACTTTCTATCCCTCTCCCTTCCTCTCTGTAAAAAATTAATAAAAAATATATATTAAAAAAAAAGATGACTGGAACTGATGATTATAGGAGGAAAATAACAAACAATAGAGAGAGAGCAAGTGCCGGCAAGTCCCTTGCGAGTTAGCAATGCCCATCATAACTGCAAGCTATGGTATTTTTACACCCGGCGTATAAGTCGACTCCCGACTTTTGAGAAGATTTTCCTGGGTTAAAAAGTCGTCTTATACACTGGACAATAAGGTACACAAATCTGGGTGTAGCCCAGGGTTGATAATCTGTGATAATCTGAATAGCTTTTTGGTTTATCTAAACTTTTTCCGCTAAGGAAGTCTAATAAACCACTTCCCTCTGTACTCAATTTCCAGCACATGGGGATATTGCCTCTGGAGATGAAAGGCACAGCTTTTCCAGCCAGCGCACAGTAGGTTAACATTTACTCTCTTGAATTTGCAGCTTTCTTGGGATCCAATGGGACTATGCCTTTGCATGGGTGGCCCAAGCCTTGGAGACTGGATTTCTCCGGGGGCTGGTCACCTCCTTCAAAGCCATTCTCAGGGGGCTCGGTTCATTCCAGTCTGGAAAACTCCAGGGTGTTTCTTAGACTCTGAAAGTGTCCAGATGCTCCAGTTAAAATCGTGACCACAGGGACCCACGTCCCACGTCTCATCTTCTCATTCCAAGTAGAGGCCCGTGTGTTGTGCCTAAGAGGATTAGAGAAAGGAACCCTCACCCCCATCTATCAGGCCAGGGACGGGCTATTAATCCTTCCTTTCCCCCCAGAGCACCTGAGCCCGACACACTCTCGGTACTGAAGTGAGATTCAGTGATGTGGTTTATTGACTTTGCAGAACTCAAGCAGGTATTTATCTCCATGTCAGTGCACATGTCCTTCAGGTGACGTGCAGTCCTAGCGACGGAGGAGATGAGCTCTGAGGCCTGAATTATTTGCGAAGTATCTTCGTGAAAATCTCCTTTCAGCCCCCGCTGGTGTGGCTCAGTGGTTGAGCATCGATCTATGAACCTTGGGGTCACTGTTTGCTTCCCAGTGAGGACACATACCTAGTTTCAGGCTTGAATCCCCAGTAGGGGGTTTCAGGAGAGAGCTGATTAATGATTCTTTCTCACCACTGATTTCTCTCTCTCTCTCTCTTTCTCCCCCAGTCTCTCATCTCTCTCCCTTCCTCTCTGAAATCAATAATAATATATGTTTTTAAAAAATAAAATCTTTTTGTTTCAAATGATAGATGCCTTTTGAGGTTGGCTAGGCCAGTGGTCGGCAAACTGTGTCTCGTGAGCCACATGCAGCTCCTTGGCCCCTTGAGTGTTCTAACGCCACTTCTTCAAAATAGACTCACCCAGGCCAAAACCCGACTTCTGTGCACGAGCCACGAAGTTTCAATCACACTGTCCGTGCGTGCCCGCTCACACGTGGTATTTTGTGGAAGAGCCACACTCAAGGGGCCCAAGGGCCTCATGTGACTCGCGAGCTGCGGTTTGCTAGGCTAACAAAACAAACGAAAATGGTGGTCCTCAAAGACCAAGACAATAGAGAGAGCCTCACTTTGGACTTTATTATGATTTTCTCTCCTCCAAACTCAGTTTTCTCCTGTGGCTACGCCATCGCACGCCGTCTGCTTTTCCTTGTACCCCATTCAGGCACCCTCTATAATCAATTTCCAGCACATGGGAATTTGCATATATTATAGATTGATGGGTTTTTGTGGCAAAGTCCTAGGAGAAGGAACCCGAGGGGCCCGACCTCGGTCACAAATCCAAGCCTGATCTATGGAGCTGCCGCCATGGCTCTGGGTCCGGTGGTGAACCCAGGGCACCCAGAGAGGCAGCGGGTCCCCCCAAAAGATGGACATACCTGGTGCACCCCAAACCGGTGCTGCAGGGCAGAGGGCGTCCACTAGGACAGGACTCAGGAAAGTTCCCTCACTCCTCTTCTACGTCTGACTCTGAGACTCCTGGTATTTACCTCTGACCCTGGCTGTAGAATGCCCACCTCGCCAAGGTGACCTGGTCCTTGTTTGGAGTTGTGGCCAGCCGCTGTCCCCTATACACACCCCATCCCCAGGGCTGACTTCTGGGCAAGACTGAGCTCAGCAACCCTGCAGGAGGCAGTGCCAGCCCCCCTGTTTTGTTCTACCTGTCAAAGCCTGAATCCGTTACTCAGACCCCGGCATTTCCCAGGCAGTCAGACCCACCCTTCCCATGGGATTGATGACATCATGGCCTCGGGTAGGGGTGAACGTTTGGGAAGAGGGCTCTTTTTCCCTGAGGAAGATGGAGCCGGCGAGGGGAGACACATATGTGGTGGCCTGCACTATGTGTTTGCTGCCTGTCTTCTCTGCTCAGCTGGAGAGGTTTTTACTTTCTGAGCTGCAGCATCTGAGCAGTTAAGATATCGTGCTAAGCCTTCCACCTTTCTATAGCAAATGCAGGAGGCAGCAAGACAGAGGTCAAGGAGCCAAAAATTCCACTTAGGCAGCGGTGAGAAAAATCGGTCTCTCAGGGAGCATGCTGTGAGTTCCACTTTTTCTTTCTCAAAATAGAATCTCAATAATAACGCCATCCTATCCAGTTAATAGCTGCGCCTCAGGGGACCACAGCATAAAGCCACCGAGGGGAAACGGCACACGACAAGCTTCCCTTGGTTTACAAGGACACGAGGTGAAGCGATTACTTCTTCCTCTCTGGTTGTATTTACTTCAGATGTGTCACCGAAGCCTGGCCTGAACCTTGTTTGGAGGCATGGCCAGCTGCTGTCCCCGGATTGGGGTGCTTATACCTTCCTCCTGGCCCCAGTTATCTGCTTAGCTATCTGGGCTGGTAGGCAGATGATGCAATGTATCTGCTTATCATCACCATGGGTGTCTCTGTCCAAAGCTCTATCCCAGCGGTTCTCAACCTTTCTAATGCCACGACCCTTTAATACAGTTCCTCATGTTGTGGTGACCCTCAACCATAAAATTATTTTCACTGCTAATTTATAACTGTAATTTTGCTACTATTATGAATCGTAATGTAAATATCTCTGTTTTCGGAGGGTCTTAGGCTCTACGTGACGTGACCCACAGGTTGAGAACCCCTGCTGTAGAGCCTAAGACCATCGGGAAACACAGATATTTACATTACAATTCATTAACAGTAGCCAAATTACAGTTATGAAGTAGCCACGAAAATAATTTTATGGTTGGGGGTCATCACAACACGAGGGACTGTATTAAAGGGTCGTGGCATTGGAAAGGTTGAAAACCACTGCTCTATTCAAAGGCTTGTGTTCTCAGAACATGAGACAGGGAATGGGCCTTGCCTGTTGCAGCTATCATGGGTTTCATCTCTCCATTTATCCACAGATAAGGGTGTGGCTATTGTCAGACAGCACAGAGGCGTTACCTTGGGACCTCTAGGAAGCTGACAAGGCATCTGGATCAAACTCTCAGCAGGTTCTGCCTCAGGCCTCAGGTCTCAGAACAGCAAAGGTAGAGAACGGGGGGGGGGGGGGGGGGCCTTGTTCTCCTTTATTTACAAACCTAGTGGCCTGGTCCATAAATTTGTGCACGGGTGGGGTCCAGCTGGCTCATCTAGGTTGGGTCAATCAGGCCAGGCCGGCAGGGAGAGGGGACATAGGAGGTTGGCCAACCAGCCCCAGTCTCTGGTAGAACTCCCAGTGAAGGGGATAATTTGCATATTAGCCTTTTATTATATAGGACAAACTGTTTGCCATCAGCCCTGTGATTGGGAATTTATCCTTGTACTCATAATTAAACAGTAATAGAACAGGCTACGTGATAAATGTTCATATTCAGCCCAGCTAGCATGGCTCAGTGTTGAGTATCTCCCTATGAACCAGGAGATCATTGTTCAATTCTGGGTCAGGTCACATGTCTGGGTTGTGGGCTCAGTTCCAGTGTGGGGCATGTAGGAGGCAGCTGGTCAATGATTCTCTCTCATCATTGATGTTTATATTTCTCCCTCCCTCTCCCTCTTCTCAGAAATCAATAAAAATATTGAAAAATGTTTGTGATCGAGTAAATGCATGGATGGATGGATGGATAAATGCATAGATACATGGTCAGGGGAATGGTGGTGGATGGATGGATGAGTAGGTGGATGGACAGGAATGGTGGTAGATGGATGGATGAGTAGGTGGATGGACAGGGGATGGTGGTGGATGGATGCATGGATAGATAGATGGACAAGTGAATGGTGGTGGATGGTTGGATGAGTAGATGGATGGACAGGTGAATGGTGGTGGATGGATGGATGAGTAGATGGGTGGACAGGGGGTTTGGTGGTGGATGAATGGATAGATAGATGGATGGACAGGAGAATGGTGGTGGAAAATGGTGGTAGATGGATGGATAGACGAATAGATGGATGAATAAGTGCAAGGTTGCTGAAGGCCCTTTAGAACTGCAAACCATGGTTTCATTACCCGATTTTCATTTATGGATAATAACTCTAACTGCTTGAAGTTAAGAAATGTGCTCAAAGCTATGACAAATACTGACATAATTACACACATACATGCTCTCGAATGGTGAAACATTTTTGGCAGGACAAACCCAGAGCCAGGAACACAGATGCATAAAATAGCCTCTATTCTGTCTCCTAGGATAAAAAAAATGTTCATAAATGAACAATAAAGGCCAAACAAAAAGTGATTGATTTAGCCAACAAAGTGTCTAGAAAATGTCATGTCTGATAAGCATGCTGATGAAAATGTTGCTTTTCTGGGAGGCTTTGGCTACATGTGGATGAATGGGAAAGTGGAAACCATTCTCGAAGGTTCTACTTCTTGGTCAGTGAAATGGGAATAAAAGTATGTACCTAACAGATTGTGAGACTTAAGTGACCCGATGTGGGGTCTTCAAACATTCACAGGATTATGAATTCCCTGGGGATCTGACTTCATCTTGGCTTGGATCCAGTGGGACTCAGCAGAGCTTGAGATCCTGAATTTTTGAAGTATTTTATTGATATTCTAGAGAGAGAGGAAAGGACAGGGATAGAAAGCTAGAAACATCCATGAGAGATCCCCTACTCAGGATCGAACCCACAATATGGGCACGAGCCCTGACCCAAAATCGGACCTTGATCTCTTCTGTTCATGGGTCAACTACTGGGCCACACCCGCTGGGTGAGATTCTACATTTTTTTTTTTTTTTACAAAATCTCTAGTAATGGCTAATAATTCTGTTTGGAGACCACTATGAGTGGCAAGGGAGTGAGTTCCCCAGCAAATCAGAAGAAAGCACCTTTCTGGTGGCACCTCTTTCTCTCCCCGCTCCCTCCTGCCTCTCACCCCACTCCTTCTTCTCTCCTTCAATTTCCTTTTGCCTTGGCTTCCTTTGGGACTCACTGTCTTTTGGTATTTTTAAGTCCCTGCCATTTCACTTGTTCCTGGGTTTGGTGAAGAAAGGAAGTGACGAGAGATAGATTGTTAAGGGAAATAAGAATTAATCCTGGGCAGAAAGAAAATGTTCGAATAAGCTTCTTTCTTCCTCCCACACTTGAGACATCATGTTCTTTATGTCCCTTCGCCTGGGCTCCAAGTGGCCCCACTGTATGCCCATAGCCAGTGATAGAAAGGGGAGAGTGCAGTCTTTATTTCATTTTGGAGCAGCATTCCTATCTGCTAGATAAATATAAATCCATTTATTGCAAGCAGCCTCGCATTTGTAAGGCGTCTTGCAAAGCAGTTTTGCCACTGCTCAGCCATGAGAGAGAAGAGAACTGTTTTTGCTTTTCTGTCATTATTTTAATGAGAAGAAATGACAGAAAGAGGCACAAAGCAGTTCTATTAGCCTCGAAATCCCCCAGACATGGCTTCTGCAATAGATCCTATAAGAATGAAAAACAGTTTTAGAGAAATCCAATTCCAAGACATCTTGTATTTCTCAGTTTCACCAACAGGTGATGCTAGTGATTTCTGGAATATTTTATTATTTATTTATTTTTTTCCCCTTTTAAATAGCATTTCAAGGAAAATCTTCGAGGCTGCAGTTTGGGCAGTAAAAGCCCAACCTAAAGAAACTATTAACTCTGAAATCTTAGCCGAGGAATGTATTGTTTCATACAGTTGCCTTGTTTTTTGGTTATTCTTTTCCTACAGTCTGCAAAAGCGTAATCAAAGGTTGTTCTTGCGGCAAATAAACATCTCAGTTCTCTCCCCTG
This sequence comes from Antrozous pallidus, assembly GCA_027563665.1. NCBI lineage: Eukaryota > Metazoa > Chordata > Mammalia > Chiroptera > Vespertilionidae > Antrozous > Antrozous pallidus. Next base: position 58,805,623 of record CM050524.1, read on the forward strand.
CCCTCGGGTTTGGAGACAGTTCTGCAATGAGAACGTGCCTTGGGTACTGGCAGGGAAGGGACACATAGAGACATATTTCATGTTGTGAAATTGAATGTCTGCTTCTTCATCCATAAAACAAGATCGTCTGCACATGGCCTCTGGCATCTCCCTTTGGACCCGGGACACCTAGTGGTCCTGTACGCATGCCCTGCCTCCCTGCGGGTATTCCCACCACCACGCAAGCCAATTATAATAATAACTAGAGGCCCAATGCATGAAGATTCATGCAAGAATGGGCCTTCCTCCCCCTGACAGCCAGCACCACCTTCGCTCTGGCTGGGAGCCACCTTTCCGGCTTCCCATGCTGCCCAGAGGCTTGGATCTGCTGGGGCAGTGTGGAAAGCCTGTGTTGTCACCATGTCAGTGACATGGTGCATAACACCTGTGTCCCACCCCGCCCTGGCCACTGGGCATCTGTGTATGCAAATTAGCCCACCATCTTTGTTAAGTTAATTTGCATTCCCACTCCTGATTGGCTGACGGACGTCGCAAAGGTATAGTCAATTTATATCTTTCTATTTTATTAGTGTAGATTGTAAATTGTCAACTAAGTGGATGATTTATGGAATTTCCTCTTCACCCCCCCCATGTAACTCCATGCTGGACACATATGGGAATTAGTTTGTGGAGTGAAATTTATGAAAATGCCAGAGGTGTGGGATGCGCATTAGAAGGAAGACAGCTTGGCTCGAAAAGAGCTGTGAGCAGGACGTGTGCCCCAGGGAACATTCTGGAAAATTCCATATACAGTAGCCTGACAGAAGAAGACATTCCATTTCAACTAGCTTTTTCAGAATTTTATAGAGACATGGAGATACAGCATCGCTCAGCTCATACTGAAACCCTACCTTATGTTCCCTTAACTGGACGTTTCTAGTCCAAGGAGAGGTGTGGCCCACAGGCTCACCTGATGGAGGTGTGTATTAAGGCAACAACATGAAAGCACATCATCGTTTGGTTACGAATTTTTCAAACTTATTTCTAAGGCCTCTTTTAGGAACTCAGGGGAGCCTAAGCTCATCGGGCCACTGAAGGATGTTGCTTGGCGCCTTCAGTTCCTCTGTGTTCGAAGTTATTCTCTGATTTGTTGGAGAATCCTTAGCTGGATGTGCCCATTAAAAAAAACAAAAAACAATTCACACATTATCAGTAGATAATGAAATTCCTTGTCAAGTTTCTCAGTGAATAATTCATCGTTGGATGCCATGACCCCAATAGCAACTTTCCTGAGAAGGACAACAGGGGAAGCAGGACACATTGGATCACCGGGGTCCTGGGGGTAGAGATAAGGGCAGGCAGGGGTCTGCAGGTCCTCTGAGGGGACCATAAAGAATTCGGCCTGTCTACTGTAAGATGGAGGTGGGAATCGTTGAAAAAAAAAGCTGTTTTATCTTGTCAGATCCTCTAGATGACTCACAGTTCACACTAGCATAACCTGAGCAATATTTGCAAGGAATTGCTAAGCAGTGAAATTCACTCCTTGGTGCCCGCCGGATATGAAAGGACCGTGCCAGTGCCGCTCCTTTCAGATGGTCTTTAGATAAAGATTCTGGGCTTTTAACTTCATTTATTGGAAAAAAAGCTGGGTAATCAGCCTCGGAGTGCCGTGGGACTTTCATCTCCTGCGTCAGTAAATTATGGAGAGAGCGATGCACGCAGGAGGTGACCTGTATCATGTGTTCAAAAGGCACAGCTTAAAAGCATGTTCAACCTTGAACCACAGTTTGCACCTTTCCTGAAAAATTAGAGGGATGGACTTGGTAATGTACTGAATGCAAACATGTCCACAGGAGTCATATTTTATCCTATACGGGTTCTCAGTGTTGTGGACAGTGACTCTGAAACTGCTTGAAATATTTCAGTCTACACCTTGGATTGAGACGGGGACCTCTGCTGTGAGACAATGGCTGTTATTGGTGTAGACGTTTCCTTTCTGTGTGACCTTGGGGGACTTCCCTAAGTGTTATGAGCCTCATTATCGTATATGTATGCAAAATAGGACTAGCGTTTGTCTGGCTGAATTAATTGGAGGAATCAGTAAAACAATTATAAAGAGATGGTATTCTTATGCTTGGCACCTTTTGAATCCTGCAAAGTAGCTATTTTTGTTATAAATAATATTCATTTTTATTTTTTTAAATTTATCTTTTGTCCATCAACCCCTCCTGGTCCTCACCCTCCCACCCCACCGCACGCTTTCATCATTCTATTGTCTGTGTCCATGGGTGATGTATCGATGCACACACATTCTCTGATTGTTCTCATCCCACCCACCCACCCTCACCCCTGCCTTCCCTCTGAGATTTCTTAGCCTCTTCCAAGCTTCCATGATTCTGGATCAATTTTGTTCATCAGTTTATTTTGTTCATTAGATTCTACATGTGAGTGAGATCATGTGACACTTGTCTTTCTCTCAATGTCTTATTTCACTCAGCATAACACTCTCTAGGTCCCTTCATGCTCTCTCAAAGGGTAAGAGATCGTTTTTTGTACAGCTGCATGGTATTCCATGGTGCCAATGTACTACATCTCTTTTATCCTCTTGTCTACCAAAGGCATTTAGTTCTTGCCATTTTGTTCATTGTTTTCTGACTGTTTTTGTAGTTCCTGTCAGTTTCTTTCTTATTCTCTTTCTCCCCTCTCTGTAGGCTGATGACTTTCTCTAGTGTTGTGTTTGGATTCCTTTCTCTTTATTACTTGCGTGTCTCCTGTATATATTTGATCTGTGGTTACCGTGTGCTTTTTGCATAGCAAGTCATGTTTATAGCGGTCTAATTTAGGTTGGTGGTTGTTTAACTTCAAACACATTCCCAAATCACTACCATTTTTATTCACTCGTCCACGTTTATGCTTTTATCATTATTTTTTACTTCTGTTGTGTGTGTGTCCTTGTGTGTATCCCTTAATTTACTGCTATAATTACAGGTGATCCCCCGCTTTTTCCTTCTAGCCTTTGTTCTAGCTTCACAGTTGGTTGATGCACTGCTTTTATTATGTGTTTGCCTCTGTCAGTGAGATTTTTTTTCTTTGCGGTATTTTCTTATTTATGTTTGTTTTTCTTCTTCTTAAAGGTGCCCCTTTCAACATTTCTTGGAATGGTGGCTGGGTAGTGATACACTCTGCTTTGTCTTGTCTGAGAGGCCTGTAGCACTAACTATGGTTTTCCTCCAGAAGAAACATGCTGAAATAATAACATCTTCCTTCGTGTTATTATTTCAGGGAAAATGGGAGCACATGATCTGCTATAAATGGCATTTCCTTAGAATATCAACCCCGGGACTGTCTCAGACACTCAGGGATATGAGTGGAGGGGGCCTTTGAAAAGGCATTAATAGGCTCCCCCTATGCAATGTTAATGCCCTGAATTGAAGTTCTAAGATGGCAAGGTTTTTGCTCATTTTGTTGGTTTTGTATAGATTTGTCCATCTCCAGCCAATAGTGAAGATTCAATGCCTATTTATTATATTACATGGTAGGAAAAGGGTTGTTTCAGAAAAAAAACCGGTTGTTGTTATTTTTTAATATTTTTAAAATGTATTTTTATTGGTTTCACAGAGGAAGGGAGAAGGAGAGAGAAATAGAAACATCGATGATGAGAGAGAATCATTGATTGGCTGCCTCCTGTACGCCCCCTACTGGGGATCCAGTTAGCATCCAGGGCATGTGCCCTCTCAGGGAATTGAACCGTGACCTCCTGGTTCATAGAAGGAGGCTCAGCCATTGAGCCATGCTGGTCGGTGAGGGTTTTTACTTCTGTCCTGGCCTTCATGTAGCTCAGCACTCTGTGGGCATCCGTCAGTGTGTGCTTGAGGGTGAGGAAGGAGAGAGGATGGGAAGAAGCAGGCATGAACACTCACACTCAGGCAGGGTCTGGCCATCCGCGCGAGTGACCTTCTGCTTGGACCCTAGTGCAAGCTGTTAGGTGAGTGTCTGCAAATGCAGCCTTTTCCTGTCATTTTTCAGCATCCCTGCAAAGCAGCACTGGGGGGCAGCTGCAGCTCTGCGCTGCGAAGGGTGAGGGGAACATGAAAGACCAGGTCTGTGTTGTCTTTGATCCACGCAGGGGGTCTGATGGAGTTTTCACTGCCTTTGAAAATTGTATCACATGAAGCTTAACTTGGAGCTCAATGAGAGGGGCCAGCGTTTGGCAGCTTCCTGTGATTTCCCTGAAGGAATGAGGAGAGGGTACTGGCTGACCTCACTCAACTTCAGTATGAATTACTTGGGGTTCTTATCTGTCTTCATTGCACCCCCGCCCCCACACACAATCACACACACACACACATACACACAGACATACACAAACATAAATACATGCACACACATATACACAGGCACACACATATATATACAGACACCAAGCCACACATATACACACAGACACACTGACTAGAAACATACATGTGAATGTATGTCTCATGAAACAAGAATCCCATGCACACATCGATATGATACAGGCTGGCTCCTGCAGAGATAAGCAGCAGCAATGGATCGCTCAGAGTTTTCAACATGCCAACACGCCTTGCGAAGCCCTCGTTAGTAATCTTTCAGTTTATTTGCCATGGAGCCTTTGAAAAATACTTTCAGTATTGAATCCCTCACTATGGTGGTTTGTAGATATCTTTAGTAAAGTTAAACACACACACACACACACACACACACAAGATGGGGAATCATGTTTGGAGATTTTAACTCAAATACTCCTTATCAAGGACTTGCAATGTTTGGAAATTAACTTTTCTGACACTGTTTCTTCATCCACAAAAGGGTACATGTAACCCCAGCCATTGCCCATTAGAGAGTTATATAAGCACCAACAGGCTTATCTGTATAAAATATTTTGCAAAATGGTAAGCAGTATTTAAATGTAAAGTATGTTTGCAATCATATCTTCACCAATAGGTTTGAGTAGAGGCACAAAGATAACATAGCTTCCACCAGCCTCTTCAGAATAAAAACACTGCTATTTCCAACCACGTATGTCACAGATGATAAACCCCAGTTTTATTCAAGGGACTTGCCGTTATGATGGGCACTTTCCAATTATTTCTAGTAGCAGAGAATTTGGATATTAATCACTTTTATTGTAAACCTGTTTCTCCTATGGAGAAGCTAATTAAAAAATTACCTCAATCAGTATATTTGTAAACATAACAAAAGGATGACTGAGTAGATATATTAAATGCACTCGAACTGTTTACATTTTCCTCCTATGAGAAGTTACCATAATAAAACAATCAAATCCACTTTCAAAAAAAAAAAAAAAGAACAATATGGTCTCTCCATAAACACGCATTTTGTAGAATTTAATATTTCATCTCAATGGGTACATTCAAGTCATTGATTCTTTTAAACGTAATTGACTACTTAATATATTTCCCTCAGGGAATAAAGTTATTTTTCAAACAAATAATACTTTGATTTCATCCAATTTTCCCTGCTTATGTCTATGAAATACTCTTGCTAAAAGGGGAGGGGTGGGAGGCTACAGAAAGCACCCGTAATTTATAGTTCCATTAGATATATTTCTGAGGGATAAAAGTGGTCGCTTAAGAGGAAATGGAGATGTTTATGCCCAAGAGTGTGGAATTGATGTAAATAGAAAAGCAGAACTAGATTTCCCTGGATTCCAAGTCTGATGAATCCCAAGTAGCATGTAAATTCTGTGAGGGAAGGGATATCAGATGCCGGCCTCTCTATGGTGCGGGCGTAGGTGCCATCTCACTGGAGTTCGACTCAGCTCAGACTGGTCAGAAGGCCTGGCCACGGCCCCCATGAAGGACCACATGCAGTGAGCCCAGCAGCCCTCAGTCCACAGTGTCCTCCTTAACCCTACATGCTATGGGCACTTTGTAGAATATTACTAATAGTTTTGTTTTTAAATGGGTGACAAGAACCAGGCGCAACTCTTCCTAGATGGTCTTTAAAATACTGGCGGTTTCAGCCAGACCAGTGTGGCTCAGTGGTTGAGCGTCAGCCTGACAAGCCAGAAGGTCACGATTTGATTCCTGGTCAGGGCATATGCCCAGGTTGCAGGCTCAATCCCCAGTAGAGGGCGTGCAAGAGGCAGCTAATCCATGATTCTCTCTCATGGTTGATGTTTCTATCTCTCTCCTTTTCTCTTCCTCTTTCTAAAAATATATATTTTAAAAATATTGGAGGATTCAAATACTTATAGGTGAAATGGTGAGAGACCAGCATGCTCTATAATAAGGGTTCCCTGTGCCACAAAAGAAATAAGTCCTTGGCATCCACCCTGGATGTTCCCTTACATACCGTGTACAGGAAGCCATCCCAAAGCTTGGCAGTTTAATATGCACTTACGGTTGTTCTTCTATCGGCAGGTACGCTTGGCTCAGCCCATCTTGCTGGGCTCACTCCTAGGTCTGTGCTCAGCTGGTGTGTGAGCGGGATAGGAGGAGTTTAGTGTCCAAGGATGAACCTCTTTACCTCCTACACTTGGTTGGGATTACTGGGCACAATGACAAGGAGGCCGTGTGGTGTTCATTACCCGGCAGGTCATTCTGAGGTTGTTTTCAAGGGGGTAGCAGGACCTCAGGAGGCAACAATATTGAGCAGAGCTTGGAACCAGCAGCTTTCGGTGCCATGTGTCCCCTTTGACAAGACAGTTCCACAACCAGCCTAGATCAGTGATTGGCAAACTCATTAGTCAACAGAGCCAAATATCAATAGTACGTTTGAAATTTCTTTTGAGAGCCAAATTTTTTAAACTTAAACTTCTTCTAACGCAACTTCTTCAAAATATACTTGCCCACGCTGTAGTATTTTGTGGAAGAGCCACAATCAGGGGAAAAAATAGTTGCACATGACTCATGAGCCACAGTTTGCTGGCCACAGGCCTAGATGCAAAGGCTAGAGAGGCATTCTCCATTCTTGATTGGAGGACCTTGGATATAGAAGAGGTGACAAACTAGGGCCTATTTTATCTCCTCTCCCCTCTTCTCCCTGGGTAATCAACATAAGGTTACCAGCCTACCAGGGCAGAAAATAGAATGTTTTGGATGTTATGAGAGGAAAGATCTCGGAAAAGGTCATAATGGAGCTAAGCCTGTAAGTTAGATGAATGCTATGGATGCAACATTAAAAAGTGAATATTTGGTCATATCTATAATAATAAAAGCATAATATGCTAATTAAACCAGAAGTCCTTCCAGAAGTCCTTCCAGATGACCTTCTGGATGAAGCCAGGGCTGCCAGGGAAGCCCCGGGGCCCCGGGTGCTGGAGGGAAGCTGGTGTCGGCAGCGGGGGGAAGGAAGGCCTACTCTTGCGTGGATTTTGTGCGTTGGGCCTCTAGTGTGTAGGTAAAGAGATAGAATACTAAGAATATAAATAATTGAAGTTTTATGGTATCAATTTTATGACAAAAATGTTCTGATTTTAAATTCTATTAAATGTTAATGGTTGAGAAAATGAGGTAAAGAAGAAATTACACTTATGAAATGAACTGCTAAAATCTGAAATCTAATTTTAATATAGTTCATCTTCTATTTGTAAGGTTTTTGTATTTAGCTATAGCTGAGCCCAAAGGATTTAAATGTGGATTCAACCTAAAAGGTTTGACAAGTATCAGGCAGACACAGTTAGGACAGTCACTGGCATATATCATCATATCTTAGTTTCTTGCACTTGAAAATAGTGGTATTTGTTAATGTAACCACTTGTTCATGTTTTCTCTTCTCACTAAAAGTTTTTTTTTATTTTTAAGAAGTAACAGAAGTTTTTAAGCATCCAATAAATAAGAAAATATATATTAGAAAAGAAAATATATTAGAGGCTGAATACATCAATATAAAAATAAAGAAAAATAGTCATGGACTTTTGTTTCAAGTTATTCACTAATCTTAAGGAAATATAAAGATCATTTGGTTTGAAAGATTATAAAAGGTCATCAGGTTCATCTTTCTGACTTTATTTTTATTAAATGTATTTGTACTGATTTCAGAGATGAAGGGAAAGAGAGATAGAAACATCAGTGATGACAGAGAATCATTGATTGGCTGCCTCCTGCATACCCACTATTGGGGATGGAGCCTGCAATCCAATCATGTGCCCTAACCAGGAATGGAACTGTGACCTCGTGGTTCATAGGTTGATCCTCAACCAGTGAGTCACACTGGCCTGGCTCATCTTTCTGACTTTCGGTAGAATCCTCCCATTAGAGTTCTAGATTTCACAACATTTTTAAAACAGTAAGAGAGTAGTTATTTGAAATAATACAGGATGAAAGAAAAGAGTTTGAGTGAGTACAATTGATCTGCCCCTCCTAGTTGAACTCTGTATCTACATACAGGCATTGTGGCCTCTGAGTTTGTAATCCAGGGATAAGTCACTTGACTGAATTCGTTTTCTATGTCCATGAACAGCAGACTTATCTGCAGTCACAATTGGATGCTGTAGCAATTCTAATTAAGAGCCAGCATAGTATAAATGTTAAGTGTGAATTTTGCAATCAGCTCCTGGTTCTGGACTTTCTACTTATGATAACAACTTTCCAGTCTCTGGCTGGTCCTTAAGTTTTCTCAGCATTGATTTTGTCAGTCTTAGAAGAAGATTATAATATTACTCACTTTAGTTGCTATAAAGAACACATGGGAAAATGCATCATGTCTTTTGTAAATCCACACTTGGTAACAGCCTTCACACTGACCGTGAAAGGAATCTACACTAATAAAAGAGAAAGATGCAAATTGACCATATCTTAGCGACACCCACCAGTCAATCAGGAGTGAGTATGCAAATCAGTCCAACAAAGATGGTGGGTTAATTTGCATATGCAGGTGCCAAGCAGCCAAGGGGTGGGGTGGGATGCTTGCATCATCACCATAGTGACAATGCAGGCATTCTGCACTGCCCCAGCAGCTCTGGACCTCTGGGCAGCATGGGAAGGCTGAAAGGCAGGTATGGGCCAGAGCAAAGGCAGAAAGGCAGCTCCAAGCCAGAGGGAAGGCCCATTCTTGCATGAATCTTCATGCATTGGGCCTCTAATGAATGAATAAATGAGTGAATGAATGAATGGTTAGATACCTCAGTTTTTCCTAAACAATTCAAAATAATTGATCATCTAAAAGCCAGGATTAAAGAAAGATGGCAGAATGTGGTACTAAGTTCTGAGCATGTGATTTGACTGCAGGATGAGCTCAGCTTATGGTTAAAATGGGTGCACACTGGACTTGGTATTATCTAATCATTACAAATTAACACATATACAATCTCCTTAGAGGTATTTTGATAGACCATGTTAATGTTTTGTTTACTATAATAATTAGATCATTATTGCTAATGACTTCCACATAGAAATGGTTTTCTTTCCTGATTAAAAACCTTCTAGAATTTCTTTTTAAATTTTATTTCTCAGTTTCACTCCAAACAATAAATAGCCCAATCTGTATTTTAAATTTCTTCCTAAAACTTTGTTTTGCTAGGTGTTTTTTAAATACATAAAAACTAAAATAGCAGATAAACTTGTGCTTCTACTAAGTCAGATCTGGCGCTCCGTCTGGACAGCTAAGCCAGCCTAGGGTCAAGTGGCAGTGGTTGATGTCATACTCAGCAATATTTCTTCCTTTGTTCAGACACACAAGTAAGAGAAGACAAGGTGTGATTCGACGCCCACGCCCCCATCCCTCACTCCATGCCCTCTGAAGAGTCTGGCACCTCCCATAGCTGAGGCAATACCTCGAAGGCACAGTTTGCTTGGCCACCAAGAGAAATTTCCTTCCACTAAACACTAATGCTCTCAGATCAGCTCCACACTCAACAGTTTTTACAAAAGTGATGAAGACACGGACACAATTGTCACAGTTGCCAAGGAAATGCCTGCTGGACCCATAATCACCTTCTTTTCCACAGTGGCCATGATTTGAATGTCCACTTCAGTGAATGTCTCTCTCCACTTTGCCCTGTTTGTGCAAATACAATATTGTGATCATCCCCCTATGATTTTTGTTCCACTGTGCTTTGGTTCTCTTGAGGAGGCCACTCCTGGGGTAACCACGGGGCACCTGTCAGGGCGAAGGCAGCCTCTGTTCCAATTATCTCTGCCCCGCAGGGCCCCCCATAAAGGACCTTTCTTTGCCAAGTTCTCATTATTACTTCCTGAGGCTTTTTATTCCCTTTCCAAGATATCTCTTGAGACCAAAACTTCTGATGGAGCTGAAACTCGATGACACTGGGTATTACAAGAATCTCTCATTATCGTGGCTTTTCCACTTCCCGACTTTCCACACTCTTCTAATTGCATGTGTCGCAGTGCTCCCATTTAGTTGAAAGCAGCATTCTTTGCAAGATTTTTCCTGGCCTTTGTCTGTGGTTATGATTGGTAAAAGAGGCTCTCTTATTGAAAGAAACGGCCAATGTGTCTGATTTATTCTTCATGTTGTCTTAGATTCAATATGTTTTTAATTTGCTGTGTTCAGGATGTCATGCAGTTTTCTGAGGATAAGATGAAGGCAAACTTTCACACCTATCCCAACCCCTGCCCATTGCATGTTCATAGACAGTTGCATTTAAAGGGAAGCTCTCCAGGGATGGGGGCGTGAGCGCCGAATCACACCTTGTCTTCTCTTACTTGTGTGTCTAAACAGAGAAAGAAATACTGCGGAGAAAGAGGATGTTCAAAGGCGTGTAAGTCCCAGATATGCCCACAGTTTGCCTGACTCTGAAAATACTTTCCAGTTCGATCTTTCAGCCAAATCAATCGGGAGATTAATCATATTGCAATGTATTCAGTGAATCCAATATGTCTCTTGGGTGTTACAGAAGGAGCATTTATCTGGCTGTCATATCAGTAAGAACCTGATTAGATACGATTGAGAATCTGCTTAGTCTTAAGACTGTTTTACAGGTCTGGCCTGCTAGAGTTCAGGCCATAACATGTACCTGTCACTGAACACCACCTTTTGAAAAGGACAGATCTGTTTCATTTGGATTCCACAGTTCTGTGAGCACACACGTGTGTTTGCCTGCATTCATTGGTGCAATCACAGATCACTTAACTCCAAAATAAACTAAAATTGATCATTTTAATGATTCATAAATGAATCTGGGATCACTGAACCAGTTCAAATCTATCAAAGACCAAAGAGATATTCATAATTAAAGCATGGGTTTGTAAGCTTTAAGCCCCGCCATGCTACTTACATATCACTTTCTTTTAGTTCTACATAAAGGGGAAATGGATGCTGATTAAGGACCACATGGCTGGTTGATGCTAACTGATGCACCTAGGATCCCAATCAGGGCATATGCCTAGGTTGCAGTTTCCATCCCCAGTGCGGGGTGTGCAGGAGGCAGCCGATTCATGATTCTCTCTCATCATTGATGTCTCTCTCTCTCTCTTTCTCCCTTCCTCTCTGAAATCAATAAAATATATTTTTAAAAAATAAACAACACAGCAGAGAGAGAGCCTTCACACTCAATCAAAAAGACATAACTCGCATGGCCTGTTTGACTCAGTGGATAGAGCATCAGTACCAGAATGATTGGGTCCCAGGTTTGATTCCCATCAAGGACACATACATGAGTTGCATGCTCTCACTGGAGAGCCTGCAAGAGGCAACCAATCAATGTGTCTCCCTCACATCAATCTTTCTCTCAGTGTCTCTCCCCCCCTCTTCCACTCTCTAAAAAATCAGGGGGAAAATATCCTCGGGTGAGGATTAGCAAAAACAACAACAACAAAGTCATAATGCAACACCAGAGCCCATGGAGCACCGAGGTGATCAGGGTCGCACATTATCAGCCACCGCGGCCAAATGAAGAATCACTCCCTTAGCGAGCCCTGGGAACGGAAGCCTGCAGTGTCCAAAGGAGCTCACCGCCAGGGGCAGCCAAAATGATGCCCTCAAACTCTTCAATATTCAGATTAATCTTGATGAGTTTTGTACCAGATTGAAACAACTGTCATTTTTCTAAAAAACGCGGGGAGTTCACTAAGGATTTGAATGCTGATTCATGGAGCACTAACCAGCTCAAGAATCCAAGGATTAATTCCAGCTCCACAGAGTATTACGCAAGTAACACAGTGGTTCCCCGCAGTGCAGACACAGTCCTTTTCCTGCTCTTCCTCTTTTAATGTGACTTCGGAGACTCATGGGTAGCCTGCAGCTGCACCTGACAGACTTATTTACCAAATAGATGAACCAGGCCTCAAAAAGCTGTGGGGAGTCTTTCTAAACTTGTGGGTGCTTGTATTGTTTATGATAAGCACCTGTTTGTAACCCACTTATCTGAGACCACAACAGGAATGAATACACCCACAAAATCCTCCCTGGAAAGTGCTGTATTTTCTACCTAACTTCTCATTGATAGGTTACTACATCCTATTTCTTCTAGTTGTATTCAGAAGTGGTCTTTATTTCTTTTTCAAATATACCAGTATTTTTATTAATTTCAGAGAGGAGGGGAGAGGGACCGAGAGGGAACCATCAATGGTGATAGAGAATCATTGATCAGCTGACTCCTGTACACCCCACATTGGGGATGGAGTCCACAACCTAGGCATGTGCCCTGACCTGGAATCAAACTGTGACCTCCTGGTTCATAGGTGGACACTCAACCACAGAGCCATGCTGGCCAGGCTGGGCTTGAAAGTGGTCTTTATATAAAGAAATTAGAAGATGTCCACTGCAGACGTTTGATAATGGAGATTACGAAGGATGTGTCGGCGACCCTCTCCACGTGGCCAGCTGGGAAATGGGTCTACAGAAATGAACAGCATTCCACGTCTTCCTCAGAAACCCCTGCAGAGTAGAGAGACCCACAAGCACAAATGACATTTGGAGCTCTGGCTTATAAAATAAGGATTATGTCTACAGCAGGAGCAATCGCCTTGTTTTCAGGTCTCTTCCATTGCCAAAATAGGTAGCACCTTCCGAGGTCCTCCGAGAGGCTGGGTGGCCAATGTATGTGAGCACCCTCATCAATCCAATGATACTTTCCTAGAGTGACATTGCCCAAAGAGGGACATGTGACATCCAAACCTACAGTTGTTTTGTTGTTGTTTTTCCGGTGTGTATTTGGGAGGTAGGAATTCCCAAGGAAGCTCTGAGGCTCCCTATGGGACAGTGGAAAGAACACGGCCAGGAGTCCTGTGGAAAACAGGACACTCTGGCAGGAAAAATCTGGGTCAGCGTGTTCACTGCCAAACAGTCCCTAGAGATCACCTCTCCAGTGCATTGTCCTCATTTCAGATAACAGGGAACTGAGACCCAAGCTTCAAGGAGAGCGTACAAGGAGAAAGCAGAGGAGGTTGGCTGAGCGAAGACTCATAGCATACAACCCCAGGAACAGGAAAGACGAGGTGAGAAAGGGTCAGAAACCTAAAAGCATCCAAGGGTAGTGATGGTCTCTACTCTGGGTCAAGTTCAGGGCCAGAGAGCACGTTTGACCAACACCAGGAAGCAGCCTTGGTTCTGACATCATTACATTTCATTGTTTTCTTCAAAACCTTTCAACACACGTGCCTTGACATTAGGTGTAGGAATTGTAGTGACATCTGTTTTTCTTCGTTTTTATATTTTTATTGATTTCAGTGAGGAAGGGAGAGGGAGATAGAAACATCAATGATGAGAGAGCATCATGGATCAGTTGCCTCCTGCATGCCTCCAACTGGGGATGGAGCCTGCAACCTGGGCATGTGCCCTGACCTGGAATTGAACCATGACGTCCTGGTTCATGAGTCAATGCTCAACCCCTGAGCCACGCCTGCCGGATAGCATCTGTTTTTATCCATCCCCCGGCAGTCAAGACCTGTTTCTTGAGCCCCTTCATTGTAGAAAACCAGATGACCCAGTCCTTGCCCTCAGAGGGCTTATAGGGAGGTGGAGAAAAGACAGATGTTGAACACGTGACCTTAATGACACATCATCCACACCTGGTCCAGCATTCTATAGGCAAATGTCATCATCAGATTCAGGTGGTCCCTGAAGTTTTTTTCTATAAGAAGTAACGTTTCAGCGACGTTCTGTAGGACAAATACTTATTAATTAGGAACCCAAAGTTAATGATTGAGGGCATTGAACTGGGTGAAATATTAATGTGTCCAAGTACCACTCACGTTGGCTTCAGCATTAAAATTACAGCTAACACTTGACCTACTTTATTTACTAAGCACTTGAACTTCTAAAAGTCAATCAACATCGGTCCTTTAACATAATTGTTTTCACAGCTTAAGGGGACTTGTTGCCATATTCCCAGGTAGATGATTCTCAGAAAGTGCTTCATGTAGAAGTGAAAATCTATTCAATTATGTAGTAAATCATGTTTGACAAGGAAACACATTACATAATTAAACAAAAAGAATGATGTACCCTTCAATGAGATGGTGAATTTTCTTAACAATATTAGGTGGTTCGAAATGTTCCAATTTTAATTAAAAAAATTAAATGCCACAATATAAGCAACTGAAGAGAGTCAGAGTGCCATGCAAAACAGCACTCTTTGCTTATTTAGCATCTAATGTGGATGGAGAGATTTTATAATGGAAACTTTGAGACAACACAGACTCTGTTAAAGAGGATTGATGGATGATGATGATGATGATGATGATGATAATGACAATGACAACAGGGGTGGTGTTGTCCACACACCTGTGTGCCTAGGAACACACTCATTACCTCAAAGGTTAACAAAATCCTCAGCACATAATAGCTTAACTTATCCCTCAATCTTTCATAAAAGTGTACCTGACAATGCCATGTTTGCTGTCATTAAAATGAATGAATGTGTTCAGAAACAATTCCATAAGGACAAAAAATGGGGATCATCCTCAAACTTGAAATGGAAGTTATTGCATTTTAGGCATGTATATTTTAATCATTTTTTTCTTCAACCTGACTAGATTTTTTTGTTGACTTCCGTTCCAGGTCCAGAGTTTTCATTTCCCTTGATTGTTCCATTAAAAATATGCTTCTGGCCTGGCCAGTGTAGGTCAATGGTTGAGCACCAACCTGTGAACCAGAAGGTCAAAGTTTAATTCCCTGTTGGGGCTCATACCTAGATTGTGGGCTCGATCTCTCAGTGTAGGGCGTGCAGGAGGCAGCCAATCAATGATCCTCTCTCATCACTGATGTTTCTGACTCTCTCTCCCTTTCCCTTCCTCTCTGAAATCAACAAAACATAAAAATAAAGACAAACCAAAAAAAGATAGTTAATTTAAGAAAATGTGTTTCTTGTCTTTAAAGTTGACGGATGCCTCACGCCTGGAAGATGTGCGAGTGTGGAGGGATTGAGGAGGGGTTCCCAGGGGTGATTGCCTGTGAGGACTGCCTAAGACCAGCAGGCCAGTTATCTGTTGCTACCATAGTCTCACAAAACACTGGAGACAGTGGGAAAGGTTGAAAGTTAATGGTTCTGTGCCCAGTGATACCCTGTCCTTGTCATTTTGAATAATGTTTTCTGGAACTATTGTAAGACCGTAAATTCACAGAGAAAGTGCAGCTGACATTTTGGTGCCGAATCTTGTTTTTAATTACTAAACATCCAGGGAGGCAGGAGAGACAGGGCAGATTTTAATTTTCTTTCCAGTGTATAGATTTTATTTTTTAAAGTTTAAATTATTTACAGAGGGGGGGAGGGGGAGTCACATTGCTGCCTAAACTGCAGCTAGAATGTTGTTCCCCAGTCATGGTTTAAGATAATTAGTGTTTTTATATGACTGCGCTGCTTTGAAGTCGGACTGCAGGCTATTAGGTACTTAGCATGTTGTGTGTCTCTTCCAGGCCCATTTATTGTCTAAGTGGCACTTAAGGAAATTAGACCTAATCCCACACTGAACCAGCATTGTAATCAGTGCATTCAACAATTCTTACCAAGCTGTGACCTCTCCTCCGTCACTCCCTTGTTGACAAGTCTTGATACCAAGTCGGTGATTTCAGCGTTACTGACAGCCGGCTAAGCCCACGGCGCAATAGATTTGTCCACTGGACACTTCTTCAATACTTCGACCTTGAAAACCTTCCGACTCTCCCACTGAGTCAGACAGCCGCTCCTTGAGCATCTGACAGCTCCTGGAAATTTGTTTCCCTTGCTCCCCTCCAAGAACCATTAGAGATAAGAGACTTGGGGTCTATTTTAAATGGAGTGACACTGACCACAACCAATACGAAGACTAACAAAGGGCATCTGTGCTGACTCTACTGTCTCAGCTGGTTTTCCTGCCCCTAATGACAGCCTTTCCTCCATAAACTCTCTCTCGAGCTCAGTTTGAAAAATAATGCAAAGCCGGCTAGCATGGTTGGGTGGTTGAGGGTTGACCTGTGACTCAGAAGGTCACAGTTTGATTCCCAGTCAGGGCACATGCCCGGTTTGCTGGCTCAATCCCCAGTAGGGGGGTGCAGGAGGCAGCCAATCAATGATTCTCTCTCATCATTCTTGTTTCTATCTCTCTCTCCCTCTCTCCTCCTCTCTGGAATTAATAAGAATGTCCTATATAATAATGAGGTAATATGCAAATTGACTACCACTCCAATACACAGGATGGCCACCCCCATGTGGACACAAGATGGCCACCACAAGATGACCAGGAGGGGAGGGCAGTTGTGGGCAACCAGGCCTGCAGGGGAGGGCAGTTAGGGGATCCAGGCCTGCAGGGGAGGGCAGTTAAGGGATCCAGGCCTGCAGGAGAGGACAGTTGGGAGGGACCAGGCCAGCAGAGGAGGGCAGTTAGGGGCAATGGGCCTGGCAGGGGAGCAGTTAGGGGGCGATCAGGCTGGCAGGCAGAAGCAGTTAGGGGCAATCAGGTAGGCAGGCAGGCGAGCGGTTGGGAGTGAACAGTCCTGGACTGTGAGAAGGCAGTTAGACTTCACTTGAGGAATCATAGATTGGAGAGGGAGCAGGCTGGGCTGAGGGACAACCCCCTCCCCATGTACAAATTTTGTGCACTGGGCTTCTAGTATTTTATAAAAATAGATTTAAAAATTATGTAGAACCAGCAGCGTCTATTTGGAGAGTTTGAATTCACAGGCAATAATGTCTAATCATTCCATACTTAATGAAAACACCACGGTGACGTTTTTAAGAGCACTGTCATTGTTTGCCTACGGTCCCCAGTTTCCTGGGCATTGCTATTTTTGTCTGAGTCACTGTGGTCCTCAACCTGCCCACAGATTGTGCTCCGAAGTAGTGAGTGTTTCGGACAGGAAAGGTTGCAGATTTTGAAAGGCTCCATTTCCTTTTGGCTGTGTTGACCACCGGCTTCTGAATGCTCAAGACTCATTTCTGAACGGCAGCCAGGGAATTAATTACGAGTGCATTTCAGGCACAACAAACAGCCACGTCGGCTCCCGAGTGTATAGGATAATAAGCGGGTGCTGGGGAGCAGGTGACCCTGTGTGGGGACACAGGAGCCCTCTGCGTGAAAACAAGACTCTGCTCATCAAGGCTTCCTTCCTGTGCCTCTTTTTGTGGTGCAGCAGGAGGTTTTCTCTCCACGGTGTTTTAATTCCCCCCATTGAAGCTTTGGAGCTTGGGATCTATTTTTTAAGTCTCTTTATTATGCCCTTTGGAAACTGGAAGATGTGCTGGGGAGGCTTTCCCTCAGTGTCACAGTGGGCAGCTCAGGTGGCTGCCTGGATGCTGCCGTGAATTGACGGTGACATCACAGGGCTGGATTTATGAGACAGTGATGAGTGACTCACGGGGACTTGGCTTCCGTGAGACACCTTAAGGCAGTGGTCGGCAAACTCATTAGTCCACAGCGCCAAATATCAACAGTACAACGATGGAAATTTCTTTTGAGTGCTGAAAACCAACTTTTGCACATGGGCCATGAAGTTTCAGTCACATTGTAGGTGCATGTCACACTCAAGGGGCCAAAGAGCCGCACGTGGCTCGCGAGCCGCGGTTTGCCCACCACTGCCTTAAGGGGATCCCAGTTCACACTCTCCATCCTGAGTCCTGAGGTCCCTGTATGTCAGCTGCAGGAAACTGAAACCCAACTTGGAGTCACTTAGAAAACAGATATTCATCAAGTTGCGTGGTCAAGGAGGGACATGGGGTAGTTTGTGGACTTGAACAAAGAACCCAAAGTCAGAGGGACTCACTTGGAAGGAAGGTGGGGTCTCATGGCTCCAGGATTCCCTGTGATCTCTCCCTTCTGTTTTGCATTGCCCACTGGCTGTGTTTCCTCCCGCTGAATACAAGTTAACAACAACCACATGTGAGCAACTGCCAGGGAAAAGCATCGGCGTCTCTAAAGCCCCGTGTGTGGTTAACACCAGGGAGGACTCTGGTTCCTCCAACCTGTGGGCCAATCACCGTTGCTTGGGAAATAGGTTACAACCACTGCCAGGCCAGATGGCTCCCCCTTCCACCCCTAGGGGGCAGCGTCCATGGAAGTGTTACAGGGCAGGAACAGGGAAACTGAGGCAGGAAAGTTAAAACAAAGCCAAACAGTGTGGGCAACTTGCAGCCAAGCTGGTCACTAACAAGTCATGATCTTTCCCAGCCAAGGACACCGAGCAAAGGGTTAAAACAAACCCTCCCTAAGGAGAGAATGACGAGAGAGAGGGGAAAGGGGGAGGAAAAAGGGCCGATTTACTTCCTAAGCAGAGAGAACAGCGGTCTCAAGGCTTGGCAAGATCAGGTTGTCAGGTGCTTCTCATGAATTCTGGGAAGGCCACCATAAGTAAACAGGGACTGTGAGAACAAATCTGCACCAAAATAGTCAGCAGAGGAATGGTGAGAGCTATAGACAGGAGGGGTATAAATCCTAGGACCCCACCCAACCTGCTCTCCAGATGAGCCGAGAGCCCATCTGTGCCTCACAGGCCAGATGCATAGGCTAAAGTGGCCTGCTTCTTCAGTAAAGGTGCATGCTTCCATTGCTTTCATACAGTGGCTTTTCACAACGCAGTCAAGATCTCTCATATAAATTCCATTTATATGAGAAGACAAGGATCAAGATTGGGAACAGCCCTTTCCCACTGGCTCAGGGGGTTGTCCTATTCAGTAACACCACTCTGGTGTCAGTGAGAGATGTCTCTCACAGTAGGAATCAGGATGGAGAAGCTACATGAGACAAGAAAGGCAGCTGACACAGTCTAATGTCCTCAATGACATCAATGCAGGCGCCCCTGCAAGTCAACTGGAAACACACGGACTGTGAAGTGCTCACTAGGCTGGGAAATGGGAGACCAGACTCCTTCCCTCTCTGCTCCTAACCAGCCTGGTGAGGAGAAAAAGCTTCTTTGCAGTCCTGGCTGCTTTGGCTCAGTGGATAGAGCATCAGCTCGCCAACTGATGAGTACTAGGTTTGATTCCAGTCAAGACCACGTACCATGGCCCCCGACACATCCATGTGTCTCTCTTACAATGATGTTTCCCTCCCCTCTCTCTTGCTCCTTTCCACTCTCTGTAAAGATCAGTGGGAAAAAATTCTTAGCTGAGGATTAACCAAAAAAAGGAGGAAGAAAGGAAGGAAGGAAGGAAGGAAGGAAGGAAGGGAGGGAAGGAGGAGAAGGGAGGGAGGGAGGGAGGGAGGGAGGGAGGGAGGGAGGGAGGAAGGGAGGGAGGAAGGCTACTCTGCAGCCCTGGACCTCATGGTCCTCATCCATAGGGTAACTTCAAGCTTGTTGTTCTACCAAGTGCAGTTGCTGTGAGCAGGAATTGCTGCTGCATTTGCCTCCCTGACAATGCAGTGGAGGAGTCAAAACTGTATCCCGTGTCACCTGGCCCTGAGGTTGACTCCTGATATGTGGTTCTGAGCAATAAGCACAGTCTCTCTCTCTCTCTCTCTCTCTCTCTCTCTCTCTCTCTCTCTCTCTCCCCCTAGTTGTGAAGTCAGGGTAGTCATTTCACTACCTGGTACCACTGTTCAAAGGATTTAATTAGAAAATGTATACAAAGCGTTTGGCAAAGTGCCTCCTACATGCAAGCACTCCAAAAATATAGTCATTGCTCTCATAGTTACCATTGCTTTCATTTTGTTAACTTCCAAAAAGTGATGCTAGTCCTGCTCTCAAGAGCCAGACAGAATAAAAGAATCTCTGTTTAATTAAAGATCATTTTGACCAGCCAGAGTAGCTCAGTGGTTGAGCATCCATCCTGGCTGAACCAGGAGGTCACGGTTCAATTCCAGGTCAGGGCACATGCCTGTGTTGCCCAATAGGGGGCATGCAAGGTGAAATCAGTCAATGATTCTCTCTCATCCTTGATGCTTCTGTCTCTTTCCCTCTCCCTTCCTCTCTGAAATCAATTTTATATATATATATATATATATATATATATATATATATATCCTATCTAATAAAAGAGTAATATGCAAATTTGACTGTATCTTTGCTACACACACAAGCCACACCCACCAGCCATGCCCACCAGCCAATCTGGAGCGTGGGGGGCATGTTCAAGGTGGCCTGGGCCGTGAGGGGAGGGGGGGCCGGGGAGGGGTGTCCAAGGTCGCCTGGTTCTGGGTGGGCTGGGCGGGGCCGAGGCCATGCTAGCCAGGGTGAGCTGGTTGAGGCTAAGGCCCTGGCTGGAGGGGTGGGGTGACACGGCTGGGTTGGAGCCAGCCATCTGCCCCATTGCAGGGTGATGGCTGGGTGCCCAAGGCCTAAAGCCTTGGCCAGAGGGCTCCCAGTATGTGTGAGGGGGCAGGTTGGGCTGAGGGATCACCCACTCCCAGTGCACAAATTTCATTCACCGGGCCCCTAGTATAAACAGAAAGATAGTTTTTGTTTCATGCCCATCCCCCTGCACCCTAGTTTCTTTGTTCTGTGGCAACCAGGCCTTCAGCACATCCTTGCAGGTTAGAGAAGGGGCCTCTCCTTCTAGTCTCTCCTGGTCGGCGGTGAACTATTGTCATTAGCACGGTGCTTTGGAATCATTTGTAATCCGGAGATGTCACGACATGACCACGTGTTTACCAGGGGAAGCAGAAGGCAGGCGGGGGACAGGGGCGCGGGGGCCTTGGCAGCAGGGAGCTCGGCGCCAGCAGTTTGTGAATCTAACGCCATCACAGAGAGGGACTGCGCTTCTCTGGGAAGAAAGTGACCCGAGTAATGCGGTCACCTGGTTTTTCATGATGAACACTGCGTTTGAGAATTAGTTTCGCAGCAGAGCCTGTTGTCTGGGGGAAGGTCAGAAAAGGTGAGAGAATAATTGCTATGTTAACTGATGTCTTCAGGACGCTAAAGCATCTCATCCCTTGGCTCTAAAATTCCATCCAACCAGCTCAGAATTTTGCAACCTTTTTTATGGGCACTTTTCACCGAAGGTGCCAAATAGGTTGCCTCCATCTCTGCTTGTTTTTTGTTTGTTTGTTTTCTGTCTTGAGTTTCTATACTTTTTAAATATATATTATTGATTTCATGAAGGAAGGGAGAGAGAGAGATAGGACTATCAATGGAGAGTAAGAATCACTGATCAGCCTCCTCCTGCATGCCCCATGATGGGGGTGGAGCCTACAGCCTGGGCATGTGCCCTGAGTGGGACTCCAAGACTCGAATTATCACCTCCCGGTTCAAAGGCTGATGCTCAACCATTCAGCCATGCCAGGCGGGCTTGAGTTTCTATACTTTTATGAAGAGCGATACCTCCCATTAATTTTCACATAGGAATTTAACACAGAAATTCTTGTTTTGTTGTCCTTCCCTCCTCAAACGACAGGCAAGGCAAGAAGGACAATTGGCCACTTTTATTTCCCCACAGGAATTTACTCCGTGTCCCAGCGAGTAGATGTCAGACGCAGTTTGTCCACAGGGTCAAAACCCCAGGGGTTCTCAGCAGGAGAAGCTCACGCAGTGTATTTGCTCTACTTCTCTAACGAAGCCGGGGATTCTTCAGACACATTCGCCAGGCTGAGGCTGCTCACAGACACATCCGAGGATCGATGGACTCAAGTGGGAATGAATCTAAAGCGAAAACACAGGCGTGATTTCCCCTGGAGTTCAGCGATCCGAGGTAGGCGTGCTCAGCTGGTGTGATTCTCTGTTGTGTTTTCCTTCTTTCTGTGCCCATTCCAGTTTCTGTCATCCTGCCCGCAGAGAGAAGCTCATTCATTAATTACTGCAAAGGCCTACGTAGTCAAACTCATTCATTAATTACTGCAAAGGCCTACGTAGTCTCCAGGCCCACGCGCCAGTAGCCGGTAGCCCCAACGTACTAGGCTAGGAATGCCATCTCCCCCTGGACACACCGATCAAGGGGCGCTAAGCGGTCAGGGAGCAGAGGCCAGGCAGAGGGAAGGCAGCATGTGCGTTTCACGTGGGGGTTTGGCTCCCTGGGGTACGTTGACCAGGAAGAATGACCTCACGCAGGAGCTGCACAGGGCCAGCCAAGGCTGGGAGGCTGAGGAATTGGCAGTTGTTGAACAAATGTTTGTTCCAGTTCGTAAGCAGCCTCTCTTCACAACAACCTCCTTTTAATAGCAGCATCGGAGGCGCTGGATCCACAGAGGGAAGTAATTAAATTTAATAGACGTGATCCTCGTTGCCAGGGTGCCCTCTGTGTAATGTCGCAGGGGAGCGCCATTAAGTCTAATGGAAGCCAGGGCTTGAGGAGGAAGACACGCCAGCAAGCGAACACGGACCAAGTCAACACATCATCCCCTCACCCAGTCCGCCAGGTCACATGCTGCGTTTAGCACACACCGCTCAGTCCGGGCAAAGCTGGAGGGTGGAGATGCGTTTGCTTATCCAGTTTGGATTACATTTATCATTGAGACTGAGTGAATATAAACCAGGATATGAAGATGAGCTTCAGGCTCACACAATACACAACACAAAGGAATGAAGAAGTGGAATAATGAACTGGGTGTTTCTAATTGAAATATCTATATATTCTGAAACATATTGATATTTTTAAAATATATTTTTATTGATTTCATAGAGGAAGAGAGAGGGAGAAAGAGATAGAAATATCATTGATGAGAGAGCGTCATTGATCGGCTACCTCCTGCATGCCCCCTCCTGGAGAATTGAGCCCACAATCCAGGCATGTGCCTGACCAAGAATTGAATTATGACATCTTGGTTCATAGATTGACCCTCAACTGTGGAGCTCTGCTGGCCCAGCTGAAACATAGATATTTGAATTAGAAAATGTAGAGACTAACCCATCAGAATGATTGTGTATGTTCCCCCTTCCTAATCTAACATACTTTCCTCATGAATATATTTGAAGTGGAATGGAATCACGTGATTTTCAGGTAGATCAGGACGCAATGCTGCCCTGTCTGCTATGCAGAAGGTCAGGTTCATGCCCTGGAAAAAACTCTGGTCTGGGAGGTCAGAGTTCTTGGTCTGGACCCTGTTTCTGTTTGTCCAACATATGTTGTGTCTGCAAGGTCGAGGTCAGCTCGCAAAGAAGTGAGGGGAATAATTCCATGAACAAGATCCGTCTCTCACCATTGAAGAGCTTGTTGAATATTGGAAGAGATAAACACCTAAACAGAATTACAGTAAACTATATTCAATGTTAGATGGAGGCTTATAGAACACATTGTGTCGCCGTGGCTGGGTTGGCTCAGTGGATAGAGCATCGGCCCTGAAGGGTCCAGGGTTCATATCTGGGTTGCAGGCTCGATCCCCAGTCCTGATCAGGGCATGTGCTGGAGACAACCAATCTGTGTGTTTCTCTCACATCGATGTTTCCCTCTATCCCCCACACCCCCGCCATCCCACTCTCTCTAAAACTCAATGGAAAATATCCTCGGGTGAGGATTAACACATTTTTTTTAAAGCAACACATTGTGGGAGATAAAGGAGGCAGACGTGGTACCTCAGTCAACCAGACAGGAATTCACAAACGATTTCATATTTTCCTGGGTGTGAGTAGGTAGGTGAAACCCCAGTGGAATTAGCTCTGGAGTGTGGAGTATGAGCGAGTGTGAGGGTAGGCATGAGCGTCCAAGACAGCTGTGGAGCTTCCGTGTGCACAGGCGGAGGTACGCGGGGAAAGGCAGTGGAGCTGGGGTGGGGGCTCTGGGTGTTGGGGAGAAGGAAGGTGTAAAAGGGAAAGTGAGGACAGGAAGCAAGCTGCTTTCTAGACGTGCCCAAGAGTTTGCTTCTTCCTTCGGGGACAGTCTCTGAGGCCCAGTGGAGGCTCTCTCTCTGTTCCTGCCTGAACCTGAATGTGGGACATTGTGCCTCTTTATCCAGGTGGTGTCTTGGGTCCTAGGAGTTGAGTGTGAATGAATACTAATGGGAAAACAATTGGTCACAAGTGGTACTGCATCTTCGGTCATAGTGCTGAATGGATGACTGTAAGAGAATTTAGTGCCTTTAAGAAGTGTGTCCGATGGCTGGCGTTGCTCTGAGGTTGAGGGTTGACCCAGAAACCAAGAGCTTGGACCCAGAAGCCCATTCAGTTCCTGGTCAGGGCACGTACCCAGTTGTGGCTCAACCCCCATAGGGGGCATGCAGGAGGCAGCCGGTCAATGATGTTTCTCTCTACCTCTCTACCCCTCTTCTTTCCTCTCTCTCTAAAAATCAATAAAGACATATTTTAGGGAAAAAATGCCATTAGGGGGTTGAGGGAGAGATAGAAGAGGGTAAAGTGGTGGCAAATGGTGACAGGAAGGCTTGGCATTGGGCAGTGAACACGCAATACAATAAAACATGATGTTATTAGAGATTTGTGGACCTGAAACCAATATAACTTTATTAGCCAATATCAGCCCAAAAAAGTTAATACTTTTTCAAAAGACAAAGTCATCACCCACAGCATCCCTGGACCACTTTTGTGCTCAGACACAACCAGGAAGGAAGGTTACCACAGTGTCACCTGGCGGTAGTAAAGAAATGGTAGGAGAACCGGGGAGGAGTGAGGCTCCCTCAGTAGCTCAAGTACAGACACCCCTGGAGTGGATATCAGCCTCGAGAGATTGACTTTCACGGGTTGTCAGTTCTCACCACCTCCGGCTTGGTCCCTGGCTGCGGGGAGGGCTGTCACGCCTGAGCCGGTCATCACAACACGGAAGGTAGTCCTTGTGTTCAAGAAAAAGAGCGCTCTCAA
Organism: Antrozous pallidus; assembly: GCA_027563665.1. Taxonomy (NCBI): domain Eukaryota; kingdom Metazoa; phylum Chordata; class Mammalia; order Chiroptera; family Vespertilionidae; genus Antrozous; species Antrozous pallidus. Next base: position 58,830,640 of record CM050524.1, read on the forward strand.
GCCAACCACAAGGCCACGGGAAAGCCATCCTGTGGGGGAGCTCAGCCCTGAGTTCAGCCCTGGGCTCCAAAGCAAGGAGGGTTGATGGAACAAAAGATTCATCTGATGTCAGCGACGTGGCTCCATCTTCTTCTTCTTCTTTTTTTTTAATGTTTTATTGATTTTTTACAGCGAGGAAGGGAGAGAGAGAGAGTTAGAAACATCTATGAGAAACATGGATCAGCTGCCTCCTGCACACCCCTCACTGGGGATGTACCCACAACCAAGGTACATGCCCTTGATCTGAATCGAACCTGGGACCCTTCAGTCTGAAGGCCGACGCTCTACCCTCTGAGCCAAACTGGTTAGGGCCGTGGCTCCATCTTCACAAAATTCAGTGATTCCCACCCAGCAGAACCAGAAGCATCGGGCAACCAATTAAACCGGTTCTTAACAAATTCCAGCGTGTCAGAGAGTGGGCAGGCAGAATCAACGCCTCAGCACAAGGACATTTCCATGCCGAGCGCCTCCTCGCAGGCGCCTCCCACGATTTCTGTCGGCTCCTTACAGTAGCTTCGTTAATTTGTGCACATCCATCCAAAGAAAATGAGTCTCTTCTACTTCACATTTGCCATTTCCAACAAAAATCCTCAAATGAATGATATTCTCAGAGATAATAGAAGTAGCCATGTGGGAACATTTGATGCTTTTATTTTATCCAAGCTTACTCAGCATTGGAGAAATCCATGTATAGGTGTACCACTGTAGAGATCCCAAAATCACTGCATTTTTTTTTTTTGCGATAAAGTTACATGGGTACAATTTCAGCTACTGCTACTATGTAAATGCCATGGGACATAGATCTCATGTAATGTTATCTGGGCAGAGCCAAATCGAACAATATGTGACTTGTAAAACATTAGAGGTACATTTTAAAGAGTGAACTTATGATCCACTTAGATCTGACCCAGGTGTCCTCAAATATGCTGCTTTGACTCCCATTTAAGTGTTATTTGTACTTTGTTTTTAGAAGATTACAGCTTTTCCTTCTCTTTTAAAGCCGAAGAGAAAGGTCAAGGATACCCATAGAATGATGGAACAATAGGCTAAACTGAAGGTTATCCACAGGAATTCTGGGTATCACATCCGACATCCTGTTCCAGTCTGGGTATCTGGTCTCCAGCCTCCCGAGGCCAGTGCTGAGATTGTTGAGCACCCACTGGAGTGCCGGCTACGGGAAGCAGGGCCTTGACCGTGTGGCCATTCAACACACTGAGTCCCTGGAAATTGAAAGACAGGAGGGCAATCCGTCAACAGTGTTTACCGGTCCACTTAGGGCTGCTGGCCAAACCCATAGCCTCAAGGTTCACAAATCTGATGAAATAGAGAGAGGATTTGAGCTGTGGAGTTTTATAATTATTCCTCTGATGCTGGCAAGTATTACATTGTATAAGTCAGATTTCTTGAAGTAATAAAACCTCAGCTGAGAAGGCTTAAGAGGTAGGAGAGTGATGATGATGAGAGATAGATGATGGGTGGATTGCTAAGCAAATACTAGTGTAGACAGACAGACAGACAGACAATAAATATATAGATGATAAATAGATAGATGGATGGATGAATAGATAGATAGATAGATAGATAGATAGATAGATAGAGTTATTGGTTTTCTTTTTGGCTCAGGAAATAGTATTTCAGAAGGAGTTTGACTTTGATTGAAGAACTCAGTGCTGGTGAGTGTGGGATGGGTGAGCTCAGTGCGGTGGGTGAGGGTGGAGTGGGATAGCTTGGTGCTGTGGGTGAGTGTGGGATGGGATAGCTCGGTGCTGTGGGTGAGTGTGGGGTTGGATAGCTCAGTGCTGTGGGTGAGTGTGGGGTTGGATAGCTTGGTGTTGTGGGTAAGGGTGGGATGGGTAGCTCGGTGCTGTGGGTGAGGGTGGGATGGGATAGCTCGGTGCTGTGGGTGAGGGTGGGATGGGATAGCTCGGTGCTGTGGGTGAGGGTGGGATGGGATAGCTCGGTGCTGTGGGTGAGGGTGGGATGGGTAGCTCGGTGCTGTGGGTGAGGGTGGGATGGGATAGCTCGGTGCTGTGGGTGAGGGTGGGATGGGATAGCTCGGTGCTGTGGGTGAGGGTGGGATGGGATAGCTCGGTGCTGTGGGTTAGCGTGGGATGGGTGAGCTCAGTGCTGTGGGTGAGGGTGGGATGGGTTAGCTTAGTGCTGTGGGTGAGGGTGGGATGGGATAGCTCAGTGCTGTGGGTGAGGGTGGGATGGGATAGCTCGGTGCTGTAGGTTAGGGTGGGATAGGATAGCTCAGTGCTGTGGGTGAGGGTGGGATGGGTTAGCTTAGTGCAGTGGGTGAGAGTGGGATGGGATAGCTCAGTGCTGTGGGTTAGTTAGGGTGGGGTGGGATAGCTCAGTGCTGTGGGTGAGTGTGGGGTGGGTGAGCTCAGTGCTGTGGGTGAGGGTGGGATGGGATAGCTCAGTGCTGTGGGTTAGGGTGGGATGGGTAGCTCAGTGCTGTGGGTGAGGGTGGGATGGGATAGCTCAGTGCAGTGGGTGAGGGTGGGATGGGATAGCTCAGTGCTGTGGGTGAGTTAGGGTGGGGTGGGATGGGTAAACTCGGCACCGTGGTTTGGAGCAGCATAAAGTTAACTGTTTAAATTCTGGCCCCGCATTGCCAGCTCTCTGCCAGACAGCCCCCTCTATGTACCCTCAGCATGTTGAGTCAATCTCTTAAAACTCAATGCTTTCCCTGTTCCCAGGCTCAGAATCGATGTCCTTTCCTGCCCATTCAGGAAACTTCCCGCTTCCCACTGAACGCCGTGGGAGTCCTCCTTGGAATTCTCCACCGTAATGCCTTCCACAAGATGCTCCTTTTGTTGATATTAATTTAAATTTCACCTGGGCAGTGAGTATACTTATAACTGGAAAGGCTGCCCCCCACCTCTGTCCCTAGCTTCCTCTGTCCTCATGTAGGCAAACACTATCCAGTGTCTTAAAAGTCACACGCGCAGATCACCAAACTGTACTGATGGTCGCTGGAGATGGGTTCTATTCAGAGCCCTGCCTTGGACTCTTTACAATGCACCTTCTGGAATATTTTATGTGAGTGTAAGAGAAACAACTTCATTTTATTTTATTTTTTAAATATATTTTTATTGATTTTTTACAGAGCGGAAGGGAGAGGGATAGAAAGTCAGAAACATCGATGAGAGAGAGACATCGATCAGCTGCCTCTTGCACGCCCCCTACTGGGGATGTGCCCGCAGCCAAGGTACATGCCCTTGCCGGAATCGAACCCGAGACCTTTCAGTCCGCAGTCCGACGCTCTATCCACTGAGCCAAACCGGTCTCGGCAACAGCTTCATTTTATAAATGAAGGATAGCATGATACAGTAGCACACACCATGTATGTGTAAGCAGTCATCTTTGTTGAGTACATACTTCCAACAGTTTTTGCTCTTGTAAGCAATGATGCAAAGTATGACATTGTACCTATATCATATGTCTATTTCTTACTGAGTTTTTTAAACTCTACAGAAAGGAAATTTGACTCTCATCTATAAATTCTAAAACTTTTTATCCCAATATGTAATTTGCTTTTTTGACTTTTTTTTCTGGCCACACAGAATTTTTTTTTTATGTAGCAGACTGTATTAATTTTTCTTGTATGGATTTGGGGTTTGATCTGATGAGGAAGGTCTTTCCCACTTTAAGATTATTAAGAAAGAAAACACAGCATCTAATACTTTTCTGAAAACCCCCACAGCAGGGCTACGGCTCTCCTGGAAGAATGGCCCCATTCTTAGTCTCACCATGCACATGGCCTTGCTCCAAACACTCACTCAAGGCAGTTTGTTCAGTGGAAATACGTTGTGAGTGTTAGTCTTTTGAAATCTCAACAAGGATGTGTCTAATGCAACTAGGAATCTCTCCGGTGCATGCTAACTGACTTTAAAGAATAACTTCAGGTGAGAATTAAGACACGTGTATGCAGGATGGTGGAAGACTTCTCTTAAATGGTCAGACAGACACACTGACCTAGTTTCACATGGACAACATGGGGGATAGTTTGGAAAGAGAAGAGGGATTCTTCGATCGTAGATTGGTTCTGAATCCAGACAAACCCAGTGCTGAGTCTTGGCGTTCTCTATGGATCCTGGAGGGAGTGGGGCCAGTTTCCATGTAACTCAGTTTATGAGTCACTCTCCAAGCCTCAGTCATCTCATCTGTGTAATGGGGTTAACAGGACACACTTCTTTTCGTTACTGTGAGTAATAAATGAGGTGGTGGCCATTGGCCACAGACATTGAAACTGAAGTGATATTCTGACATGCATCACGGATAGAGGGGAACTCCTCCATGACCTTGAATACCCACCTCGCTGCACCTGATGACCTTGGCTTCAGGTCATGGCCGTGACTGAGGGACAGGGGATTGGTGTGCCTCTCCTGTGGAGGGTGAAGCCAGTGCAGAGAGCAGACTAGGTTGTGAAGCAACACCTCTTGGCAAACAGACAAACTGAGGGGGCGGGGGAAGAATCCCAGTTAGATATGAGGAATTTGTGTTAGCCCTCAAGAAGAGAAATGGATGGAATATACCATCCACAGGCAAAGAGGAGGAGGCTGAGGAGGTGACCAGGATCCTGCTGCTTCTGTGGCTCAGACTCAATGACCTCCTCAAAGTGCTGGGGTGAACAGAGGCCTCATTCCTGCTCCGTGGGAACCACGTGCCTGCCAGGCTGCTGCGGGGACAGCAGGCGGTTTTGCTTCCTGTCATCGAAGGATCAGCACACTAGGGGAACCCAACCAACACCTGTGATCCACATGTGTGGGTCCTGAGTCCACGGTCCCACTGGTGATCTTCGAGTGGGACTGAATAACCTGTGCATGTCATTCACCTGTAGGACTGTGCAGGTTCTGTGTGTCCGGTGACTGCTACCACTCTGCCCACAGGCTGGCGGCACCCCTCCGAGGGACAGGACAGGAGTCCCATCTCCTGAACCCCGGCTTGCACACCCTTAAGTGGATTTGCCTCCCGGTTCCATGCTTACGGACAAAACAAACAACACCTCGTGGTTCTGAGCTGTCCGTCCCCTCAGAACGCTCCCTTTTGGTGGAATTAATTTGTCACCAGGAAATAGTCGGCTCCCGGCATCAGACAGAGGTGTAAAAAGGCCATAAGTTTCTAGACACTTTGAGAGCAGCGTGAGTAGGAGGACTGAGGGAGGCCTGTCTGCAGTTCAGAGAGGGGGCCAGGCCAGCCACAAGGAACTGGGTGGGACACAAGCTCAGAGAGTTAAAGCCCTTCATGTGTGACCCATGAATGGGGAGGATCCTATGTATGTACTGTTTATTAAAAATTTGAGAGTTGTATGTACTCATGTGTGTGTATATATGTATCTGTGCGGGCATGTGTGAGATTGCATGCATGTCTGTGTGCACGTGTGGGGTTGCATGCATACATGTGTGTGCATGTGTGAGGTTGCATCCATGCCTGTGTATGCACTGCATGAAGTTACATACATGCCTGTGTGTGCATGTGTGAGGCTGTGTGTTTGTGTGTGTGGCTGTATGTGGTTGTGTGTTTCCATTTCTGCCTCCCTCTCCATTTCTCTCTGAAATGAATAATATATATATATATATATATATATATATATATATATATATATAATTTTTTTAAAGAAAGAAGACTCCCGCTGACACTCTGGGAAAGGAAAAAGCAGTGCAGTGGGTTGTTGGCATTGCAGTAGCTGGACTGTGGATCAACTATAATTCTCCCTTCCCGGAGGGATGCCTTTAGCTATTCCTCTTCATTAAGGAATTTAATGTAAAATTAAAATGGTGTTTGCCTATGCAGGTCTACCTTGCCGTAAGCGAGTTCTCGATATAAAAATATGGATTCATAAAATAAGATTCATCTGGGCCAGTGTTTGCTGTGGCATAAGGATGTGCAGCTGCACAAAGACCGTGCAGGGACAATCCTGTCGGAAAGGAACCCGGTACCTTAGAGTGTGGAGACCACACATGTCAACTTCAAAACTTTCAGATCATTAAAATCGGCCAACCGACTGCTGCTTTAACGAAACAGTCTGCAGGTTTTCTAACCATGTGACTACTTACTTTCCTGGGAGCGAGTGCAGAGGTTACGTAACCACTGTGTCTATCAAACAGGGCAAACAGGTTCCGGAGATGTGCTGTCTAGCTCCCACCCTGCTGTCTTCTTACAACAAATGCCAGCAAGGGTGAGCGTTCCTGTTTTCCCATCAGGGTACATTCCTAAGGATGGGAACCCAAATGAACAGGCGCACATACAGTGCAACGTTGTGTCAGGGGCATGGTGAACATGCATTGAAAATGGAAAGGAAGATTAGAAAGACACCATTAAATATTCATTCAGCCACCAAGCCCCAGCAATTATTTTCAAAATTTCTGTGAAACTCACATTTCATTATTTTATTCTTCCATCCATGCTGTCCTCATCTGTAGTTCTGGTGCCTACCAGGACTCAGTGCCTGGGAGTTACCTTCTAGCACACCCGTTGAAACTCGCTGCTTTAAACTATTGAGATTGAGGCGGTTTGTGATAAATGCAGCAGAAAACGATTATGACATACCCAGGTATTGAGAGCATCACATGAAGGAAGAAGAATGAATATGATGGATCCAGTAATTGAACTCAATAGTCAGAGAAGGTTGAAAGTCAACATGTGTTCCTTTTCATGACAAAAGCAAGACAATTACTTTATTTTTCATACATCCAGAATTACTATATAATTTTCAAAACTGCACTGGACACATTTTCCAGCGGTAGGAAATGAGACCAGAGTAATGTATATACAAATACTCGGAGGCATTTGTAATACGACATGGATATGTCATATTGACCATCACAGGGATATTTCAGTCCCCCGTGGGAAGCTGGTCACTTTGTTTATGGGTAAAGCCTCTTCCTCGTCAAGATTTTGGCTCCTCTCTAAGTTGACTCTTTGTTCTGTAGGTTCATTCCGTGAGGGTTAGCGTGGTAGGGACGCTTGGAGAGGCCTCGATTTCTTTTCCAAATCATAGTAACATGGCATCCATGGCATACACGCATGTTTCTCCTTGGGCAGTGACCTACCTTTTACAGGTGATTTTGTTTCAAGCTGTTCGCCAGGAATCAGTGTCGAATTGTGTCAGGTTAGACAAAGAAAACCTGTTCGAATTTTCCAAAACACCCACTGAGTTGTCCCTATGGCTGAGGAGGTTCCATCCTGCCTCCCTGCAGGGGACTTGCGGGGGACAGGAGGCCTCTGATAGAAACTATGAGGTTAGAGGTTGGGAGAAGAGAGAAGTTCACCGCCTCCTCTCCTCCGCCTTGCTCGCTGTCCAGGGTGCTGAATGCTCCGAGGCAGTCGTAGCAGTGTGGCTCAGGGGAAATCAGTGTGTGGACTGTCCTGCTTTAGCATTCTAAGGCTTTTTCTGATTCTCTGACCTGGGCGGCTCCAATCAAACAACATTTTATTCTTTTCGCTGGGGTGCCAGATGGAAGAAAATGTAAACAGCTGCCCGCGTGGTGATGGAGCTTTTTTCTTCCCCATTCTTGCATGTTATTATGCCCAGGATTTACTTTTTTCAGCAAATTGAAACCGCTAAAACCTAGCAATCAAAATCTTCCCTCTCCCTCACTTTGTAGTCCAACTCTCATCTGTGGCCGGCTTTTGGGAACAGTCCTGCAGAGACGAGGCTGTGAGGAGAGTGGCTGGTCATTACAGTGTTTACTGTTGTTGGTACCATATAGCATTACGCTGTTGGCAATAATTAGCGGGTGGGAGCCATCCTGTAAACAGAGTGTGATGGTTGCATGGAGAGATAGTCTCACTGATGGGACCAGAGGGGGCAGGCTGGCCTGGCTTTTGTCTGTAACTCTGGGTTATGTCTTCGAGGCAAAGTCCCAGGGAAACCACATCCCATCCTTTTCATCAGGAGGACAATCTGTGAGAGGAAGGACATTTCATTGTTTATTTTTTCGGTTACAGCTGACATTCACTATTGTATTAGTTTTGAGCGTAGAGCATAGGGGTTGGAAGTTTGTATAAATTACAAAGTGTCCCCCTGATATCTCCAGTACACGCTTGGCACCATCCACAGTTAATACACTACTAGAAGCCCAGTGCATGAAGATTCATGCAAGAACAAGCCTTCCTTCTCCTGGCTGCTGGCGCGCTGCAGGCTCGCTCAGGCAGCCTGTGCAGCAGCGGTGGCGGTGGCAAGCCCTGTGTGCTCCAGCACTGCTTCCTCCCCACCCCCCTTCTCCAGAGAGTTCCTCTGTGCAGCGTTGTTGGCACTCCCAGGAAGGTGCGGAGGGGTAGAGGTGAGGGGAGCAAGGCAGGTGGGGAGGACTGGAGAAGTTGGGTGCGTTAGTTCATTTCACTTTCCCATTGTGAAAGTGGGATGCAATTGGCCCCCTTCCTCATCCTCTTCTTCCTCTGCCCTCCATCTTCTGCCTGCCCACTCTCCCTCCACACCCATCACCCCTCCTCTCTTGATTTGGTGAGGCAGGGAGGAGGGGGACCTGATAATTTGGGTTACTGTGTAGATGGCCTCTTTGATCTATTCAAAACAAAGCTGAGCCATCATTGTTGCCCCTTGGCTGGCCCTTGGCTTCCAGGGCTGCATCAACCCTGGAGTTTTGTTTACCAAAGCAGAGGGGTGGGGTTGGGGAAGATGCCAGACACTGGGAGCTATGATCTCAGGCACCAGAGAGTTGCCTCTAAGGCTGGGGACTGGGCCACAGGCAGGATGCAAGGAAGATTGATGGTGTGAAGTGGGCAGGGAGGCCCTGAGTGGCCGCCATCTTTGTCAGATTAATTTGCATACTCACTCCTGATTAGATATGGGTGTTGCAAAGTGATGGTCAATTTACATGTTTCTTTTTTACTAGTATAGATAGTTGATTATGATTCCTATGCTGTGTTTCATATCCCGATATGTCCTCTTCAACCCCTTCACCTTTTCCCCCCAGCCTCACACTCTCTTTTTTCTGGTGACTGTCTCTGTTCTTTGTTATCTATGAGTTGCTCTCTGTTTTGCTTGGCCTTTCTTATTTGTTTTGTCCCCCATGAACCTCTTCCAGCCCCACCCCCAGACTTTCACCATCCCATTTTCTGTGTCCATGGGTTATGCATGTATGCATACAAGTTCATTGGCAGATCTCTCCCTTGCCTTCCTCTGATGTTCAGCAGTCTGTTCATGCTTCTGTAAGATTCCCACTTGTAAGTGACATCAGGGACTTGGAAGTTTTAATGATACCAGTTGGGTGATGCATTTGTTTTTAAAGTTGACGAGCCAATTACTATCAGGTAAGAAACAATACCAATAAGATGAAATTGCATAATTAATGTTTTTAACATATGCAAAGTAATTCAACACATTTAATTTCCTTGCTCTAGTAAATGGGGATAATCACACCAGAATCACCCAATGCCAATCACTGAAACCTGTGCCAAACATGTAGGAAAGTTGAATCAGCATTTCCTGACTGTGGAAAAGAACTTCATGCACAATGTGTGTGATCTTTGAGTTTGTGGTCACACATCCTCACTATCCTCAAGGAAGAAATGGAGGACCAGCGAGAAGCATAAAGAAGTGCTGACTCCTGGAATTTGTGGAGCAGAGTCATGTATACTGTTGTGGGGTGACTTCCACGACCAGTTGCAAATGACCATGAAGGCAGTTAAGTTGGTAATAAGCAAGCAAGGATTTATTGAACTGGCCAGGACAGTTGGAGACCTAACACTCAACAACTGCACCACCCTGGGTACAGGTAGTCCTTTTAAAGGGATCTGAACCATAAGTGTTATTGCCCTGTGTTTGGCGAACAGCCCCCAAGGCCGCATCTGGGAAAGGGGTGCCAATAGATTATGAATGACCCTGTTGCTCACTCCTTATCTTCTAACTATGTAATCTGCTAGACGTGGGAAAAAAGTGGTCCTATCTTGTAAAAACAGCTGGTGTAGCTACATAATTGGCGCCGACTGGTTACTCCTCTGGTTCTAGTCTTCAAAGGGTTTTTTCTCTAGCCTTCAAGGTCTCAAGCTAGAAATAAAGCAATAATTCTTTGTTTTAAGCAAGCAGGGGTTAACAGTGGCCAAAGTTTCAGAACAGCAGTTTTACTCTAGATAAATGTTCTTATGACCTTATTTCAGACACATGTTACACAAAAGCCCACATGTCCCTCGATGGGGGTTTTAAAAGCTGTCCAAGGATCATGGAAAGGCTGTGGGATTGTTGTTGTCTGCACTCTCTCTGGACCCTGACTACCTTGTCAATGTAAAGGCCCGCCTATTGGCCATTCACCGGCGTTTGCTGAGCACCTTCTGTGTGCGAAGCTCTGCCCCAGAGAACCCTGCCGAGTCAGACACAGTCCTCAGAACTCACTGCCTCAATGGTAAACACACCACAGTGACCAGCCGCACAATTTAATGTTGGTGTTAGCCATGGGCTAGCAAAGCAGGAGACCATGGGGAAGCGTTGTGAGAGGAAAAACGACATACAGTTTCTGCATTAAGTAGAGGGGCATGCTAGAGTTCACTCGTGTTTGCTGAAGTATGACTAGAAGTCAGATGATGCTAATTAGAGAACAAATGGGGGGAAGGTATATATTTACCAGCATCTTTTAAGGGACAGCAAATGTGTGTTTCTACATGTGCCTGTGGTGTGCTTTGTTTTCCTTGCAGGAAATAGGTTTGCAGCTTTGTTTCCTGGCCAGGTAATGAATGAACGGCTTAGAATGTGCAACAAGGCAACATTGGAGGACAGTTCCTCGGAGTTGTTTTTAGGAGAAGCTCTGAAAAATACTAATGGCAACTTCTGTTTTCTTTTCAATGAGTACTTGTTGGCATGCTGTCCTCAGGCCTTCCTGTGGAGGGTTTGCTGCTGCTATTACGTGGCCACCCCGAGTACCTCTGTGTGGTGAGGGTGGAGTCTCCGGCTGCCACCTGGTGACCGGGCATCCTTGGTGGATGCTACTGTGTGGCACAGTTGCCATTCCAGCCAGAGATGCACCTCCGCTGCGGTGGGAGGGGCTGCCAGGGCTCCGGGGGCCTCTCCTTGAGAAGTACCCAGGCTCCCTGCAATCAGAGAGCACCCCTCACACCTACCTTCCAAAGCCTGCAGCCACGCCCACACCAGCCAACATGGAGACACTGAGGTGGTCGGTGCCAATACCACATAGAACCAGCTCTATGGTCCGTTCACACTCTAGAGCTTTCCACTGAGACAGACAGCGGTCAGCTCACAGCGACTTAGTCCCCACCTGTCAACCCCCTTCACCCCCTTTATCCAGACAGCACCCAGCCCCCAAACCACTCACACAAGAATCCCCACCTTAAACTTTCTCCAGAAAACCAACACATCGGGGTGCCTCTGGGCCTCTACCTAGCCCAGTACTGACAGGTGTCAACCAGTCAGTAACGTTGCCTGAACACTGGATGTTTCCAATTGTCCTCTGAGCCATGAAGTGACTCCTGATGCACTGTGGCCATTGCTCTTTACATCGCGTGGAGAAAGAAAATAGTTTTTAAAAAATATTTTTTTATTGGTTCCAGAGAGGAAAGAAGAGGGAGAGATAGAAGCATCAACTGAAATATGGTAGCAATCATCTCTGGCAAAACTGCTGAAACTTGATCCTGCTGTTCTGCTTAAAACAAAAGGGTCGTCTTCAGCTATCTGCTTTTGTGGTCTCGGCTACTTACACAAAACCAAGTCTCTTTTCCAGCACAGTCTGTGCAGGCCGGGTCCCCGCTGGTCCGAGGAGAAGGATATGCACAGGGGTGCGCAAGGAGCTGAGCCGGGACCCTCTGTGTTCGGGGGACACGCGTGGAGGGCGTGGCGCCAGGTGGCTGAGAGGGGTCCCAGCACCATGCAGACAGGAGGGCAGTCAGTGGAACAGAATTCACATCACCTGGGGTGCAGGCGCCCAGGTTAATGAGTGTGACCTGGGGAAGATTTAATGGGAGCTCCTGGGGTAAAACAAACATCGGAAGGAAAACATATCCTTCTGGTGTCTTTACCCTCAGCCTCAGAAATTTGTCATAATGAATAGTGAGAAAAATGCTCGGTGAGTGACTGTGTGCGAGGGTGAGTGAGCGAGATCCTGAGAACAATGACAAGTATTGGCTTGGCATGTGGGAGAGGGCAATGCTGAGAGAATCACCAGCCTGCCACCCCTTGCCCTCCGGCTCCTTGGAATTTGTGAATGCCCACTGCTTCCTTTCTGACTCAGGATCCAACATTTTCCTCTTTGAGGAGTTTTCCCCAAACTCCAATTTTCATCTTCATTTTGTTTACTTCCTACCAATTATTTTAATGTGATTTTAGATTTTTTTATTTGATAAGAGGAGTGACTTGAAAAGTTCAGTTTTATCATTAATTAAGTGGCCTTACGACTGTTCAAGTAAACGTGAAATAATTGTGTAATGAATTCCAACACTGGGAACTACTAATTGGATAAACCACCTTGAAGTCGTTTGTATTTTTCTTTTAAATTGGTTTAACTAATGTTAAATTTCTGCCAATGACTCCACTCACCTAACCTATCTAAGATAATCAGAATAATGTTGGCTGTATTGAGCAATCGGATAGTGTGGAAGTTTTTAGTCTTATTTCTACTGGAGAAGCAAGGCATTAGCTATATGAGATATTTGAAATGTATTTTGCTTTTACTGTACAGTGACCTAGACATTTATACCTACGTCCCTATTTCTGCTATTTTTAGATTTGATTGAAAAACATTTTAATTAAGTGAGAAAACGTAGTTGTACAGAATGTTGAGGAATACATTTTATACTAAAGCTCATGTCAGAACTGACTTCAAGGGAAGTAAAGTCACAGATCTTGGGGCTTGTGAGTCCCACTTGTTGCTCTTTATAAAGTAGTCTTAATGACTTGAGACTATATATATAACACACACTAGAGGCCCCGGTGCACGAAATTTGTGCATGGGGACTGGGGGGTGTCTCTTAACCCAGCCTGCACCCTCTTCAATCTGGGACCCCCTGAGAGATGTCCAACTGCCTGTTTAGGCCCTATCCCGGTAGGATCAGGTCTAAATGGGCAGGCGGACATCCTTCTCACAATCCAGGACTACTGGCTCCACACTGCTCACCTGCCTGCCTCCCTCATTGCCCCTAACCGCTTCTGCCTGCCAGCCTGATCACCCCCTAACCACTACCCTGCCAGCCTAATTGATGTCTAACTACTCCCCTGCCAGCCTGTTTGGCCCCAACTTCCCTCCTCTGCTGGCCTGGTCACCCCTAACTTCCCTCCCCTGCAGGCTTGATCATCCCCAACTGCCCTCCATTGAAGGCCTGGTCCCACCCAACTGCCCTCCCCTGCTGGCCTGATCGCCCTCAACTGTCCTCCCTTACAGGGCTTGGAACCTCCCACCGGCCCTCCCCTGCTGGCCGTCTTGTGGTGGCCATCTTGTGTCCACATGGGGACAGAATCTTTGACCACATGGGGGCAGCCCTCTTGTGTGTTGGCGTGATGGTCCTCTGTTGCCAGGGAAACCCAAGTCTTCCTCCTGCTCTCAGTGGCGGCAGCCATCTTGGTTGGCGTTTATTTGCATAATCTGCTCCTGATTGGCTGGTGGGTGTGGCTGTGGCATGGCTTGTGGGGGTAGCAAAGGTACAGTCAAATTTGCATATTACTCTTTTATAAGATAGGATATATATATATATATGTATATATATATACATATATATATAAATTTATACACATACATTAATTTTTTACAGGGAGGAAGTGAGAGGGAGAGAGAGATAGAAACATCAATAAAGAGAGAGAATCATGAATTGGCTGCCTCCTGCATGCCACTACTGGGAATCAAGCCCACAACCCGGGCATATGGCCTGATTAGGAATCAAACTGTGACCTACTGGTTCATAGGCGGATGTTCAACCACTGAGCAACACCAGCTGGGCCCTCACAGTCCCTTTAGATGGAGGCCCACCCTTAGATCCTCAGAACTTTAGAACCAGGCATTTACCTCCTAACTGCTCATCTGGATACTTCACAGTGTGTGTGTGTGGGGGGGCGGGGGGGGAGAAAAGAGGGGCTCATCAACATATGAATTGGGGAGGAACAATTCAGTCTACAGCAATGTTTTCCTAGAATTAGGAATTAAGCCTGGTATTTAGACTCATGAAAAAAAGGATTTATGCTTTCAGAGAGAAGGTGGGGTTCTCATCACAACAAATGTTGAGCTAAATTATAAGACAGAAATTATTAAAGTGGGAAGTATTAAAATTACAATTAAATGTTCACACAAAAACATTGAGTGGAATAACATGGAGATGAAAAAGAACATATTTGTTTTTTAGAGAAAGGAAACAAAAAGAGCAGGGTAAAGGGAGGGGGAAAAGTTACCCAGAAATAATACAAAACATTCCCCAGCACACGAGAAATACACATTTAGAGCTTTTTAGAAAATCTAAACTGACAAGTGAGGGGGATTTTTAAGACTGAAATGCCTACACAACCCATCATAAAATCTCAAAACGCCAGAGAAAGTGCTAAAAGTTGCAGAAAATAAAATAATGCATGAACATTGAGACTCAGGCTGGCCTCGGATATTTCATCAGTAAAACCAGTTTCTAGGAGATAATGCTTTCAGAGTTGGTGGGAGAATTATTTTGACTGTAACTCCCATGCCAGGAAAAAAACCCAATGTCATAATAAATATTTCTCACAGAATATATGTGGATACATGCCAGAGAAAAAGCGAAGGTGAAAACCAAGTGAGAGGAAGATTTACTCTAAGAACAGAAATCCAGCCCAAGTTCAGTGAAAATAAGCTTGCAGGATGGTGGCTGGGAAGGATCCAAATTATGCCAGAAAATTCTAAGAAGATCTTAGTGGAATGTCTTTTAAAAAATCGAATGGGGTCTGTCCAGTGAAGAAAGGGAAAAGGATCGTAGCTAATAAACCCAACTACCTCGTGATTGGGGAAGAAATCTCAACACCCATGTCTGAGAAAGAAAAGCAAGCACATGTGGTATTTCTGTCCATTATGTCAATGGACTGATGGGCGATTCTATGTCATAGAAACTGCCATCAGTATCTCACGTTTTCTCTGTCCAAACTCCTTGAACACCCAGTGCGATAGTCTGTACATTTTTCTAAATGAGGGGCAGGAGTGGGGAAGGCAGAATTGTCATTGTGTGAGCAGCTCAACTGTGGACGAATATCCAGACTTTAGAGCTGGTAGGGCAACCCCTTCATTGTGTCTAGGGCAGTGGTCAGCAAACTCATGAGTCCACAGAGCCAAATATTCACAGTACAATGATTGACATTTCGCTTGAGAGCCACATTTTTAAAACTTAAACTTCTTCTAATGCCTCTTCTTCAAAATAGACTCTCCCAGATCGTGGTATTTTGTGGAAGAGCCACACTCAAGGGGCCAGAGCTGCATGTGGCTCGCGAGCTGCAGTTTGCTGACCACTGGTCTAGGGAATAGGATGCAGTCGTAATTATTATGCATGAAAAAAGTCTCTCAGTCTTCAGGGTTAAAAAGATTAGCAAAGAAGAGAAACTGCATTAATGAAATGCATTTCCTTTCATGGCAGCCCAAGCAATTTACCCTATAATTTAGAAAGGTTACGCAGGTCCTGGTGGTAGGTAATGCTTCTGAAATAGCCAGCATCCTGCCATCCTGCCAAGCCATCGGAGCTCGTTAACATTCAGTATGGGGAGCCTCAGGTGGCGGGCAGCACCATGGATCAATTTCCCCGTCAGAGGGTTGCAGCAAACAAATCCTGTAACAGCCCCAGACTTTAACCCTCCCTGCTGGAAGTCACCACATGGAACACTTGCTTTTGGGTGATTATACTCAGGGTACGTGCACAGAGTTATAGCAATAGCTTCCTGAAATACCCATTTCCTTCCCAGGAGGTAGGAAGAGAATAGATGCTTTTCAGCGACAGTTTCCCTTCAAGAAGTACCACCTGTCAAGGCCAAACACTGGTCCCTTTTCCCAGAGGGAAGTCAATGTTGGCATATCTGTCAAGTTTTGCAGATGTTGTTAGAAATAAGGTGAGCCCCCAAGACAATGGTTCTGGTAGAATACAAAACACTCGGGAGCCAGGCAGCAAGGCAAACATACTTACTTCTATGTAGAAGGGTCCACACATATGGTCTGAAAATGAATGCACTCTTAGCGGGCAGTCTGCTCGGCTTTATAATCCCTCAAGTACATGACCCCGTCCTTTGCTCTTGATTGGAGCTCAGGTGCATTATCTTTCCCACTTGGCTAATTCAAAGGGAGGGTTTGGCCTTTGGTGTTTCAAGTTGGCAGCCCCCAGGGGAGCTGCAAGTCATGCGGCCAACATGGGGGCTGCCAATTCATGCAATCAAAAATGGCGGCTGCCAAAGCTGTTCTTTGACTGAAAAGATGACTTGTTTATTCTCACACTGTTGTATAAAGTGAAAAGACAACATGTTTGTGTTGGGCCAGAAGACTAGGACAGTTGTTGCCATGGTCCTTACACATGCCTTCTCCTGAGGGGATGTAAATGTGGCATTTCCTATGATGACACTCCAAGCCCTATCTCTCCCTCTGCAGAATGGAAAAGACCAGGGAAGAGGTAAATGGTTTAAACATCCTGGTGAGTCAGGATGGGCATCTCAGAAGTGATCATTTGTTGCCAGGGTTGTGTCCTTTGAAATCGATGATTGAAATCATGGACCAAGTGAGATTGTGCCTTTGAAGCCGTCTATTTGCAAGCAAGCACACAGCTTACAAAGCTCCCCAGAGGGAGGGGGCCCAAAAAGGGTTGCTGATGGGGCTCCTAGGTCTAGGGATAAATATATCTGCAAACCAATAGTCTCTCTTGGTTCCCAAGTCCCCTCCATTCCCACCTCCTTCTTTCTCTCCTATTCTGGCCACTTGCTTAGTAACTCCTTCCCTCCCCCTTTCCTGTTATTCTCCCCAGTTTGCATACCCCTCTGGCTCTTTTCTTAAAATTCTGAGGACATCCTGCTGTACCTGGATTGTGGCCTTTGTGGTTTGGCCAACCTGTCTGCTAGTTATTTTCCATCCGAGCTACTTGCTGGTTATTTTTGACCTGACCCCTGTCCCTTTCTGCCTAGGTATTCCTCAATCCTCTCATGGGGACCATTTAACTCTGTTCTTCTCAAAGCACCATGGAGAGTTGGGCCAATTACTTAGTATCAGACCATCCCTTCAAATATCTTTGGTGAAATGCCTGTTTATATCTTGTGTTAATTTTTGTATTGGTAGCTTATCTTTTTGTTATTGAGTTATGAAACATTGTTAATGAGGTATGTGAAAGATCAACCATTTTTCATGTTGATGGAGCTCCATATTTCTATTATTCCTTTTGTTCTGTGTTTGTGTGTGTACAAATGTGTGTGGAAGTCCTCAAAGAATTTTGCCTACCTCAAGGTCTCCTATATTTTCTTTTGTAAGTTTTAAAGTGTTGCCTTTATATTTGTGATCCATTCTAAACAAAATTTTTGTGTATGGTATGAGACAAGGGTGAAAGTTAACGTATTCCAAGTGAAGAGCCACTTGTCCAAGTGCCATTTATTGTGCCATTTCGTGAAATATGAACATTATGTAACTTATGAAGTGATTGCCCTGATAAATATAGTATTTATCTGACACCATACATAGGAATTGCCATATTACTGGCTGTGTTTCCGATGAAGTATTTCACATCTCCGTGACTAACAACCAATTTGTGCTTCTCAATCTCTTCACCTTTTTTACTCTTTGCCCCCAATCCCTCTCCCATCTGGCAGCCATCAAAATATTCTCAGTGTCTATGTGTCTGTTTCTATTCTGTTTATTCACTTATCTTGTTTTTAGATTCCACATGTAAGTGACATCCTGTGGCATTTGTCTTTCTCTGTCTGGCATATTTCACTCAGCACAATGCCCTCTAGGTTCACCCATGCTTTTGCAGATGGCAAGGTTTCACCCAGTTTTATGGCTAAGACATATTCCATTGCATCCCTGTATCATTGCTTCTTTATCCATTCACCTATTGATGGACACTTTGGTTGTTTCCATATCTTGGCTATTGTAAATAGTGCTGCCATGAAGATATGGATGATACACATACATTCATTGTCATTTTATTATTCATATATATATATATATATATATATATATATATATATATATATATTACAACTACCAGTATAACCAATATTTATTCACATTTACTTGTGGCAGGCATTTTTTTCTGAGCCTTTTATCTCATTGAAAATCTTTCATCTTTAACTTCATTCAATGAAGGTAGGTTCTGTTATTATTAATATTTTTATCTTGGAGGAAAGTGAGACAAAGAAGGACAAAGAACTAAACTCCCCAAGTTCGCATAAGAAGGGAGTGACTGAGCCAGGGTCATGCATTTGTTTCTGCTGCTTCTTGAAGAAGACCCTTGCATATTTCCTGTCGTACTTGGTGGTGATGAACTCCTTTAGCTTTCCTTGCCTGGGAAGCTCTTTATCAGCCCTGCCCTTCCTTGTTGATTCTCCTCTAAGTCTTTATATATTTTTTTCAAATTTAATACTCTACCAACAATCTTAATTTACCTTGTAAATATTAGTGGAAAGGATTATTTGCATTCTTGGGTAGGCCCTGAGCATTCTTGGTGCTAGGCTAGATTTAGATATAGAGCAGCTGCTGTAAGCCAAGTCTCTGTCTGTTACCTGGGTCCCGATCTGAACTGGGCATGGGAAGTGAAGCATCCATGGGGGCAGGAGACCTTCCTCAGAATCCTATAAGTCTTTAGTTGTAGGACTTCCTTTGGCTAGATTTCACACGGTTCCAAGCGAGGTGGTTCAGTAGTTTAGTTGTAAGTTTGATGTAGTTGTGGGAGGGTTTGAGTACCATGTTTACTGCCGCCACCTTCTTGTCCAGAACTTTGTTTTGTTTTTACCATTTTGATTTTACTGGTCTTGGTTATTTTTTATTTCCATATACATTTTAGCATCACTTGAAAAAATGCCATAAGAAAACCTGCTGAGACACTGATTGGAATTATTTTCAATGTACTGACCTACATGGAGATCATTGACCTCTTAGAAATATTGAGTTTTCTTGTCCACAAACATGCTGTGCTTCATTTATTCAGGTCTTCTTGTTTCTTTCAGCAATTCTTTGTACATCTTAGGGCATAGATATTACTTTAGGTCCTTTATGCACCTCAGAGAGTAAAGATTAAGAAAATGAGAAAAAGGCAGTAAAATGGAGAGAAAATCAGAAAGCCAAGGGGAGGCAGTGTCCATAGGAAGGTGATTGACTGAGCTAAATGCTCCTGATATAGCAAGTTGAATGAGGACAGACTGTGTGCCCTGGATTTCTTGGTGGGTGACTTAGTCTTAACCATGAAGAAAAACTTAGATGGGATAAGTGTGGACACACCAATGAGAGTGAATTCAAGGTAGAGTGGACATAGTGTTTCCTGTACAAAGGAGGCCGAGCAGAAGCTGGAGGAAGGGAGGTGGGGTGGGGGGGCAATGTCGATTTTTGAGATGGCAAAGTAGCTGCAGGTCTCTCTGCTACAACGATGCAGAAGGCAGGCTGACTGATGTGCTGAGGGAGGGATGTGAGCTGGGACACAGTCACCAGAGCTCGGTGAAGGCTCCGCCTGAGGCAGGAGCGGGCTACACCAGAGGGAAGGCCTCCTACCCTCCACTCTGAGCCCTATGCGAACCTGTGGCTGTCCACTTGCCTGTGGGGCCGCTCCTGGTTGTTAGCTTCCATTCATTGCACAGTTCGCCTCTTCTAACTCACTGACTAGACCTGGGCACACTGCAAAGTTCACGTCGGGCTGGTATTCACCACAAACAGCGCCTGTGACGGACAGAGCTGGCACACACAGACACACAGACACACACACACAGACACACACACACAGACTCACACACACACAGATGCACACACACAGACACACACACACACACAGGCACATACACACACACACAGACTCACACACACAGACACACACAGGCACATACAGACACACACAGACACACACACACTCACTCACACTTACATACACCCAGACATACATACAAACTCACACACACAGACACAGACACATACAGACACACACACTCACCCACACAGACACACACAGACACATACAGACACACACAGACACACAGACACACACACAGACTCACACACACAGACCACAGACACAGACACACACAGACACACACACTCACCCACACAGACACACACAGACACATACAGACACACACACACTCACTCACACTTACATACACCCAGACATACATACAGACTCACACACACAGACACACACTCACTCACACAGACACACACAGGCACATACAGATACACACAGACACACAGACACACACAGAGACTCACACACAGACACAGACACACACAGACACACACACTCATTCACACAGACACATACAGATACACACAGACACACACACACTCACTCACACTTACATACACCCAGACATACATACAAACTCACACACACAGACACACAAGCCCTGGGCCTGGGAGAGGGGCCGGTACCTGGCCAGCCCCATCCTGGGACTTGGATGGGCTCCTCCTCCTGCACTTGCCTGCCAATGGCTGCACTGGCACCTGTGATGGAGAGGCCTGGGGCATTGCCCTTCCCCTCCCTTCCTGCCCTCCCTCTTTCCCCGCCCCCAGCAGCCAGGTGGGAGGCTTCAGGAAGCTCAGGTGTGGATGGAGGGAGTCAGTGCGGACACTTAACCTGCTCCATCTCTGCCTGCAAATGAGAAGCAGGGTCAGGGCAGCCAGAGTGTAATGCCTACCCCTGCCTGCCGCCGCTGCGAGGGGTTAGCCTGACCCAGTTTCCACGGGAGAGATTTTTCTGATGACCCCACAGAAGTGCCTCTCTCGTCAGAGAGAGGGGAGGAGATTTCCTCTCCGCGCGGGGATGGCAGCCGCTAGGCGCTGCCTGGCTGGGGGATGCTGAGCCTACAGACGCTGGGAAGCTGAGCTGTCGGCTGGCTTAGGGGAGGGAGACGTCTCCATCAGAGAGTCAGAGCTGAGAGGCTTGGCCGCCAGCCTCCCTCGGAGCTGGGAGTCCGGGCTCGGCAGGAAGGCAGCAGGAGCAGCGGATCTGCTGAAGACCAGAGGAGGGACAGGCATCCATCCTCCCTGGGCGCGGGCTGTCGGTCCCGCGGGAGACTCTGCCTCCCTGCCGCTCTGACCGTGTGTCCAGCGGCTCCTTCTGCCTGGATGCTGGACTCTGCACGGCCGGCTGGAGCCTAAGAGGGACTTCCGCAGAGACATCGCCCGCAGTGCCCCCCAGACATCTCCCCCGAGCCTCTGTGAGTACCAGGGCTTGCGCTTTGCTGCAATGACCCGCTGCTGAGACTGCAGCCTCCTGCCTGGCTGTGTGTGTGTGTGTGTGTGTGTGTGTGTGTGTGAGAGCATCACGGGCAAAGGAGGGGCTGCAGAAGGCACCGCTGGTGTCTGGGATGTGGTACTTAAGAGGCACGGGTTACTGGGGAGACAAAACACAGGGAATCTGTATTGGGAGTGGGGGGACGAGGAGTTGAGGAGGGGGGAGGAGCGGCTGGGTTCAAACCAGAGAGAGACAACAGGTCTATTTGTCCTCATTTTGCTGTCTGTGCTGCAGTGAAGTGATGGGCAAGACCGGGTGACATTGCTGATTCTGTTCATCCTGATGGCCTCGCGCCCTGCCCGCAGGGCCGGTGGGAGATGGGATAGCCAGCTACATCTATATATTTCCATGAAGGGTCGAGGGGTGGGACTGGACGTGTCCGAGGGGGTGATCCGAGGGAAAGGTGAGGAGAAGTTTCCTGGGGGAGAGTTTTGCTTAGGGCAGCAGAGCAAGACTGGAGGTCGCACGCGCCTCCTCACTCCCCACATTTCTCCTGACAGTGCCTCTTACTCATCTGCTGCATGACAGCTTCTGGTGTTGCCCTCGACAACGGTTACGCCTGTCAGTCTTCAGGTACCTGTCATGCTTTATGGAAAGTTTCAGAAGTTAGTGACTTGGAAACAAACTTTCAGGAGCTCTTAGATGAGCCACATGAAAGCTGGGATGTTAGAGGGAGGTTGTCATCGTGGGGCTCGGGGGACAATGGAGTCCCTAGTTCTCGCTTCTCTGAGCTAAAGCTACTGAGGTTTCGATCATCAGTGTCCTGACGCTGTCCTTCTAGAATGGTTCACAGAGTCACTAACAGAGACGTTGTGGTGAGAGAAGGAATCCGGGAAAGATTTGGAAAGCGAGGTATTCATAATTGTATTCTCCGTGGCTGGCGGCACTCGCCAAAGCTCTGAGAACGAGCCATATGTTGAGTGTGGAATTGCTTCTTTCGAGCAATTTTCATTTATCTGATGGGTTTATCATCTTTTTTTTTCTTCTTTCCATTGTGGTTGTTAAGGGTTTCACCCCTTTGCATGCATTTTGTTTTGTAAGAAAGAAGATAGTTAAGCCCATGGCACCCTGTCCCCCCACTCACCACACATGGGGAAACTGGCAGAGATGCACCCGGCAAGCCTCCACGCGAAAAACGCCGACAGGATTTGTCTGAAAACAGAAACACGGAGTCTTTTCGCCGTGTGGCTTCGGCGAAGTATGATGGCAGAAAGGATGTCTGCGAAGCCAAGATGTCAAACATATGAACCTGCACATTTTTATAGGGGGCTTCCTGTGAGGTCACATAAATGCATAATTTACCGCCTCTCAGCAAAAAGCCCCGTGCTGACACACTGCTGCGTGGGAAAGGACTGGGCTGGTGTGTTAGAATTCTCCATGGCACTCTCCCTAATGAAAACAAATTCACTTTGTCATTTAGAAAATTATTATATATTTGCTCTACGCTTAGTAAAAAAAAAATCAATTATCTTGTGAAAAGGATGTGAAGTTGTTTGCATATTTTTGGCTTTAATGGAAGGATAGAAATACTCCGTAGGATAAAAGTAAATGTGTACCTTTTTAATTCTTGCATCAGGAGGAGGAGAGTTATAAAAGATTTGCTTTGTTATTCACTGATGTATTTATTTTGACATCGCCGTAATTAGAGGTGCGGTGGCATAAGGTATCCTAGTTAAAAATAACTCAGACTGAACGCAGAAGTCCATGAGAGGAAACTCATCCCCCATACAGGCTTTCATTGAGGCCATCCTGTGGCTAAATTCACATATGAAAAAGTATGTGTGTGTGTGTGTGTTCATGTGAAAGAGATTAACGGAGAGGGGTCTTTAGTGAAATTGGTTTCCTACCGTACATCTTTCTATTTTTATATATAAACTAGAGGCTCTGTGCATGGAATTTGTGCACGGGTGCAGGGTCCCTCAGCCCAGCCTGCATCCTCTCTAATCTGAGACCACTGGTAGGATTGGGCCTAAACAAGCAGCTGGACATCCCTCTCACAATCCAGGACTGCTGGCTCCCAACTGCTCACCTGTCTGCCTTCCTGATTGCCCCTAACCACTTCTGCCTGCCAGCCTGATCACCCCCTAACCACTTCTTTGCCAGCCTGATTGCCCCCTAACTGCCCTCCCCTGCTGACCTGGTCACCCCTAACTGCCCTCCCCTGCAGGACCGATTGCCCCAACTGCCCGCCCTTGCAGGCTTGACCCCTACTAACTTCCCTCCCCTGCTGGCCATCTTGTGGTAGCCATCTCTTTGTCCACATGGGGGCAGCCATTTTTGACCACATGGGGGCAGCCCTCTTGTTTGTTGAAGTGATGGTCAATTTGCATATTACTGTTTTATTAGATAGGATAAGACATCCTGAGATAATATGATCAATGATGGATAAGTAGGTACATGTTCTTTTAAAAGAATGAAAGCTTATCTTACTCTTTCAATAACATATTGAGTTTAATTTTGGGTTTGGATTAAGCAGGAAAAGAAAAAACACACATGATATGGCATAACATGGAAGAAATTGCTAGATCCCAGGTCTTTGTTTCTTCCCAAAGAAGATGTTACTTATAGAAAATATCTCTAGAGTCAAGACCATTTATAAAAATAGAGGCCTGGTGCATGAAATTCATGCAAGAGTAGGCCTTCTCTTCTGGCACCCGGGACCTGGACTTCTCTCACAGTCCTGGCTTCTTCCAGAAGGATGCCCGGTCTAATTCACATATTATGCCTTTATTATTATAGATCAATGGAAGTCCATTTCAGGATGCATGTTTACACACGAAACACTCTCTGGCAAGTGTTTGTGCTGAAGGTTAAAAAGTTAGTGCACGTGCTCTGTGGTCATCACCCTTCCATGCACCTCCTAAAGTTTATTATCAGTTTTACACAATCCGGGTTTATAGTATTTATTTTCTGGCTTAATTCTCAGAGTCTTGGTTTTGACTTTTTCGTGTGTTTGAAAGGATTCAGTCCTTACCAACAGGCGTTTGCTGCTCCATTCACCATTCTAGAGTCTTTTATTTTAAATTATGTATTGGGTTGTTGAATGCCACTAAGCAGTACCCCACCACCAAAGAAACAGTCAGAGAGGCATGTTTTCTGTGTGCTTATGAAGAACATGCTTTCTTTTGCCTTTTGCCTGGAAGGTAAGTCATCTTTCTTAAATCAAACTTATTTTTCCCTTTGGGAATTAGTAAGTATTTATAAATGATGATGGGCATGCTTCCCGGGTTGAATGATACCTTGTAGCAGTGTTTTGTTATGCCTAAATTTTCATCCTTGGGTGTACTAGTAACTTGCTTTTTCTCTGATGGATGTCAATGTGATTCTTTGTTTTATTTTGGCTGCAAAATGTCCTGGAATTAATCTGTCTTTATTAACTTTTCTTGAATATGGTGCACCCCATGGATCCTTTATTCCAAAAGTGTGCTGTTGCATTATACAATTGAATTTTTTAGAGAGAAGGGAGATAGTTGTTCTATCACTTTTTGTTTTTCTTTTAGGATCATCAATTGTGGGCATGTTGGATCTCCTTTGTCTGTCTTCCACATCTATCATATTTTCAAATTTACTTTTAAATTTATACTTTACCATTCATTTTGGTTGATTTCCTGAAGCTGTTTCTCCACTTCCCTAACAGTGATTTCCAACCATGTGTGTTATAATATTATCGCTTCTAATGGAGCTTTACTTTTTAAATTATCTTGTTCCTTTTCCCTAAATATTTTATATGAGCATTGTTTTTCCTTTAAAAAGTATGCACAGAGAGATGGTCTTTCAGAGATATTATATCTATATCACATCAGAACAAGTGTCTAAGCACTTGGCTGGTTCTCCTTCAGATTTGACTTTCCACTGCATTTTTCTTTATTTCCCTTTTGCTTTAAAAATAAGCTTAAGGGATGGATAGGCAGGACACAGTACATTCCAAGGGCATTGAAACAATTCTGTATGATACTGTCACTATAGGTAGATATCAGGACATATTTGTCAGAACCCAGAGAATGTGCCACACCAAGAGTGAAGCTTGATATAAACTATAGACTTGGGGTGACAGGGACATATTTGTGTAGGTTCATCACTGTAACCAACTGTAGAACCACGTGCCAGGTGACAGGTGTGTTGTTAGTGGAGAAACTCTGTGCCAGGTGACAGGTGTGTTGTTAGTGGAGGAGGCTGTGCATATATGGGGTCAGGGAGTGGAAGCTGGCAGGTTGAGGGTCGGCTATCTCCTCTAAAGGTTCATTTAACTTTATGATGAACGATGACAACGATGAGAAAGAGAAAGAACATGTCTTCGCTTCTGGATCTCTCTGCCCAAACTGGTTCGTCCTTTTGAGCTCCTGGCTGCGATGGAGATAAGCCTCAGAGAGTGTGTTTAGGTTAGGTTGTGTCCACTCCCACTTTTTGTTGAAGATGGAAGGGTTTGTTCTGTTTTTGACCCAGCCACCCCTTTGTTCTCCCTCTTTGTTGTTTCTACAGAACAAGAGAGGAATTAGCATCTCTTTACTCAAGGAGCCTTAAGTAAAATCCTCTCCTTGGCAGAAGTCTCCTTAATGGAACTTTTGTTGGAAAATTTAATTGTTCTCATTACTCGCGTTGACGAGGGCAGGGGTAGTGAAAGGTGAAGGTGCACCAGGCAATCGTAGGTTAAATATTTGTTATGGCAAGGGCATGGCAGGATGTACTGAGAAAGCTGAGCCCTTAGATCTGCTTTTGGTCTCTGATTAAAGCCTTTAAGGATGAAGGCTGTGGCTTAATTAACTATCTTACAATCAATCCTCAGGGAATTTGCAGTGAGATAGGGCCCTAGGAGCATAAATCAATTTTAGTAGGCTCAAATATTCCATGGCAGTAGGGAGGGTAGGAAAGTGAATCGTGATAGGTTTCTAATTGAATAAGTAAATGAGTAAAATGGCTGAGATACCGAGATTGTCCAAAGAAGAACTAAAGTAATGGTGTATGCTCTGAAGTGCAGAGAGAATGAGGATCGCACTGGGAGAACCTCTCCCATTCTCTACCCTGAAGGAAGTGGGAGATCGGGGGCTGGGGCAGGCAGCGTCTCTAGGTCCAGTATGGATTCATCTCGTTGCCCGAAGCCAGTAACTGGGCCTCCCTCTGCCTCAGTTTCCCCATCCCCAATGGAGATCCTAATCGTACTAACTTCATGGCATTAGCAAAAGGACTAAATGGGTTCATAGGTGAAAATGCCTTGGAAGAAAGCCTTGAAATGAATAAGCACTCTTTGTATTAGTAGTTTAATCATTTTTATATTAGTGTTACTGCTTGTAATTGGGACAAGGTTGGTCTAGGAGCCTGGGGATCAATTGGGGAAAACTAATAGAAAACAATGAAAAGAATGAAAATTATCATCTTCATCTAGTTAATTACATGAGGTGTCAGGAGCCGAGAATTAAATTTGGAGGCGTGAATCGTGACTAGATGTGAGAATGGAGCTCAGAGAATGAGGGGAGGAGGGCTGAGGAGCCAGAACTGGGTCCCTGCAGCTGAAACACAGACGTGGCGTGTCTGCAACGCCCCAGCCCAGGAAAAGGGTTCACGCCCACTTAGCATTTCGATGACAAACACAATGCACAGGAAGATAAGGAAAAATGAACTACTATTCATTAGACCAGTGGCCGGCAAACTGTGGCTCGCAAGCCACATGCTGCTCTTTGGCCCCTTGAGTGTGGCTCTTCCACAAAGTACCACATCCTGGTCGAGTCTATTTTGAAGAAGTGACGTTCAGTTTAAAAATTTTGGCTCTCAAAAGAAATTTCAGTCATTGTACTGTTGATATTTGGCTCTGTTGACTAATGAGTTTGCTGACCACTGCATTAGACCAAAAAAAAAACCCACCTGGTATGCGTTGGGCTGCTTCTCTGTGGCTGCCTCACTTCTGGACAAGCTCCAGTATCTCCCCTGTTGGGAGCTAGTTTCTGTGTTTGTCTTTTGGCCTCAGTTGGTGTCTGTTTCCTGTGGCATTTTCCTCTCTGAGTTCTAAATGAAAAGGAAGGACGGCGTGCACCTGCAATCAATGATAAAGTCTGAACCTACAGGAGAGGCGCTGAAATGAACAGTGAGCATCTTCCCCCACATACTCCATCCTCACCCAGAAACATGGGCCTCAGTGCCTTTCACTGCGTGCATCTTGTTTGCTGCCTCCATGGGGTGCATCGGGTCTCCTTTACTTACTTTTTCCAACTGTTCCTGGATTAAAAATGGCATTCCCTCATTTTCACCTTTCAGAGAACAGAACTATCCTGTCTAATATAAGAGTAATATGCAAATTGACCATACCTCCACTACACCAACAAGCCATTCCCACCAGCCACACCCACTGGCCAATCAGGAGCGAATATGCAAATAAACCCAACCAAGATAACTGCAGAGGAGGGCATTTGGGAGGGACCAGGCCTACAAGGGAAGGCAGTTGGGGTGATTAAGCTGTGGAGGAGGGCAGTTGGCTACAAACAAGCTGGCAGGGGAGCATTTAGGCATCAATCAGGCTGGTAGGGGAGTGGTTAGGTGGTGATTATGCTGGCAGGCAGAAGCATTTAGGGGCAATCAGGAAGGAAGGCAGGCAGGCAAGCAGTTGGGAGCCAGCAGTCCTGGATTGTGAGAGGGACTGTAGTTAGAAATCCCTTGAGGGGTCCCAGATTGGAGAGGCTGCAGACTGGGCTGAGGGACAATCTCTTGTGCATGAATTTTGTGCACTGGACCTCAGGTTTAAAAATAAAGCATACCTACATTTTTGTATAAAGCTAATGATCATCTCTCCTGTTTACAAACAGGACAGTAATGACTTGTTCAAGTGTTCTCCAAATGACTGTTCCCCACATCCATGTCTCTACAATTCAATTCTCACCTTACTTCTAACTGGCTCCCCAGATTTTGCCCACATTTAGTTGGAGTGATAATCTGTTTTTCTGAGCTCATTACGAACCACTTTTTCTTGCTACGGACATGTGCCCCCTGGGCTTATGTCTTGTGTACTAAAGAGCACTTAAAGATAATTCCAGAAACTGTAGTAAACTCATAAAGTCTGTCTGAAAATCACTTATTTTGTTTACATTCTAAACGAGCCTGTTGTTGGTTCCAGACCTCCATGTTGAGGACTGTTTTCCGCTCGGAATTTTTCACTTCGTCTATTCAGCTATCTGCTGGGTTGTAATTATGCTCGTGAGAAGGCTGTTCATAGTCTGATGATCACATCCTCTAAGACATATTTGTCCCTCATCCTGGTAGGTATGAAGAAT
Source organism: Antrozous pallidus (assembly GCA_027563665.1). Taxonomy (NCBI): domain Eukaryota; kingdom Metazoa; phylum Chordata; class Mammalia; order Chiroptera; family Vespertilionidae; genus Antrozous; species Antrozous pallidus. Next base: position 58,859,313 of record CM050524.1, read on the forward strand.
TTCTCTTGGAATTGCTGCCTTCGAGTTCTCTGCTATGTCTGTAGGTGCGCATCTGTTTGAAACCTATCGCATTTCTCCCAGGCATTCTGGAGAGCTCTCAGCTCCCGTATCTTTAATGTCACCTCCTTTCCATCTCAGTTTCTTCTTCATGATTTGCATGAAGTATTTGCATCTTCTTTACTCTCTCTCTCTTTACTGATTTTATATATTTTTTAGATCTGTTTCTTTTGAGTTGCATTTTGTATGATTTCCTCTGATCTACATTTCATGTACTTTTTGTTCTTTTCAGAAAATACCTTTACTTTCTGGTCTTTCTTTTAAAATTATCTTCCTGTTCTATTTGGGCCTAACACTTTCTCTTTTAGCCTTGAGCTCCTCAAAAATTGACGCAGGCTTATGTTAAAACGTTGAGTTCTGAGGGTTGCCCTATTTTGAGTTTTCAGGCATGAGTTGCCTCCTTACTGTGCCCGCTGGGGTTCCCTTATGCCTTCACTGTCTCTGGTCTGAGATCTCTGATGGCAGGTGCACGCTCTACCTCCAGGAGGCCCAGCTTGTCGGAGGTGAGCTGCTTCTCCATGGCTGCCTCACTTCTGCCTCTGGACGGGCTCTGTTATTTCCCCTGTTTTGGGCTAGTTTCTGTGTTCACCTTTTCTTAAAAATATTTTTATTGATTTTTTTTACAGAGAGGAAAGGAGAGAGAAAGAGAGTTAGAAACTTCGATGAGAGAGAAACATTGATCAGCTGCCTCTTCATACCTCCTTCTGGGGATATGCCCACAACCAAGGTACATACCCTTGACCGGAATTGAACCTGGGACCTTTCAGTCCATAGGCCGATGCTCTATCCACCGAGCTAAACCGGTTAGGGCTCTGTGTTCATCTTTTGGCCTCACTTTACCTTACCACGCAGATGGAATGAATTTGGGCCCTACGACCAAGCTTGGCTCCAACTTGGCGTCACGGCAGCCGGTTGGGGACTCCGGCCCTGTTTCATGCAGGGTTCCTGGGTCACTCGGGCTCAGCCACCACCTCACCGGTCAACTTTGAATTTCCTCTTCCTCTTGGACCCCTGAGCAGTTCACTTTCTCATGCCTCGGTCTGTATATGTCTAAAGGTGTTTGTGCTTCCCTAGCAGGCTGCCTGTCTGGTGGGAATGGTATCCCGCATCCTGTTATATACCATCCTCAGAATTTCTGAATCCCTTTCTCATGTTTTAGGAAATCATTAAACTTCCTGGCATGCTGGCAGCTTTTCTGGTACTGATCCTTTCATATCATTCTTTTGGTATGTTTCCTATTGGGTCAGTGGTGCTTTAGGGGTAGAGACGCGCATTCCAAAATCCTGACCCCAAAGTCAATGCTTATATCTATAAGATTTTTTTAAATTATTTTTTAAAAATATGTTTAAATTGACTTCTGAGATCAAGGGAGAGAGAGAAACATCTATAAGAGAGAATCACCACTTGGCTGCCTCCTGCACACCCCACACTGGGGATTGAGCCCGTAACCAGGCCAAGTGCCCTGACCGGGAATTGAACTGTGACCTCCTGGTTCATAGGTTGACACTCAACCACTGAGCCACGCCAGCTGGGCTAAAAACAGATTTTTTTTTTACAGAAATTAAATATTTCTTTACTTGTCTTCATGGTTAAGTAATTCACAATGCCATCACATTAGCTAATAGGAAATGGAGAAAGCCAGTCATACCTGCCTTTCCACTGGCTCCCCGCACCCTGATTGGCTCCCTGAAGCTCTGATGATGTGCTCTGTCAGAGCGCAGTTCCTCCATAGTAGTGCTTCTCCACCTTCCTAATGCCACACCCCTTTAATGAGTTCCTCATGTTGTGGTGACCCACAACCATAAAATTATTTTTGTTGCTACTTCATAACTGTAATTTTGCTACTGTTAATGAGTCGTAATGCAAATATCTGTGTTTTCCGATGGTCTTAGGATCTATAGCAATGGCTCGTCTAAGACCACATAAAACACAGATATTTACATTACGATTCATTAACAGTAGCAAAAATACAGTTATGAAGTAGCAACAAAAATAATTTTATGGTTGGGGTGTCACCACAATATGAGGGACTGTATCAAAGGGTTGCGGCTTTAGGAAGGTTGAGAATCACTGCTCCAAAGAAAGGGGGTCCCAGGGAACACTGGAGGGTATATCCAGGTGGCTGATGGGCACCGCAGTTCACACATTTGTGGGGAGCTGTAGGTATATTGACTCTCTCAGTTTCATGGTGTGCACATTCTCAAAGTGCAAAGGCAATTACTGCAAAGGTTTGCTAGCCCAGCAGGTCCCAATACACAGGGGGGCTGAGCACTGGCTGATTATAAGTAAGAATATTGGATGGACTTTTGCAAAACCTTTGGTAAAGTCTTCTTTCAAAGCAGGAATAAGGGACTCAAACTAAATTGTTTCTTCCAAGGTTCCTAGTAAGCTACCACTCTTTGTGCACATTTTATTATCCAGGCTTTCATTTGCATATCACTTCACAGATGAGTTTAGTGGGTTGTCTTACTCGTATCTAACTCAACAGACACGTAAGGGGCTGGGTGTGGAGGCATGCGCAGTGTCTCTGTGGATATCAGCCAGGCAGTATACCTGTTGGAATCACACTGTTAACAAAAGAACCTACTTTGTCAGCAAAGAGCAAGAGATGAAAGAGGTCAGAGGTCAGGGACGCTGCTAATTTCCTATCTGCTGACAGAAGAGGAAATTAAAGTGCGGCCTTAACATTCCTTGGGGATGAGAAAGGGTGCAATCACTCAAAGGTGGATGTAAGGTCTAATTTTTGAATGTGCAGCTTGAAGATGTTTTCTAGGTGTTTAATGTCAGCAAATTCTTACCACACCTAATAATGAATCCATGGTGCTGACAGATATGCTAATTCTGACATTACTGCACATAAATGAGCACGGAATTGTGGATTTAAGAGTTCTCTTTAAGTCAGTACCTTTATGATGTGTGTCTTGCTCAGAGGTTCCAATTTGATCTTATTAATGCAGGGAGAGGAAGAGAGAAGGAGAGAGATAAAAACATCAGTGATGAGAGAGAATCATTGATCGGCTGCCTTCTGCTCGACCCCTACTGGCGATCGAGCCCACAACCTGGGCACTATGCCCTGACCAGGAATGGAACCGTGGCCTCCTAGTTCATGGGTCAATGCTCAACCACTGACCCATGTCAGCCAGGCTCAGGGGCGATTTTTGTCTGAGCCAAATGCTGTGTCCGCCATGTGATGGGCGCTGGACAAGATCTGGCTTCATGAATGTCCGTTGTGAATATACCAGAGACACATACATTCACACACATCTGGGCTTGTTCCCAGCATGCTCTCGGAACGCCGTCCGGGTCGAATGGCGTAAAAAGTCGCACATATTAAGAGAATGAATGTGGAGCAGAGATTGAGGCCCCTGCCCGTGTCAGCCGTGGGATCCACTCCAGCGCGACACAAGCAGGGCGTTTAGCAAGTTATGTCAACGTCACTACAAATCGTAGCGGGCCTGGTTTTGGAGACCGACACGCGGGCTTTTCAGAGATGGTGGCCTAATAGGACAATCCAGAGAGGGATACAGGTGACAAGCAATAGGTTGCGGGGTAAAAGCTGTCCCTGGATCCCGAATCGATTTTATAAATTGCAGGCGGAGTATGTGCGAGGCGTGTGACATCTCCTCTGGGGAACCTCAGAGGACGGGAGACACGCACGTGGCTCCTCGAGGCTCAGGAGAGCTGCTGGCTCCCGTGTTAACCCGCGTTGAACCTGGCGGGAGCCTCTCGCTCGGGGAGGGGACTCATGAAGTGAGCTGTTTGTTTCTGTGGAGCTGCGTCTCAGCAACGCATTTGCATTTGCCTGAGACCCGCGTCCCCGATTCCCACGTTGGCAGATTTGATAATAAAGACAGAAGACTTCAGAGCCGTCAAACAAGCTCGCTTTCTCTCCCGTTTAGAATCCTGATGCCTGCAAACCCGCTTACGCTGCAGTAACAAGCCACCCCCGGCAGCGTGTGTTTGTGTTCTTTTAAACGAGAGCTTCTTGCTCATCTGATTCAATGATTTAGATTCAGGAAACGTCAATATAATCTAAGTGGAGACGACGCAGACACAAGCGAGAAATCAAACGGCATCGGGCGCGTGTCGCCGAGCGTTCGCGCCGCGCAGTTTTCGGTCCGGCTTTCTGGAGACCGAATTAACATGGAACCTGCTTCAAGTTCAAGGTGCCTAACGGAATGGTTGGACGCCTGTCTCTATTGCAACATGCTGACTGTCCTAAGATTAGTTCACGGGTTAGAGAGAAGAGCAGACGAGACAGGGCATGACAGGAAGGGGAGACTGAGAGAGGCCAGGCCGAGGGGCAGCTGGGTTGGGGGTCCAGGTGGACTGGAGCCTGAGAGGGAGGCCCTGCAGCCGGGCTGGGTTGGGCGTTTTCCTCCGAAGGAAACACAAGAGCTGTTGAAGGTTATTGAGAATGAAGCGGTGCCCTCGGACGCAGGTTATGAAATATTCATCCTCTCTCCGAGTGCCACGCCGCATCTCCCGTCACTCAGGCCCGTGGGCAGGCGGGTGGGGGAGTCAGGATGACGCACTGAGGGTGGAGCAGCCTCCTGCGGGGTCCTCTCCGGCCCCCACGAGGCAGGACGGGTTCTGGATCTCACAAATTCTGAAATGCTGTTGCTTGTTCCACACAATCGTCGACGGAAACATTTGGGGAAAAAATAAAAAAAGTAAAGAAAAATAAACACCCAAACCAAAACCACAGTCTAATAATGTGTAAAATGAGGGTCTAGGTACAGTAGTTGGCAAACAGCGGCTCTCGAGCCACATGTGGCTCTTTGGCCCCTTGAGTGTGGCTCTTCCGCAAAATACCACGGCCTGGGCGAGTCTATGTTGAAGAAGGGGCATTAGAAGAAGTTTAAGTTTAAAAAATGTGGCTCTCCAAAGAAATGTCCATCGTTGTCCTGTTGATATTTGGCTCTGTGGACTGATGAGTTTGCCCACCGCTGGGCTAGGAGAGCATCAGGCTCAGGGAAAAGAGCCAGGCAGAGAAAGACAAGCATCGAGTGGCCTCACTCAGAGGTGGGATCCACGGAACAGCGGAAACCGAGGAACAAAAGGGGTCCAGAGGCACAGAGACCTGGAGCAGACTGCTCTGGGTTGCTCTCTTCTCGGCCTCCCTCCGGCATCGGGGGAAGATGGCATATTCCCCCTTCCCCCAGCGAGTGGCTGCCAGGAGAGAAAGGGGCTCCCCCGCTGAAAGTCTGGGCCACCCCCGAAGGAGGAGGTTTTCTGGGACCTTCATTTTGTGTGTGTGTGTGTGTGTGTGTGTGTGTGTGTGTGCGTGTGTGTGTGTGTGTGTGTTTAACATATATTTTTGTTGATATTTTACAGAGAGGAAGGGAGAGGGATAGAAAGTCAGAAACATTGATGAGAGAGATACATCCATCAGCTGCCTCCTGTACACCCCCTACTGGGGATGTGCCCGCAACCAAGGTACATGCCCTTGACCAGAATCAAACCTGGGACCTTTCAGTCTGCAGGCCGACACTCTATCCAATGAGCCAAACCGGTTTTGGCTGGGACCTTCAGTTTTGATGTGAGGGACCCCGTGCCACCCCACAGCCCCAAAGAACTTGCAAAATTTTGTCCAGTGAATTCACAGAATTTCTAGAAGAGTGTTTTCACCGCTGCTTTTTGATGAGGTTTGTTCCGGAGCATCACAGAAATTAGCCAATCACAAGCTCTCGGTCCATTTTCACAAAGAAAATGCAATTCCCTAAAGGGCCTGTACATCTATTTTGCTCATTGCTGACCCCTCATGGATGCATTCCCATTGAAGCCCAGTCAGCGTGGTTCCGTGGCTGAGTCCACCGATGAACCAGGAGGTCATGGTTCTATTCCTGGTCAGGCAGGGAGCATGACTGGGGTTCAGGCTCGATCCTGCACTAGGGGGCGTGCAGGAGGCAGCCGATCCATGATTCTCTCTCATCTTGGATGTTTCTCTCTCTCTCTCCCTTTCCCTTCCTCTCTGAAATCAATACAAGTATATTTTAAGAAATATAACAAGACTCATAGGGCACAAACATTGTCTCTGAAGGTTGAGTCAGCTTCACTTTGGACTTTCAAGTCTTTGAAGTTATAAGATGCTGACCCAGAGCAGGGAAAGGAAAACTAGACGGGCGGTCCCGGCTAGCCTCCTTTTCCCCTCCATGGCTCTTACACATGCAGAGTGGGTCAGAACTTGAACCAAGACCAGAATACAAGATGACGTGTTGACATAAGGTCATAAGAACATTTATCTGGGGTAAAACTGCCGTTCTGAAACTTTGGCCACTGTTCACCCCTGCTTGCTTAAAACAAAAGAATGATTGCTTTAGTTTCCAGCTTGAGACCTTGAAGGCTAGAAAAAAAAAACAAACAAACACCCTTTGAAGACTAGAACCAGAGGAGTAACCGGTCAGCACCAGTTGTGTAGCTACACCACCTGTTTTTGCGAGATAGGACCACTTTCCCACATCCAGCAGATGTATAATTAAAAGATAAGGAACGAGCAACAGGGTCATTCATAGTCTATTGGTACCCCTTCCCCAGATGCGGCCTTGGGGGCTGTTCACCAAATGTAGGGCAATAACATTTATGGTTCAGACCCCTTTAAAAGGACTGCCTGCACCCAGGGTGGGGTGGCCTTGGTGTTAGGTCTCTGTGCGATGCCCCCGAGACCATCCTGGCCAGTTTTCAATAAATCCTTGCCTGCTTATTACCAACTTAACCGCCTCTGTGTTCATTTGCAACTGGTCATGGAAGTCACCCCACAACAGTGTGGGTTTGGGCATTTGAGGGGTGGGGAAAGGAAGAAGAAGCGTGAAGACGGTTCACAAATACCCATCAACTTGGCGTCAAGAATATAGATGACTTCTTTTCAACTTTGAGGATCTTCATAGATCTCTTAAGTGACTTTTTAATACACTGCGGGCTTGAGTGTCCTTTTTATATCAGGTTATAAATACTGTTGGTTAGAAGTCTATCCATCGGGTGCAATATATTTTTATGGGCTCGTGGTTAGCCAGAACAATTTAGAGATGAAACTGTAACCAAGGAGATTTATAATGCATATTGAAATGCAACATCATGGTGACAATGAGTTGTCACAGGGGGCTTTTGTCTTGTTTCTTTTGTTTCGCTCACATATGTCCTCCTGGTCACCAACGAGAAGAAGAAGAACCCAGCCGTGGCTTTCTGGGGTGTGATGATAGTCACAGGCGAGAGGAACTCACCTGAGAGGGGCTTTTCACAGGGCTGCCTGAGCCATGGGGTCCCATTATCATTATTGCTATATTTCTTAAAATATGCTTTTATTGATTTCAGAGAGGAAGGGAGAGGGAGAGAGAGATAGAAACATCCATGATATTTTCCTGAGAGGCCTGTGCCTTTGAGGACTAAATGTTATGTCCACTCTATTTTCTGGATAATGACGACAGGCCTGCATGTTCATTCAGAGCACTTTCCAGAACTTTCTTTGGACGTTGCTTTTCAGGTCAATGTCAAAAATGGCACTTTTTATTGTGTGTATTGTGCCAGGGCCAAGTAAATAACCTTCCTGCTTAAAGCGAGATTGACGAGTGCTGCATTCCTCATGGTGGGGAGGCTCCAGAGGAGCAAGACGAAATGGCCCGAAGTGAACCGCACTGGAGGGAGAGGCTGGGGTGCCTAGGAAGGCCGGTCAGGTTGTGGTGGATTCCCAAGAGGATGCCTGGCCCTGTTCAGCAGCTCTTCCTGGTGTTTTGGGCGGGACCCCAAGGCAAGACAAAGATCTCTGCAGGGGGGTGAGAACAACAGGAAGCAGGTGAAGGGTGGGAGGTGGGGGAGGTGATGGAGCTGCAGGGTTACCTTCAGAAACTGAGCTGGGTCCCAGGCTGCAGAATCGAATTTCACTGAGGTACCCAGAGCGCCAGAATCCACCTGTGTGTGAGAGCCGAGACCTGGAGTCTTCGGCTGGATCAGAAATGTAGTTAGAATCCAGGCCAGCATGTCTGTCCTTGGCAGAGATTTGACCTGGTTAGTGCCATCCACAGCCTGTCCTCAAGTTCTGGCCCCAATAGTGTCACCTCCTTCCAGGCGGTAAAACCCCTTCGACGGCAGATCTATTGCCAAGGACATTTAGAAGGAAATGTGGAGGCTGTGATGGAAATCAAACCTTTGAGGCCGCCAAGTGCTCGGTCACCTCGGTTCAGGATGGCCAGGCATGGAGAGCGGGAACAAGGGGCGGTTGGGGGGAAGATGCTCTCCGGGGAGGAGAGCAGCCACGGGAGGAGAGAGAGGGGAGAGGTGGGAATGAGTAGCATTGAGGAATGGCGGGGACGCAGTAATGGAACATTCATGAAGAACACTGTCCATCACTTTCTAGACACTTGGCCCCACCACCCCGACATCAGGCCCTGGGTGCAGGGATGGAGGTTGGGGCTCATCCTAAGGCTGTGGCATCCCTGTGGTTCCCCATGAGGGACCCCAGTTCAGGTGAACGGTAGGAGATACACACAATAAAAAGTGCCATTTTTGACATTGATCTGAAAAGCAATGTTCAAAGAAAGTTCTGGAAAGTGCTCTGGATGAAATATTGGGGTGCAAATAGTATCTAACTTTTAACTTCTAAAGAGCCCAGGGGTGCTCTAGCCAGTTTGGCTCAGTGGGTAGAACATCAGCCCACAGACTGAAGGGTCCTGGGTTTGATTTCGATCCATGGTATGTCACGTACCTGGGTTCCGGGCTCCATCCCCGGCCCTGGTCAGGGCAGGCGCAGGAGGCAACGAATGGATGTGTCCCTCTCACACCCATGTTTCTCTCTCTCTCCCTCTTCCCCTTCCCTTCCACTCTCTCTACAAATCAATGGCAAATAATCAGTGGGTAAAAAATTAACCAAAAATAAATAAATACATAAAATAAAGAAGAGGGGCTCTTAGAATAATAAACACAGCCCTAATTGCTTCAGATTAACGGATAGCCAAATGCATTCACAAATATTGACATTATTCAAATCAGCTTCAGCGAGCAGGAAAGGATGCTGGGTGTTTGTGCCCCAGATGCACACAGGAGAGGCATGTGTATATTTTTCCAGAATCATGACTTATTCAGTTTATGGTCTAATTATTGGTTGAGAAGATAAGTAAATAACAAATTATCATATGAAAACTATGAGCCTGGGAGTAATTAATGCCATAAAATGAATTGCTTCATCTGGGATGAACTTGCAAATTCTAGAAAAAAACAGGCTTGATTTCTGAAAAAAAAAAAAAAAAAAAAAAAATATATATATATATATATATATATATACACACACACACATATATATATAAAACAATATTGAAAAAATATTAAGGATTCAATGAAGAGAGAATTAGCCCTGGCCGGGTTGGCTCAGCACATAGAGCGTTGGCCTGCGGAGGGAATCACATCAGTCAAGGGCATATTCCTGGGTGGCAGGCTCAATGTGGGAGGCAACTAACTGATGTGTCTCTCACATCGATGCTTTTTTCTCTCTGTCTCCCCCTTTCCCTTCCATTCTCTCTAAAAATCAAAATCAATGGGAAAATATCCCTAGGTGAGGGTTAAAAATAAATAATTAATTAATTATTTAATTAAGAGCTAATTAAAAGGCCTGCAGGATACAGTGTTCAGCTTCAGGAGAGGAATCCAGAGGTTCCAGCACAGGGAGACTCTTGGTTGTGTTTTGCCTGGGGCCTGGGGGACGGGCCCAGGAGGTTGGGAAGCAGAAGTAACCCAGTCATCTGGACCATCCTGGCCAGCGCTCTTGGGTGACCTGGGGACCTCTGTTAGCTGTGGACTGTCCCAGGCTGCACACGGCCATTCATGAATGACTATCATGATATCCCAGAGCTAAAACACATGGTCCCGAGCCCTCATCTATGAAGCAGATCACAGAAACCATCCTTCCCAGACATTTCTCTGTGACTGTGGTAGGGACATACCCCTAGATCAGTCCTGTGCCCCCATGTACTCCCCACTCATTTGTTGCTTGTCCAAAAGAGATGGGTGTACCCTCAGCCTGCCTCAGTGACAGCAGTGCTATTACAGATTCGGCCGGGAAACCAGAGAGGTCTTCCAGGAGGTGGTGGTGTACGATCCAGGGACAAAGAACAGACTCCTGCGTTGTGTGAGATGCCATGAGCACCCATCATCGCCCTGAGAGAAGGCGCAGGGTAGCGGGGGAAGTACAACAAGGGAGGTGGCATTGGATTTGCGGTCACCAGTGTGAGCCCGTTTCCCAGGGCACACCTCACCACCAGCTCCCGCGAGCTCCTAACGTCCACAGAACAGGAATTACATCCACAAGACCTGATGACTAAGCGAAGGCGTGGGTGGCTGGGGCGGGAAGGGTGCACCTGAATGACTCCCAAGTATCTGACTCATCTGTTTCAGGAGCTAGCGATGCCAATAAACAAGAAGAGGGAGGAACGGTCCCTCCGTTCCCAGTAAAACCGCCTCTTAGAAAGAAGTAAACACTCAAGCGCCTGGAGGAGGATGTTCCTGAGATATTTGCATATTTGCTTGATAGAGGTTTGAGGGGGAAGATTTTCTGAAAATCGGGTGTCAGGATGAAACCAGCTCCAAACTCAAGTGAGCCAGACCTTGGGTGCAATCCTGTCGCCTCCTGGGCAGCTTGTGCAGCGACCCTCAGCTCACAGTCCACAGGCCTAGACCCCTAACCACCCAGGTCCCCACCAGTGTTCTGCTCCCACTCTCCTGGGTTCCTCTCCTGTCTCAGGGTGATGGGGAGTGGACAGGCCGTCACATGGTAACGTGACCCCCGAGAGGAATGATGTTTATTTCTCTCCCAATTCCCTCCCCCTGGGAGTCCTCCGGCCACCAGGACTTCCCTACAGTGACGTCTCTGTAGTTCGGGGTTTGATGGCAATGATGCTGCATCTCTTAGAGATACTGAGAGGGAAGCTTAGCTGTGTCAGCGTTTCCACCGGCCGGTGACCTTGTGTTGATGAGATGCTGATCTCCATCCTCTACAGAAAGTACCTTTTCCCTGTCTCCTTCCCCTTCTGTTTACAAATGTGGTCTGTGATCCATTCATTCACGAAGGGAGAGGGATGAGCAGCTCACACGGGAAGGGCCGTGTCACTAACCTAGCCCCCAGCTGTCTACCCCTTAGGGAAGGGGTTTGAAGAGCAGCCCCTGGTGGGGAATGAGGTGGGGCAGGGGGAGTTGGAAAGTGTCATGGGTTCATGCAGATTCCCTCTCCCCAATAGTGGTGACCTGGATCTCTAAGCCAAACCACCAGGAAAGTGAGGATTTCAGTTCCTCTTAAGTCAGTAGATGGACGTTATAATGAGACTTATTTTACTCATTTGTTGATGGTCTGATTTTAGCCCTTAGAACATTAATGTCTGGGTGCAATGGGGAAAGAGGAAGAGTAACATTAGAAAGCCCTGTGAGTGTCTGTGTGTGTGCAAGTGTGTGTATGTGTGTGTACATGTGTCTGCATTTCTGTTTGTGTCTGTGTGTCTGTCTGTACGTGTGTATGATAGGAAATTGTTAAAGCCAGGGGCTATGCCCTCTTGGCAAAGCTTAATTCTTAGAATTCTTTCAACTTAACAGCCGCATGATCACAATATTCACTAATACATATTCCAATACTGGCATATCTCATACATATTCAGATACTGGCATATCTAGTATGTATTCATATATTGGCATATCTAATACATATTCTGATATTGGCATATCTAATACATACTCAGATACTGGCATATCTAATGCATATTCAGATACTGGCATATCTAATGCATATTCAGATACTGCTAAGTCTAATACATACTCAGATACTGGCATATCTAATACATATTCAGATACTGGCATTTCTAATACGTATTCAGATATTGGCATATCTAATACATACTCTGATACTGGCATATCTACTACATGCTGAGATATAAGCTCTGAGAAATGGTTAGGCTAAGCTGCCTTAGCACCAGGCTCTGAGTTACTTTGAAAACGTCAGTTGAACATGGTGCATTGAAAAAATGTTCAGTTTATAGCAAAAGGTCAAAAGCCATGAACCACCTGTAAGGAGAATTGCGAATGTGCATAACACACGAACATCAAGTGTTACAAAGCATACTTTCCCATGACTTTCCTACCTTTTCTTCATGTGCACATGTCCCTTTCTCCATCTTATTTCCCTGCACAATATGTTTTCAGTCAAGCTTCCTGAGCTGTAATTCACATATAATGAATATACATGTTTTAAGTTCAATGAGTTTGAAAACCACATACACCCATATAATTATTCACTGTTATTTAAATATAGACTAGGTCTATTTCCAACAAAACTTCCTTCAGGCTTTTCTAGAATCAATCCTACCACTTCTCCAACCCACAGCCTCTGATCTGATTTTGATTCCTGCAAATTATTTTTCTTTGTTTTAAAATATTTTATTTATTTATTTATTTATCTATTTATTTATTTATTTATTTATTTATTACATATGTGTCCTATTCCCACATTACCCTCACCTCCCATTCATGCCCCCACTCCCCTGTTGTCTGTGTCCGTTGATTAGGCCCATATGCATGCACATAAGTCCTTTGGTTGATCTCTCCTCCTTACCCACTCTGTCCCCTACCTTCCCTGAGGTTTGCCATTCTGATCAATGTTTCTCTGTCTCTGGATCTATTTTTGTTTATCAGTTTATGTTGTTCATTATATTCCACAAATTAGTGAGTTCATGTGATATTTATCTTTCTCTTTCTGATTCTAGAAATGTGTATAAAGAGAATCGCACTCTGTCATGATTGACATTTTGCTCAGGATAGTACTTTGAGATTCATTCTGTAATTACTCGTATCACTAGCTTTGTTCCTTTTCCTTGCCGAGTTGTATTCCATTATATGAACATACTACCATTTGTTTTCCTCTTTGCCTACTGATAAACATGTGGGTTGCTTCCATTTTGGAACTGATATGAAAAATATTGTTATTAACACTGATGGGCAATTATTTAGGAAGAGATATGTTTTTATTTGCCTCTAGTAATACCTGAGAGTGGAACTAAAGAGCTATATTTATGTTTAACTTAATGGACTTTCCCTAGCTATGTCCCGAAGTAGTTGTGGTATTGTGTATTTCTGACAGCAATAGCCGAGAGTTCCCATTGCTGCTCAAAAGGATTATTGGAGTGTTGCTAGGAATTGCTTTGAACTTGTAAGTTGCATTGAGCAGGTAACATTGACAATTTACCAATAATAAGTCTTCCAATTCATAAATATGGGCCGTTTTTCATTTATTTAGGTCTTCTTTAATTTGCTTTACCAGTGTATTGTAGTTCTCAATGCCCAGAACTTTCTCCTCTTTAGTAAGTTTATTTCTAGGAATTTTCATCTGTATAGATGGAATCATTTCCTATGCATGCTGTTTAAAAGGAATCATTTTTTTTTCTTTTGCTTTTCAGATAATTGATTGCTGGTATATAAGAGCACAACTTATTTTTGTGTATTGGTTTTGTACCCTGTAAGTTGATGAATTAATTTCTTAGCTCAAGTTGCTTAGTTTTGAGGAGTCTACATATAGGATCATACCATTTGCAAATACAGACTTTTTTTCCTTCTCAACTTAGATATTGTTTAAGTTGTTTTCTTGTCTAATTGCCTTGGTTAGGCTTTCCAGTACATTACTGAATGGCGATGGTGAAAGGGGCAACATTGTTGTGATTCTGATCCTAGGATGGAAGATTTCAGCATTTCCTTATTGAGTATGATGTTAGCCATAGTTTTTCTTAAGTACTCTATCATTTTGAGAAAATTCCTTTCTTTTAAGCTTTTTTATAATAAAAGAGTGTTGGATTTTATCAGTCCCTTTTTAATGTAAGTTAATGCAATAATTAAGATAACCGTGATATGTTTTTCCTTCTTTCTTAATGTAGTGTATTCCAGTGGTTGATTATCTTATGTTGAACCATCCTTGCATTTTCAGGATAGATCTCAGTTGGTCATGATGTATAAGCCTTTTAATGAGCTGTTGGGCTGGTGGTAATTTTCCCCCCTCGGTGGACATTGGACAAAGCCCAGATATTATTAATGGTCACAACTGGAGGAAGATGGCAATGGCATAGGTGTGTGGAGGGCAGGATGTTGCTAGAGAGTCTATGATGGACAGGACAGGGCCCCTTCCCCCACATCCAAGGACTCACCATCCCAAGGTGTCTACATGGTTCAGGCTGAGAAACTCTAAATGAACTCCAAGGCTCTTTTCATCCCCCTGGCTAGGCCATCCTTCCCTCTCTAATGTGGCCTCTGGGCTCTCCCCCCCTCAGCTTTCCTAAAGCACCCAGCCCTCTCCCAACCCTCCCTTTCATGCTCCAGCCATACTGACCTCAGGTCCTCACAGGGAACCTCCCTCACTCCAACCTGGTCTCTAGGTTTAATCTCTACTTATTCTATGGTTCTCAGTTACTTCCTTTGGAAAGGCGTTCTGATTCTGATAAGACTAAGAGAGATGCTTTCTTAGTATTTCCCCCCAACATCAGCACTGATTATATCATAGCACGTCTCAGAATTTATTACAATCCCAGGTTCATTTTTATGTGGTCTTAGAAGATGATACCCAACCTTTCCTGTTTGCTCATTGTTATATCTCCAAAACTTGGGTCTTGTCCATTTCTGCAATATATATGCATAAGAATAAATGAATGACTCAAGAATAAATGAGTGACTCAACCAAAATGCCCTTTTCTTCATCTATAAACCTTCAGGAAATGGAGCTGTTAAAAAAAATGTAAGTTAATGCTTTATAGAGGTCCTCCTCCGATAAATCTATGGAATGGGAAGAAAAAAATTAAGATATTTTCATTTCGGTTATCCAAATCTTTACTCACCTGCCTCACTCATAACGGAACTATCAATATATCTGGTTTTCTCCAAGTATCCAATGATTGATCCAGTATTTGTGCAACATCTGAGACACAGAACCCCGGGTGGTAGAGCACTCACTTATAGATTGGCTCTTGAATAAATTATCAGGGCCAAAAACAAGATTCGAGAGTGGAACCTGAGGCAGAGCAAAGCAGCTCAACTCAGCCCTTAAGTTGCCAGGCTTGGCGCGGGATTTCCAGGGACTTGCTGGGTTTCCCAGGCAGCGTCCAATTTCCGGAGAAAGAAACAGTGAAATGCCAGAGGCGCTGTGAGCGCTGGGCAGGTTCAAGCCAGGTCAGCGCGAAAATGACTGCTAAGCAGCCGCTAGCTTGTAAAATGATAGAGGAACTCATTCTTCCTTATTGCCCTTTACAAATATTAGCAAATAAGTCACAATGTCAGCAGGGGCTGGAGCCTCGGCACTGCCTTGAGGACCAGAAGTGTTTGAGAGTTGGCTGGGAGACGGATTTCTGTAAATCAAAGCCCACACTTCCACGTAATCTAATCCAAGGACAGATGCTCCATCAAAGGGCTATCTGGCCAGCCCCAAGGCTCTGAAACTGTATCATCCCGGGGGAGAAGATGTAAGACAAGAGGCGAGCCATGCGGACATGGCAAGCGACATGTCCTCTGCAGTGGGGAGATTGTAGATTTTGGTGTGTTTGCTCTTCTATTTCATAGCTTTTTCCAAATTGCAGCATCTCCCTGACCACCTACAGCGTGCAATACCCTAGAATCACAGGATCCTGGCAGGCCGAACGGTCTGCTCAGTCGGTGTCCTGTTCCTCAGAGTACTCTTCTCTCTCCCATGCTTGTCTACATATTTAAATCCTTAACTATTAGGGACTGTTTCAGATTTCATTAGTTTACTCCAGTGTTAGGTGTTCTGATTATAGAGAAAGGTAGATCAAGATCAGTGCTGGGCCTTAGGAAAGCAGGTTTATTCGTGTATACACATGTATGTTCATGATGGACGCTGCTGGGATGGGCCCAGCCTCATTCCCCACTTCCGGCTCATCAGGTAGTCAGAGGATTTTCCTGAGGGACCACCTTCCCTCACCCATTCACCTAAAGTACAGCAGTGACTCCTCCCCTCATTACTGTCAGGGCTTCTTCTGTGATCATTGCTCCCTTAACTTCCTCCTTCATGCTAATTGCTGTCTTTATTCTCGTGACTCTGCTTGCTGTCCTGTGTCTTCAGCACCAACACCTCCGGACACCAGCTCCCGGGGGCAGGTGTCTGCAACCAACACAGGGCATCGCACTTAACCAGGATGGGCTGGTGCCTCCTCAGAGCTCTTTGTGTCAGGGTCAGGACCTTGACCGAGCACACCAGTCCCTGCCCCCGGGAGCTGGTGTCCGGAGGTGTTGGTGCCGAAGACACAGGACAGCAGGCAGAGTCACGAGAATAAAGATGGCAATTAGCATGAAGGAGGAAGTTAACGGAGCAATGATCACAGAGAAAGCCCTGACAGTAATGAGGGGAGGATCACTGCTGTACCGTAGGTCAATGGGTGAGGGAAGGTGGTCCCTCAGGAAAATCCTCCCACTACCTGATGAGCCGGAAGTGGGGAATGAGTCTGGGCCCATCCCAGCCAGCGTCCATCATGAACACACATGAGGAGAAAGGCTTTTGCTATGATCGCATCATGTTGACATGTAGATGTTCCTCCCCTGTTTCTTCCACCTGCCTCCCCGTCCCAACATCACGTGGGAAGGACAAAGAGAGGGACAGTCATCTGGAAGCAGCACCTATCCCATGTGTCCTGAACCCTCTCATCTCCTCACCATCTGACCAGTCACCCCCACATCACTGGTACCTCAGCCACCCTAAACTATGTGGGTACAATTATATACATGTTGTATATATAATCGAATGCATGGTGTATATGTAACTATACACCTGGCATATAGATAAAATTTAAGATTTCTATACAGTATATATATATATATATATATATATATATATATATATATATGATATATATAATTTTATTACATGTTACATGTAAAAGATATATAAAGTCAGGATTCAGTAATTAAACATATGGCATATATATACACTAAGTAGTTTTGGTAATACATATACAAACATTAACTTCTATATGTACCTATAATATAAAGTATATAAATGTACATACCTTTCACTATTTATACAGCCTTAGAAAAGCATTTATTTGTGTATTTGCAAGTAAAATAGAAAAGTTAAAAATGCCCAGTTTCCTCTACTAAGGAATATGGAGACCTGGCTGTTTAAAAGATACCCTAAGCACAGTCGGTGGTAAGTAGACAACAACCATAAGAAAGGGAAATTCATTTCTTTGAATGTTACGACTTATATAAACGTTCCTGCTCCATGCTAACAATGCTGCTCTCGAAGGCTGCGAGGAGAAACATTTCATAAGACTGGTACTTGTGCATTGTAAGCCAAATCCATTTTCAATTACATAAATTGTCTGAGTTCTCAGCTTTATAAGTCAGATGTTCTGTACTGGTATGTACTGTGGCAATATATGTACTCACATGGGCCTCTCTAAGTGACTCTATTTTATTCCCCTGCAACCATGAGATTCAATCAGGGTCATGGCTAAGTAACCCTAAGCAATCACCCGACTCAGCGACACAAGCAGAGGACGACTGTGGGGCCCATAAACCAGCTTCATGTCTTGTAAACAGAAATAATAGGTTGATTGAATTTGTCTAGCGGTAATCTGGTACTTTGATATCACGTGTTCTCAGTATTAAATATATCCTGTTGATTGAATTCCTGCCCACTGGGAAAAGACAACCAACATAGAACTAGAGGGTCTTTCCTATTCTTCCAGAATTTTTAAGACTTTCCATTAGGCCCATGGTCGGCAAACTGCGGCTCGTGAGCCACATGAAGCTCTTTGGCCCCTTGAGTGTGGCTCTTCCACAAAATACCACGGCCTGGGTGAGTCTATATTGAAGAAGTGGCGTTAGAAGAAGTTTAAGTTTAAAAAATGTGGCTGTCAAAAGAAATTTCAATCGTTGTACTGTTGATATTTGGCTCTGTTGACTAATGAGTTTGCCGACTCCTGCATTAGGCTAAAGTGGTGGTTGAAGTGATATTCTCAGCATAGTCTCTTCAGTATCCGATACAGCCGTTCAATGTTGTTTGGGTGTGTGGATACAGGAAATACAGATTGTTCCAGAAAAACACCTAGGAGAGGTAGAGGGCAAAGGCCTGACTTTAAAATTGAGTGAGCACACCTTACAGGGCCCAGAGATGCAAAGTTTGGCAGCCGGGAATGTCTGCCTACAAGAAATGTCTCTCCCCCTCCCTCCCCCCCCCCCCCCCCGCACCCAGATTGACATCATTGGCCTCCCTTAGCTACTGCCAGCTCCTCCCTTGAGTGCTCTGTTGATTGGTGGAGTGACAGACCCACAGTCCTATCTGCATCCATACCGCACCTTTTGGAAAGTGCTTCTCTCCCTCTTTCAGGTCACAATACCATTTTTCAGACCCCAGCCTTCTGCCTCATATACGCACTAGAAATGTGTTTTGACGTTTTGTAACACGATGCTTACATTACTGCACGAGTTCCCCCATGATGGCACCTTAGGCGAGTAGGATGGCAGGTGAGGCCACCCTGTGCTCCTCGCTTAACTGGGGGACAGCTCCTGGGTTCCTAGCCATCAGCTCATTGGTTGAGCATCGACCCGTGAACCAGGAGGTCACAGTTCAATTCCCAGACAGGGCAATGTGTGATGTGTCCTCCTGAGAATTTGAAGGTCATCTTGTCCAACAACCTCCCACACCACGATGCATTAGAGGAATGCATTCGAACAAGCCAAATGTATGGCTGAAGTCAACCGGAAATCAGAGACAGTACCCAGACCAGCAGCCCACGAGTATAGATGAAACCTGGTCTCAGAGAGGCCTTAGGAGTCAGTAAGACAGGGTTTAGAGGAGAGGACGTTCATGTTTGGTTTCAGGAGATGAAGTCGCTACCTGCACACCCGATTCTGTTTTCTTCCGCATGTCAACAGCCTCCCAGGGCTACACACACACACACACACACTCACACATTACCAGAGAGCACCGTGCATGTGAAACCTGCTTGTTTCTGACATTTTTGGTCAAATAAATGACAACATCAGAACTTCTCCTTTTCCCTTGAGCAATCCAAATGTATTCACGTGGTAAACAGAAAGAGATGGGGCTTTTACAGCTTCAGACTTTCTGAGTACCATTAAATTCTATAAAGCTAATCTGCATAGGTAGTTTTTGTGTTGTTTTTTTTTTCATTTCTGATCTCGTCTAATACTTATTTCAATTTTGGAACAACCAGGGAGATACCGCCTTTTATTTGCCTGGTTTTCCTTTTAGTGTTTATGTAAATGGTTATGTGTGAAAAGGAGGAAAACCAATTCCAGGAGCGACATTAGAATAATCAGGTCACTAGTGCTACTCTTGGGAACCGCTAGGGGGGAAAAAAAAGGATTTGTGTAAAAAGGGAAGTTATAGAACATTATCTACCTTGAGGGATGAGCTGTGTGCTCTTTACAAAAACCAAAACATTTTTATGGACTTTAGAGAGGAAGGGAGAGGGAAGGAGAGATAGAAACATCAATGACGAAAGAGAATCATTGACCAGCTGCCTCCTGCACACCTCCCATTGAGGATTGAGCCCATCACCTGAGCATATGCCCTGACCCGGAATTAAACCATGACCTCCTGGTTCATAGGTAGACTTTTAACCACTGAACCACACTGGCCAGGCAGTAGTCATTGATTTAAAGTCCCAGTTCATGCTTTTGAAATCTATTTATACCAGGCAATATTGGTTTGCATAAAATAAATGTTATTTTCTTTCTTGACCTTGTTACCATTCCTGACATTACATAAGAAACCCTTTTGAATATGTGGGCATGTCCACGTGCAGGTAGAGGAATGTTTCCCAAACGTGGAGTTGAACATTGGACTGAAAGTCCAAGGTTAGCTTTTCGTTCGAATTATCTGGTCAAAGTCCTGTCCCCTCTTATTTTCCCTTCACTTAACACAGTGAGTCCTTTCTCAGTGAAGACGGGACTTATTAAGGTATTTTGTCTATAGAGAGTCTTTGAATGTAAACAATAGAGTTGAAATCATCTATATCTATATCTATATCTACATCTATATATCTATCTATATCTATATCTACATCTACATCTACATCTACATCTATATCTATATCTATATCTATATCTATATCTATATATCTATATCTATATCTATCTATATCTATATCTACATCTATATCTACATCTACATCTACATCTACATCTACATCTATATCTATATCTATATCTATATCTATATCTATATCTATATCTATATCTATGGCTAAATAACCATCCATCCAACCAACCACCATCGGGCAGATGCTCAATGCAGGAGCTGCCCAGTTGCAGTGACTTGGCAGCTGTGGTTCTGGGTTCTTGAGTGACACACCCCAGAACCAGCTGCCGCAGGTGCAGCTGGCCGGGAAGAGACCGCGGGAGGTTGGTTCCAGGATGTGTCCAGCCCATCTCACCCAGTCCCACCCCACAGGCCAGCTTCTAATTAATTTCCTTTCGATGTGCATGAATCCGTGCACTGGGCCACTAGTAGGATATAAAGAACAGTAGTTGAGCATTGGCCCATGAACCATGGAGCATGCCCAGGGTGCAGGCTCAGTCTTCAGTAGGAAGCGTGTAGGAGTCAACTGATCAATGATTCTCTCTCACTCCCTCTCTCCTTCTCCCTTCCTCTCTGAAATCTGTCTATAACTGCAAAGGAACTGAGAACACTTTCTTTTCCACCCCTGGGAGGTGGGTCCCTTAAGGGAAGAGGCAGACCCTGGGGGTGTTCCCAAAAGCTACTTTCTGCAAAGACCTGCTCTGCCATCACCCTTTCCTGTCACTTCAGGAGGTGCTATCTTAGGTCCTCCCTGTAAATGGCACGTGTGTCCCACAGGAGAGAAAGAACAGCGTGACATCTGGCCTAGGCATTCAGCACTTGAGCTCACAATTAGTCCGGCCCAGTCTGATGATGGTCACATCTCCTGCCCAGTCCCACCCTGGAATGCAGAGCAGAGGGGGGGGGCGGGGGGGAGTCTTGCTGGTGCTGGCAGGCGTGGTGGGTGGGCCTGGTGGGTGGGCTTACAGGGGAGCCATTCATCCTCATAGTCTGCCTGAGGCTTTGGGGGCCGTGCTCCCCGAGTTCATGGGAGCCTGAAGGCTCAGTGAAGGGAGGGGAGTCCCCGAAGGCAGACAAGCCAATTCAACCTTTATTTTGACCTGAGTCAGGGATGAATACAGTGTTCACTGCTCACTAGACTCAAGTGAAGCTAACAGGCGAGAATGAACGGGGGTCACCTTCTCTGTGCGGCGAGGTAACCGCGAACCCTTTGTACCCTGCGGCCTCCAGGGACTGAAAGGTTGGAGGTGGCCGTTCATCACACTGGGGAGGGGATTACAGTGAGTGCTGGATCGACACAGCGCAGTCTTCCCAGAACCAATAAAAACGCCCTTTGCCTTCTCTCCCCTCTATTACAAGTAATTGCTATTCACCGCGCAATGGATGGCTTGGAAGTGTCACAGAGCCTCGGCGTGCCTGGAGGATGAAACGTTCGGAGGAGGAATGTAGCCATCCATCATTGGCATTCAGGAGAAAACCCCATTCGATGTTTGAAAGGCGGGTCCCCAGGAGGCAATAGAGAAATCAGGAACAATATTGGGCCAAAAATACGGCTCGGGCCGGAGCCGGCAGGGGAGCTGGTGTCAGGCGGTGTGAAGGGAGGCGGCTGGGAAAGGGGAGATGTATGGGCGCTGCTGTGCCTGCACTTTATTTATATGTGCACTCGCCGCGGAGCCGGTTGTTCTGGGAATAGACTGGCAGCTTAGGCCCGAAGCGTCTCACACAGGCAGTTGTGCTTCTATTTCTTTTCCTCTGAAACCTCTCAGTCCCATCTGGCCACAGGGCCAATATGTTTGCAAACTCTTATCTTTTCAAGATCTGTTTGCAACCAGCGCGCCCCCCAAAATGGGTTGTGCCAGGCACCGCTTTCCATGTGGGAGGCTCTGGGGCAGCCCTTGGTGACCTAGTGGCAGAATCCAACGCCGTTGCCTTTCCAGGGGTAGGCACTGTTTTGGGGCGTGCCCCCCACGGGCGGCACACCTGGTGTGCAGGGGACGTAGCTGGGAGGAGGTGAGGGGGGGCACCAGCAGGGCCGGAGTCACTCCCGGGCAGATGGGGCTGATCTGGCTGATTCTCAGGACTGTGGACACGAGGTACCTGAAGGCACACAATCTAGGCCAGCGGTCGGCAACCTCATTAGCCAACAGAGCCAAATATCCACAGGACAACTGTTGAAATTCCTTTGGAGAGCCACATTTTTTAAACTTAAACTTCTTCTAACGCCACTTCTTCAACATAGACTCGCCCAGGCCGTGGTATTTTGTGGACGAGCCACACTCAAGGGGCCAAAGAGCCGCATGTGGCTCGCGAGCCGCGGTTTGCCGACCACGGGTCTAGACTCTGCCTGCGTGCTGCCTCCACTCCCTTGCTCAGAAGGTCTAGCGTGTGACTGTCCTCGCGATGATACTGATGCCATCAAGATAGAGAGTCGTGCTTCTTACAATTCTTCTTGTTTCTGCGTGGCTTTGTCACAGCCCCCCGAAATGAGGAATGCGGTCTCTCATAAGTAGCAACCGATCACCCATTCCCTGGGTGAGCTAGTGTAATCCCTGTGCCCACATCCTCTGTGCCCTTTGCCCTGGAGTGACTCCAGCTCCCCTGATGCCCCACCCACCTCCTCCCAGCTGTGCCCCCTGCACGCCAGGTGTGCCACCCGTGGGGGCACGGTGTTGTACGCCCCAGAAACGGCGCCTACCCGGGGAAAGGCAACGCCGTTGGGTTCTGCCACTAGGTCACCAAGGGCTGCCACAGGGCCTCCCACGTGGAACGCAACCCCTTTTGGGGGGCATGTTGGTTGCAAACAGACTTACTTTCGTCTCTTATCCCTTTTATTTATATTGTTTTGGAGATGCCAGCCCCTCATTAGCAGCGGAGTTCCCTGGATTCTGCAGCCACAAGGTTGACGGGCCACTGCGTGGTCCTCCCAGGCACCTCCTATTCGGCGAGAGCAGAGCTCACCCCAGGACAGGCTGATGGGAGAGAAGTCGGAGATCCCATGCTCCCAGGACAGGGACCGTGCAGTCGGCAGAAGGGAATGGGGACGCAGACACACGGTCCCCCTGACGCCTCGTATAACCCTGAGCAGCAGGTGCTTTCTTTCCTGCTGTGATTATCATGAAACTGGGGTGCAGAGGCTCTGGGACATCCTCTGAAGTCATGCTGCTGTGAGGTAGTTTCTGAGAGAGAAACCGGACTGTGGGTTCAAAGCTGCCCTCGGCGCTGGCTGACCCCCTCCACGTGGTGACAGGCCCCGGGCTGACAGCAGTTGAATGAGCTGCCCTGCAGCGTCCACCTCTGGCCCAGGTCCACTCTCCCGAGACATAAACAAGTCGAATCCTTCTTCCGACAGAGCTTTTAACAGCTCCTTCCCCTCCGCGGCCAAACACACTCTTTTCCGCCCGCTGACCCCGGCCGCCAGCCACTCCATCATCCTGGCCCAGGGGACGGGGCTCCAGTTTGTGAAAATCCCCCTTTAAACCAGGCTACTTGGGGGAGAATGACCCCTACGTGTGGGCACGGCGCAGGTAGAGGCAGAACTAGCCCCCTCCCCAGCCTTGACCATGAACTTGTGTTCCTATAACCGGGTCAGACCGCAGACCACATTGTTGGCAACTACAGAAAAGACGAGCCAATATAGAACGCCGGCCTCACATCACCTGGGAGTTTCATGTGTCTTGTGTGTGTGTGTGTGTGTGTGTGTGTGTGTGTGTGTTTCTTTAACTTGAATTGATGTAAAATCCCTTCCCCCGAATCCACTCCTCTTCTGAATAATGTAAGGAGATCACCTTTGTCAAGCTAAATACAACACAATCCATAGTCTTATTAAACACCATGTTATTAGATTTAGGTACTGTTTTGGCCTGGACTGGTTTGTTTTATTTAGCTTCTCTTTAATTTGACAAATGTAGCAAAGCAGGAGAAAAAGACCAATTTCCAGTCTACTTTTTACTTAGTGTATATAAAAAAAAAAAGTGCTTTTTTTTTTTTTTACCTCTATGGCTTGAATATTCCCCAGATAAATCTGTTTATCCTTCCCCCAAAACAAAGAAAAACAAAATAATGTTTCCTATGCATACTTATTTTTATAGGATCAGTCTGCAACTCTTCTTATTTTACGTGTGTGTGTGTGTGTGTGTGTGTGTGTGTTGTTGTTGTTGAAATGTATGAAGAAGCCAAAACAGTGAAGAGAAAACCATCTGCCCCTTGTTGTCTAACATATATGTTTGGCATTTCTGCATCTACTCATTCTTTTTTTAAAATATATTTATATTGATTTGAGAGAGGGAGGAAAAGAGAGAGAGAGAGAAACATCAATGATGAGAGAGAATCATTGATCGGCTGCCTCCTGCATGCCCTCTACTGGGATGGAGCCTGCAACCCGGGCATGTGCCCTGACCAGGAATCCAGCTGTGACCCTCTGGTTCATAGGTTGATGCTCAACCAGTGAGCCACACTGCCTGGACCAGAATGTAGGATTTCTGATGACTATAATGTAGGGGGTTTGTCTCTTTTCCACATCCAGTGTGGAAAGAGAGTGGGTCCAGTTTCTGAGTAGAGGAGCTGGAAATTGAGAAATAAAAGAAAAAATAGAGGACAGAGAAATAGAAATAAAAGCTGGGGCTGGGTGGAATCTCTTTTCTCTCTGATGGAGAGACAGGATCTAAACCCAAGAGCAACATGTTTATTTATAACAAAATACAAAGGGGTTTCACCTGAAAAAACTTAGGTTCAAAGGAGCTTGAGTAGGTCCAGGACCTATTCATTCCCTCATTCCCGGGGCTAGGCTGAATCTACATTTCGAGGCCCTCTCCCCGACAGCTGGGGCAAAGTTAAGAGTCAGTATTGATAAGGCATCCAGCCTTCTTGGTGGATGTGTTTCCAAGGCTCAGCTCTGCCTGATGCCTCGCATTCAGCTGACAATGATTTAAAGAATGCTCAGGTGCCTTCCCTAGGGGCCCTCTACATCTAGCTTGGTGGCTCTGCTAAGAAAAATGTAGGAATGAGAAATATATTTGCATTTGCTTGGTGTTGTTAACAACTGAGCGGGTAATCACGCCTCCTCTTCCAGGAAGTAGAGCTGCGTCTGTGATTGCACTGAGCTGCTGCCTCCTGTCCGGCTGCTCATCTGTCCTCTACCTGGACGGCCTGTTTGGAGAACTGGCAAAACAGGTCCCCTTCGCGAGACATTATATCCTGAACACACAGACGCGATGGCACAATTCATCTTGCTCCTGCGCCTGACTCCATGGCGGTTGGCGTTTCCAAGTCCAGCGCAGGCTTTTTCAGATCATACATATTTCATTTTTAAATTTGTTATTGATTTTCTTTGATAGTAAATAACTCCGTGAATGCTGAGGTGGGGAATCTGGTGTAAAAATTATGGCGAGTCTCCTCCTCTGTCTGGCCCTGGGTTGTTGTCTTATTTCATCTGACGGGTGTGGAACAGTGGGGCTACCTGGAGAAAATGGATTTGGGGTTTTTAATCTATCTGATGTAGTTAATTAACTGGTCAATTAAAAATAAAAAGGCCATTAGTGCTGAGCACATTTGTTCTGTTGATGAACTCGCCATTGGAGAACCGGTCTGGATCCCGCCATTAAATTCTTCCACGTCCCAGCAAAGAGGCTCCACGTAAAGCAGTGGTTCTTCAACCTTCCTAACGCCTCGACCTTTCATACAGTTCCCCATGTTGTGGTGACCCCCAACCATACAATTATTTTCGTTGCTACCTCATAACTGTAATTTTGCTACTGTTGTGAATCGTAATGTAAATATCTGTGTTTTCCGATGGTCTTAGGTGACCCTGCTAGCGGTTCTCAACCTGTGGGTCACCTAAGACCATCGGAAAAACAGATATTTACATTACAATTCATAACAGTAGCAAAAGTACAGATATGAGGTAGCAACCAAAGTAACTGTATGGTTGGGGGTCACCACATCATGGGGAACTGTATGAAAGGGTCGCGGCCTTAGGAAGGTTGAGAACCACTGGCCTAGAGGAAGAAGGAAGGCCATCAGGAGTGATGCACCTGCAATGTGGTTTCTTCCTGTGCTGACGCAGCACAAGCAAGGCAGGAGGGTGAGGAATGGCCAGTCTCTCAGGTACCATCTCTCCACCAGCCCTTCTCCTGCTCTGTATTATCAAAGCTATTTCGTGGCTATTTCTTTGTCCTCCATCCAAAGGGAGACCATCATTTCAGAGAGCAGAGGGGGTGCGGCACAGGTGTGGTTTGGAATGTGCGTGAGCATGTCCATAAGGAACTGGTGTGTTAATGAGCCCAGCTCTCCATCACCACACTGCTGTCACCTACAGACAGGGAAGAGCCTCAGGTGGAGAGACACGGACATGAACAGCTTCCCTCACCCACCTTGATAAGGAGCATATAGGGCTTGGTTCCCCTCTCCCCGCTACACCCACTCCCCACAATCCCTGTGGAAGTGTGGCTGGCAAGCACCCGCTAGGACTCTTTGTGCTTCTCTCAAGGTTGGATTCAGAGCTACCCATGCCATCCACCTGCCCCACCATCCCAGTGCCAAGAGGACTGGGAAACTCTTATAAAAGAAAAGAATCAGAGACGCCCTCTCTCTTCTGGCCCCTCCCACCATGCCCCAGGGCTGCTAAGCAGCCCACAGTGGATGGTGGCAACCTCTTCTAGAGTCCCCACTGCCTGAGGTCTATCTTGCCAGCAGGGTACCTCTCTAACTCTCCCTGGCTTCCTGGCCGCTGTACCACAGGTGCACACCAAGTGGTTTTATGGCCCGGGGACAACTGGAGCGATGGCTTTCCATGTCTAAATAAGTGCTTATTCTGACCCAGAGAATTGTTAGTGTTGTCTGGGTTGAGAAGAACCAGGGTTGGGGATGACCTGTCAGTCATGGGAATCCTCTCTGAATTCTCTCACAGGCCTTTGGGGTCAGAGGCTGGCTGAGGCTGCAAAGCGAGGTCATTTGAGGGCAGAGCACTCCCAGGTGGGGGGAACTCCAGAATGGGGGACCGTTTTCCGCTGGCCCTCGGGTGTTTTTGCTGAGTGCCCATACCTGGGTTAGAGGAACGCCGTCCCAGCATCCTTCACCCAAGGTCCTCGAAGCCAGGTATGTGGGAGAGTTTAGACGTGTCAGGTGTCAGAGCCCCTCAGCACAGACCTCAATCTGTTAGGGGCAGAGAGGAAACGCCTTCAGTTTCCAGGCCAGATTGTGTGCACTCTGCTTTTCTAGCACAAAGCGTCCATGGGTGGTACGTAAATAGTCGGATTGGGTTTCTGTGAATCTCTATTTACAAAACAGGCGGAGGACCAGATCTGCTCAGCTGTAGTTTGCGGAAAGCCTTTAGCGACGTGGTACACGCCGGTATGAATTTAGACGACTCCTTCAGTGGCCGAGGGCTCTGTGGTGAGCCAACATTCTGGGTTCAGCAGAAAAACAGAGAAATATTCATACTAAGTTGAATGAAATGGACCCAAGAACATCACGGTGATTTAGGGCGGTTTTCCCACAAAATGAATGTTGTCACCCAACTTGTAAAGGTCTGACACCTTTCAGAGATGATTTTGGAGCAATACATATCCTTTGTTGTTGTTGTTAATCCTCCCCCAAGGATATTTTTTCCATTGGTTTTCAGAGAGAGCGGAAGGGAGGAGGAGAGACAGAGGAAGAGAAAAATAGACCCGAGAGAGACACATCCATTGGTTGCCTCCCACACAGGGCTGGACCAGGGCGGGGTATCAAGCCTGGAACCCAGGTACCTGCCCTGGACTAGAATCAAACTCAGTCTGCAGGCTGACACTCTATCTACTAAGCCCATGGTTGGCAAACTGCAGCTCTCAAGCCACATGCAGTTCTTTTGGCCCCTTGAATGTAGCTCATCCGCAAAATACCACAGCCTGGGCGAGTCTATTTTGAAGAAGTGGCGTTAGAAGAAGTCTAAGTTTAAACATTTTGGCTCTCAAAAGAAATTCCAGTTGTTGTCCTGTTGATATTGGCTCTGTTGACTAATGAGTTTGCCGACCACTGCACTAAGGCAAACTGGCTAGGGCGACACATATTCTTTTGTTGACGTGTGTGAGATGGCCATGTGTGCATGGAGATATTCCATGACAGAAAGAGGAAAACGATGGGCCAAAGGAGACAAAGTCTGTCCAGTGAAACAGAACAATGAACTTAGCTGTTGAACTTAACCACGATGTTGACACTCAGAATGATCTGGGAAGATCACGTGACCCGTAGATCTCACCTGATAGGGAGTGCTGGGGACGTGTGGTGGAAACCCTTTCAGAGCTTCCAGAAGTTCTTTCACGTTTTCTGACTGGCCTCCTCTGTTTTCGGGTTCAAGGGAAAGAATTCCTGTGGTTGTTTTGCAAGTCAGTGACCAGTAGACATCTTACCTGCTGACTTCCTTCACCCCGTTTTGGTGGGAGGACATAACCAGCCTCTTCTCATCTGGTTTGTTCTCATGGAACCAGAGTGTTCTCCTGGCCCAGGCAATTGAAACTTTTAAAACACAGAACTTTTACAAATGGCGGCGGATACACAGATATGAGCTACTTAGGCTCTCTCTACAGAGCATGGCCACGGGCACGTCTCCTGGGCTTTGCCCGCATGATGGACGCTGAGAAGAAATCAGATGGTAAAGGGAGATATTTTCTATCAACCCATACACTGGGTTGAATCAAGCAATCCGAGACTATTAGAGCTAGGAGGAATTTAAAGGTCATCTCTAGGTCAAACCCTTCCCTTGTCCTAGGAGGGCCTTTTTTTCCCAGAGACTGCTACTTCTATTCCTCATAGTCCTCATTTTTTCTTCCATGCATCACCATATTACCTAATGTAACTATTTAGCAATGTGTGTGTGTGATTGCTTTTGCTGTTTTATTAAATGTCCTTGTCTCTCATAAAACAGCAAGAATGGATATAAATACATACACAGATATATACATAAATATTTATTGAAAAAATTATAAATGAATGACTATATAGAATGTGATTTCATTTAAATGTATGAAGTTAAAATTTTTGGTGTCAAATGAAATGGAAAGGCGATGATGTAAGATATGAGAGAATTTGTGAATGGATGATATCAACTCAATGTAACATAGTGACCTAAATATTGTTTATTTGGCCTTTGATTTAAAAAAATAATTAATATTTTTATTGTTTAAAGTATTACAAATAGTACATATGTCTCCTTTTTTTCCCTTCCCCTATTAACCTCCCCCTGGCCTCCCCTACCCGCCAGTACATTCCCTCACCTGCCTCCCTACGTCTTGTATTCATTGGTTATGCTTATATGCATGCATACAAGTCCTTCAGTTGATCTCTTTCAGTCTCCCCTTCCCCCAACCTCCTCTGCCTTCCCACTGTGGTTGGGACTCAGAACTGTTGGACATTGAAATTGGGACTCAAACATTTTTTGTTGTTATTATGTGTTTATTTCTAGTCTGCAAAGGCAAGATTTTTTTAAAGAAAAGAAATGGGGAAAAATTAGATACCAGAGGCAAAGAAGCATTGAACAGACTGGCCTTTAATTTTTATTCCTTGTTTAAATCTGAAAGCATTAAACTTAGACATTATAAAAACTTCAAGTTGAGTAGGGTCATTGTTTTTCAGTTTAAGTTGGAGTAATTAGTACCAGAAAGAAATGAAAGGTTATTAAAAGTTAAAAATACATCAGAAAATGATTAAAATGTCATTACTTTCATTACTTACTAGTTTTACAGTTAAAATCCACATATTCCCAAAAGTATTTGAAGTCATAGGAAAATATTTCCACTAAGGTTAAAAGTTACCAAAGGGTGCTATTGTTTGATACATAATAATTTTATCAAATGTGACCTAGCTGAGTTTATTCTGTACTTTTTTGAGATTATGAGTTTCAATGAGTCTCCTACTAGATTTGTCTTTGGAAGTAAAGACCAAGCAAACACTTAACCTGGAGTTCATTTATCATTGGAAAGTATAAATGTCAAAGTGAATTGGAGGAAATTAGGATGTATTCCCATAGGAAAATATGTCCATATTTGAAATATCACACTTCCAGAAATTGATGTCCTGCACTATATTAATTTGACTTCTAGTGACATTAGGAAAAATAATGTTTCCTAATGAGCATATTATATATCTGTAATATCTATCTATCTATAAAAGGCTAAGCAACCATCTGACCATCCAGCTGGTAGTTATGATGCTCAATGCAGGAGCTGCCGAACTATGGTGACTTGGCAGTGGTGGTTCTTGGGTGACACACCCTGGAACCGGAGAGGACGGAACCTGATTCAGGGTGCATTACCGAAGAACTGCCCTATCACAATCTGGTAACCCTCGGGTATATCAGAGAGCCAGTTTCGGCCCGATCGCTGCAGGTCAGGCCAAGAGACCCCACCTGCTGGAGGAACCCCGCTCACTCTGCAGACACCCTTTGAACTGCAGCACTGCCCCAGGAGCGGCCGGCTAGGGAAGGACTGTGGGAGTTTGGCTCCAGGGCATGTCCAGTCTGTCTTGCCCAGTCTCCTAATTAATATCCTTTCAATGTGCATGAATCCAGGCACCAGGACACTAGTATTACACAATGCTCTAATATAATGAGTTATATTTTAGGAAAAGTGATGATTTCTTTATTTTTCATAAATTAAAGGGGTATTTTTATCTTATTTATTTTTGTTTATTCAATTTATTGGGGTGACATTGGTTAATAGGTTTAATGTTTTCTAATGAACATATTCTCAACAATATTGATAAAAACACTATTGATGTTGTTTTCATTTATGTTGATAGAAATATTAAAAAACCCAAGAAATGTATAAAATCACTGTCTATAAATACTGAGTGGCCAGATTATTATGATCTCTGAATGCATAATAATCTGGCATATATATATATATATGCCAGTGCATGAATCTGTGCATGGGTGGAATCCTATACATAATAAAAGGCTAATATGCAAATTGTCCCCTCGACAAGGAGTTCTACCAGCAGGCAGGCCGGCCAACCACCCATGTCCCCTCCCCCTGGCCAGGCTGGCCATACCTCTACCCATGCACAAATTCATGCACCGGGTCTCTAACATATATACACATACATACTGAGTGGCCAGATTATGCGTCCAGAGATCATAATAATCTGGCCACTCAGTATATATTTATATATGGGCAATATTTTATCTCATTTCTAATGGTGTAAAATCAAAAATAAAAACCAACAACAAAATTGCAGCAGTTACTTGATTATGTTTTTAATTTTATTTAACATTTCCAAAACACTGGACTTAAAGTTATACTAACAAAAGTTTTAATCCACTTGGAATACATTCAATATAAATAAAACTTCATTCCAATTCATTAACTGCTACAGCAAATTTGATGGCAAATGAAATGGGTATCTGAGGTGTGAACCAAAATTATGAAACTTTTCCAAATAGACACATACATAAAACATAGAACTTTAATTGCTTTATTTTGGGCAATGACATTTTAATGTTACATACAAATGCCACAATTAATGTATATTGTAAAACGCGTGTGTTGGTGTGTTTGTCATTTCATGGGGTTCTGTTTCTTTCAGACTCTGGGGATTCTGACTGGAAAGCAGACCTTTTCCTGCTGAATTTATGAGAAACTTCGACTTCAGAAAGTGGCAATGAAGTTGCTATGGAAACTGGTAATTCTGCTGCCACTCATCAATGCTTGCGCAGGTAGCGTGTTCTGTTGCTATAAAATTTGATTGATAACCTATTGGCATTTCATTTTTTTTCTATAAGTGAACAGTTTTCAAATGTGTAACACATTATTTGAATGACTAAGTGATAAAACTGTGAAGTGAATCTCCATGGCTAATTCAGCGAGTTTAATCCTTTAATAATGTAATGAAGTGCTATTTTTTAAACAGAACTATGATTATTTTAACTATAAATGGTCAAATATTAAATTTTTATAGAAAAGAATATGATTAAATAATTTTGTCTTCAATAAGCGATGAAGACTAGTTCCTTTTCATTTCCTTTATACTGAATTTTTTCAGAAGTTAAAATTGACATATACATTTATAATTTGGCGTGGTGAAAAAAAACTATTTTTATATAGAAGAAACAGTGACATAGAATGTTATATCAGAACTAAATTAACTTTTGAAATTTTTCTTTCCATTTCAATGATACATTGATTTTTCCAAGCAAAATATAACAATGTCCGTGTATCAGTTAGCTTTTGCTTTGTAACAAATCCCCCCCAACTCTGCATGGATAAAAAGAACAAATAACCATGTGTTTGGTTTACACATCTGTAAAGTGACGATTTAAAATGGTCTCAACTTGTTAGAAATGAGGCGAGCCCCCCCATGTCAGGGGTTCTGGTAGAACACAACACACTCGGGAGCCAGGCAGGAGGCAAACACATTGACTTCTACGTAGAAGGGTGCACACATATGGTCTGGAAGCATGTGCACACCGAGCAGACAGTCTGCTTGGCTTTATAATTCCTGTCCTTTGCTCTTGATTGGAGCTCAAGTGCACAGTCTTTCGTGATTGGCTAATTCAAAGGGAGGGGTTGGCCTTTGCTGTTTCAAGATGGCAGCCCCCAGGGGAGCTGCAAGCCAGGCAGCCAACATGGCGGCTACCAAGTCACACATTTTGGATGTGCATTCATAACAGGTCCAGAATGGCGGCTATCTAAACTGGCCTTTGACAGAAGAGATGACTTGTTTATTCTCCCAAACTGGGCTGTGCTTTTGGTTTTGCTGGGGTGCGTTGCCTCTGTGGTCAGCGACTGGGCCATCGGGGCCTGGCTGGTCTAGGACATTCTCAGCTGAGACACCTGTGTTGCCACCACCCTGGTCCCAGCGTCCCCATCCTCGGTGAGTCTGCGCCCTTTCACATAGTTCGTGCTCGGGGTTCCGACAGAAAGCAGATGCGTGCAGGGTCTGGTGTCGAGGCTTGTCACAGAGGCAGTGTCACTGCTGCTGACTTCTCCTAGTCACGAGGACTAGTGAAAGTCACAGGCCCCGTCTGGTTTGATCGGGACGTAGGTCCCATCCCTTAACAGAAATTGTGAAGGGACACTGCAGAGGGGGCACGGGAACAGTAAAGGGAGTGACAGCGTCTGCCTTGGTCACTAACCAGCCACAGTCTGTGAAGATCCTAGCCTTCTGTTCTCAGTTGTCTTACTGGTGTGAGCTGTCACGAAGTGTGGGCATGGACTGGGTCCTCTGAATGTCAGAACAGCCCTCCTCCGATTGGGCCAGCTGGACCCTGGGTACTTCCCACCAGCTGGGGTCTGGACGCTTCCCACCAGCGGGACTCTGGTCTCTATTGATTTCCATCCTATATAATAAAACCCTAATATGCAAATCGACCAAACAGCAGAACATGAATCAGTGGGACAACTATGATGTACACTGACCACCAGGGGGCAGACACTCAATGCAGGAGCTGCCCCTTGGTGGTCAGTGCATTCCCACGGGGGGAGTGCTGCTCAGCCAGAAGCCAGGATCATGGCTAGTGAGCGCAGCAGTGGTGGCAGAGGCACTTCTGCCCCCATGGCCGTGCTAAGGAGCAGCAAGCTGAGCAGTGAGGAGCAGTGACCAGGCAGGCAGTAAGGAGTAAGGGGGCCTGGATTTCGAGAGGAGCATCCCTAAGCTGGCAGTTGGACATCCCCTAAGTGCTCCTGGACGGCGAGAAGGGGCAGGCTGGGCTGAAGGACACACACACACACACACACACACACACACACACACACACCGCCAACGCACAAATTATGTGCACTGTGACTCTAGTGTATTCATAACAAGATAGTAATATTTTGGGAGAAACCCAGGAGCAAACCATCACTCACAGGCCAGGAACACAATAATTGTAATAGCCAATCTACTGAATAGCATTTCCAAGAAGTTTGAAAGATATACTGATCTTAAAAGCTATGGAAATGCTAAAATATGCAGAAATCAATCACTGGCATCAGAAAACCTTATAAATAAAGATATTTTCTACCACTGAGCTAGAAAGGCTACAGTCGTATTTATCCAAAGTTATTATGTCACTTCCAATGCTACAACAAAGAATCAGTCAAAGAATAATGGCTCTTTTTTGTTAATTGATTTCAAAGGAGTCACCAATTGTCCACGTGTGAATAAGAATTCTATTCCCACACTCCAGTTTCAGCATCTGTAAGAATGTGGTGTGTTGCCCTTTAAATATGTATATTGAGTCAGCATAGTCTCTCTCAAAAACCTTTTGTGTTTAATTAAAATATACTACTGTTCTCAGAGCACATATCAGATCCGAGACATTCTCCAGTTCTTTTGTTAATTTTTATTTATTCAAATCGAATGTGATTGAACATGTTCTTTTGCTTTATTCTAAAGGGAAAAAACAATCGTATATCCTTGGTGTATAATTTCCTTGTGAGCGTACAGGTTGGCCCCGTTTTTTTTAAAGCCACAGCTATTTGAATAAGATCTTAGCTGCACGCTGCTCAGAGGTGAGGAAACTAGCGACTTACACAAAGCGAATCCCTTCACATCTGTTTGTTGGTTTAGAGTTCCAGGCTGGCTCCCGACTTGCAGTTACTACGTTAGTTTATAAAATTACATTAATTATATTCTACAATGATAAAGTCCTATTTCTATGCAAATGTCTAGCTTTGTTTTCCCCAAACTTACTTTTTACTCATTCTGAAAGGCCAAATCTTTTCGCTCTTGTGTCTTTTTCTTCCTATGTTCCCTACTCTCATCTTCAAGATGTTGACATCTTCAATCTGCCCACACTCTAAATTACCACTTCAAATTTTACCCCCAGCTGCACCTCCTGTTTGTTTTTTAAATGAATGTACAACTTCTCTAGCACTTTTACCACAGACACTGGCTTTTGAGCCTTGACTCAGAATCCTAATCATCCGGGCATATGATTCTGGGACATTTTTCAAATGATTAGTGTTTAAAAGTCTTATTATTTTGGCATTTTTAGACTCTTAGAAGAAAACCAAGGCCCATTTCAGTAAGAAGCATTATTGTTAATAATATACTTTTTAATTAGTTCATGAATGTGTGTGATAGCTGTCATTGCCCCCCTCCCCCCCAAAAAAAATAGCCAGCTCCTAAACTCTGGGACCCATGAATTTTAAAAAAATATATTTTATTGATTTTTTTATAGAGAGCAAGGGAGAGGGATAGAAAGTTAGAAACATTGATGAGAGAGAAACATCAATCAGCTGCCTCCTGCACACCCTCTACTGGGGATGTGCCTGCAACCAAGGTACATGCCCTTGACCAGAATGGCAACGGAGACCTTTCAGTCCGAAGGCCGATGCTCTATCCACTGAGCCAAACTGGTTTCAGCTGGGACCCATGAATTTTACCTTAAACAGCCACACGGAGTAGACAGAGGTGATGAAGCTAGAGACCATGGCCTGGGTAGGTTGCCCGGGATTTCTGGCTGTGAACTCCACAGAGGGAAGGGGGTAGAGGCTGGTAGAGGCCGTGTGAATCTAGGTCGAGAGGGACATGAGAGGTCAGGCTGCTGACCCTCATGTGGAGGAAGGGACCCTGAGCTGGGAGTTTGGGGTGAGGCGGGTGGGGGGGGGGGAAGCTAGATGGTGGACCAGGCAGGGGAGCTGGTGCACCCACCCTGCACATGGAGGGGGGCAGCCCTGGAGAGAGCTTGGTTCCCACCTGGAAAGCCCCTATTGGACTTCGGAGCAATTAAACTTCGAGAAAACACACGTGTGTTGTTTTAAGCCACCGAGTTGTGGTCCTTTTTATAGAAGCCACAGGAACTAACACTGTTTCTTCCTCGCTGGCCTATACATCAGAAGGGGGCATGCTTCTCCTGATACAGGGCCGGAAGTATAGATGCTTGTTGAATGAATGAGTGAATGAATGAATGAGCCTCAGTGTGGTTGGTCTTAGTTGGATTCTCATCAACGAGAACACAGTCATATGAGTTCTTCCGAGGAGGAATGGGTCCCGCCCGCCCTGCGCCACTGCCCTGGGTTACGAGGCGATGGTTTCAGAGATGGGCCTGTGGTACTATTTAAAAGCTTCAAAGGAGGCCCATTTGAATGTAAACTCCATGAGGACAGGGATTTCCTCCTGGGGGATTTGCTGCGGCTTCTCCATCACCCAGCAGAGGGGCTGTGCATGTTTATCAAAGAAATGGAAGGGAGTAGGTTTCTCAGTTCAGCAGGTGAGTTTCAGGACTCTGACGGGCTAGACACCGAGTGAGATATTCACCTGCAGCCACTCGGGGCCTGGGTCCCTTCCCTCTTCATCTGGCAGCCTCAACACAGCAGCCAGCAGGAGACAGGGAGCCCTGGCCGTGCGCGTCGCTTCCTTGGGTGTCGTCCCACGTGCAGGGAGGTCGCAGGTTCGAGTCCTGTCAGGGCACATGCCCGGACTGCAGGTTCAGTCTCCAGTGGGGGGTGTGCAGGAGGCAGCTGATTCATATTTCTCTCACACATTGATGTTTCTCTCTCTCCCCCTCACTCTTCCTCTCTCTCTCTCTCTCTAAGAAAAATCAATCTAAACAGATTTAAAAGAGTAATTGCAACAGAGAAATAAATCCAAGTCGCTGCTTGAGTAGCAGAATAGGGAGCAGGTGACATCTGCTGTGTTGTCGGCAACCCTCTGTCCCTGTCGCTTCTTGGAAGAGTCTTCGATGTGATTGGGGAGCTGCTCTCTCCCGTTAGGCTTTGTGGCTCCCGTGGGTGGACTGACCTCATGGGCCCGCCAGCTGACATGTGACGCCCCCCCCCCCCCCCCCGCCACACTGATGGGTTCCAGATGGGTTCTATCTGGGCAAACACCTGCGGATTTTGCTAAAACGAGATGATAAAGAGGCACACCCCCGCCCCCCCCGAGTGCTGTCCTGGGGAGCAGGAGGCGGTACCCAGGGCCAGCGCAGGCGGCAGCCTGAACAGGGAATTCACGCGGGAGGGAGGGGAGGCGCCGTTTCTGACGTGACCTTGGGGACTTTAAGTGATTCAAGTCCACCGGGTGGCCCGGTCCCCTGGAGGCTAATGTCGGCTGAGACGCTGTCCCTCGTGGTGGAAGGATCCAGTCTTCTACACATCAGAACATTGGTTGATGCAAATTTTGGAAGATGCTGAGGTTGAGTTAAAATAGAAACTGGGATCAGCATCTCCTCCCTGCTGGGAATGGAAAACAGAGCAAAGAGGAGTGAAAAAGGCACAGGAAGAAAAAGCATCAGGGATTTAATGGGGCTCCGGCGGGTGATGGCAGCCCTGAGGTTCTGCCACCGACAGGCCTTCAGTAGAGAAACACGCTGTGTTGGTGGAATAATGCAGGGACCATGGTGGCCAGGGAAGGGACACTGACAACATGAAGGCCATTGTTTATTTCTTTCAGACAATGCACGGGGGGAGTTCATGGAGAGATATTTTACTCATAAATAAACAGGAGCCAGAGTGGCAGGCCCAGGCGTGATAGGTGTGAAGCTGGGGCTGGGAGCGTGCGGGGTCGGATCCTGTGGATGTCAGAGGATCCCCGGGGTGGGGGAGGGGGTAACCCAAGCTTTAAGGATGTGGTTAACTGTTCAATTTCCCCATCGTGGACAAAGGCTCAGAATAGTCCCGATGCTGTTCTTTCTTTACATTTTTGACATTTTATGTAAAATTTGAGACATTAGAGGCAGATTTCAAGTTCAAATCATTAGAGTTTCTGTCCTAGTTGGTTTGACTCAGTGGCTAGAGCATCAGCCTTCAGATTGAAGGGTCTCGGGTTCGATTCTGGTCAAGGACACATGCCCTGGTTGTGGGCTTGAACCGCAGTAGGGGCCTTGCACAAGGCAGCCGAGCAATGATTCTCTCTCATCATCGATATTTCTCTCTCCCTCTCCCTTCCTCTCTGAAATCATTAAAAGAATATATATTTTTTTAAATGTGAGTTTCTAAACGCTAACTAAGCACTTGACTAATAAGGTAAAATGATAGTCAAATAAATCGCATGCTTTCCATGTTATGGTGTGTGCTGTACATGTCATGAGGTGTCTAGGCTCAGAGATGGTAGAAGTTCAAACCCAAGGCCTCATGTATGTCCTGCCTAAGGGCGTCCTGAACGCCATTGGCTGGTGTTACAGACTCAGACATAATAAGAGAGAGCACATCACTCATCACTCATTACGATGGATTTCACTTCGGTGACATTCGGTATCCATAAGAATTCCTGCCTAACACATTCGCTTTTAATGTTACTATTTTAACTAAACCCCATTGTTTAAATGGTAGCTTTAAAAAATATGTGTTTTATGGTTTTTTTGTTTTAGTGATGTATTTTAAGAGAGGACAGTTGAGAGGAAAGAGAAAGAGAAATAAAAACGTAGATGTGAGTGAAAAACTCAACTGCCTCCAGCATGCCCCCTCCTGGGGATTGAGCCTGAAACCGGGCCATGTGTCCTGACCAGGAATGGAATCAGTGACCTTTTGGTGCATGGGCTGATGCTCAATCACTGAGCAACACTGGCCTGACTAAGTGGCAGCGTTTTCAACAGCCCTCTTGGCCCATGCATTCTGTAAGTGGATTATCAGCCTATTTGTTCTGGCGTGGGCTGAGTCCCTCCCTTCCAATCCTGTAAAACTATGGACTAGACACCCCTGCTCAGTCCCAAAGTCCTGGCGATTCGGGATGGGACCTGGCTTTTTTCCAGACAAACCGACTCCTTCGTGGTAGTGGCCGCAGACCGAGCGCATCTTCGGGCTGAGCAGCACCCAGGCCTCCCTGGGCGTTCTGACCAGGCAGGACCTGTCAGAGCTTCCAGAGACGGTCTCCCCCCCGTGTTCATTACTCCCCAGAAGACACCGGAAGAAGACCTTTCCTGAACCACGTGCAACGTCACGTCCACTGACGGAAGCACTTCCA